>JAAGEH010000125.1:31364973-31648072 GCA_011751065.1 Lasiurus cinereus | reverse complement strand
ACACCTATGGATGAGGTCTTTTTTTTTTCATTTGTACAACAGACTTTTATTAAATTCTATTATGTAGTATTTCTAGTAGAAATATTAACAAAATAAGGCACTGCCTGTGTATTCAGGCAGGTCTTGTGCACTAAGTGAAACCTGCAAACAACTGTGAGGAAGTGATAAGAACTATGAAAGAAGTAGGCATAAGAATTCAAAACATAGATAAGGTAACTGGTTAAATGTTGTGCAAGGAGGCAGAGGAGAAAGGGATTAGGGAAAACTTCAGAGTTGGTGCCACCTGAGATGGGCATTGTGAGGTCTCCCCTTTCCCATTCCTCTTCGTCCTCATCATTCTCCTCCTCTCCTTCCTTCTTTATCTTGATTTTTTAGAGCAGTTTTAGGTTCACAGCAAATAGCAGAAAGTACAAAGTTTTTGTTTGCCCTCTAACACCACACCACACACACAGCATATTCCTCACTATTAACATTCAGCACCAGATTGGGACATTTGTGAAACTAAATCTCCATAGACAAATCATTATCGGCCCGCATCCATAATTTATTTTATTTTTACTTTTGTTTTTAAAAACTCTTTTCCACATTCATAATTTAGATTATGGTTCACACTTGATGTCATGTGTCAGACATCAAGTCTTTGGGTTTGGATCAATGTATGATGACATGTATTTACTATTGTAGTATTGTACAGAGCAGTGTCCTGGGTCTAAAAGTCCTGTCTGCTCTGCCTAGTTATCCCATTCTTTACCCTAACACCTGGAAAACACTGAACCTTTTACTATCCCTTGAATCACCATTTCCAGAATTTTATCTGGGGGGACTAATATAGTGTGTAGCCTTTTCAGAATGACTTCTTTCACCTAGTAATATGTGTTTAAGATCTCTCCACATTTCTGATGATAATGATATGAAACTTTATTTTATTTTTTAATTTAATCTTTATTATTCAGATTATTACAATTGTTCCTCTTTTCCCCCCCATAGCTCCCCTCTACCCAGTTCCTACTCCTTTCTCTGCCCTTACCTCCCCGCCCCGCTGTCCTCATCCATAGGGGTACGATTTTTGTCCAGTCTATTCCCGCACCCCCCACACCCCTTTCTCCCTGAGAATTGTCAGTCCATACCCTTTCTGTGCCCCTGATTCTATTATATTCACCAGTTTATTCTGTTCATCAGATTTTTAATTCACTTGATTTTTAGATTCACTTGTTGATAGATATGTATTTGTTGTTCATAATTTTATCTTTACCTTTTTCTTCTTCCTCTTCTTAAAGAGTACCTTTGAGCATTTCATATGATACTGGTTTGGTGTTGATGAACTCCTTTAGCTTTTTCTTATCTGTGAAGCTCTTTATCTGCCTTCAATTCTGAATGATAGCTTTGCTGGGTAGAGTAATCTTGATTGTAGGTTCTTGCTTTTTATCACTTTGAATATTTCTTGCCACTCTCGTCTGGCCTGTACAGTTTCTGTTGAGAAATCAGCTGACAATCGTATGGGTGCTCCCTTGTAGGTAATGAACTATTTTTCTCTTGCTGCTTTTAATATTCTCTCTTTGTCTTTTGCTCTTGGCATTTTAATTATGATGTGTTTTGGTGTGGTCCTCTTTGGATTCTGTTTGTTTGGGGTTCTCTGCACTTCCTGGACTGTAAGTCTATTTCTTTCATCAGATGGGGGAAGTTTTCAGTCATTATTTCTTCAAATAGGTTTTTAGTATTTTGCTCTCTCTCTTCTTCTGGTACCCCCATAATTCTGATGTTGGTATGCTTGAAGTGGTCCCAGAGGCTCCTTATACTATCTTCAAATTTTTGGATTCTTTTTTCTTTTTGTTTTTCTGGTTGAGTGTTATTTATAAATAAAAATATGGAGGGCTTCAGAGAGGTCCAGAAGAAGGAGGACAGAGGAAAGTTTTCTGAAGATGTTTTAGAAGTGTTGAAAATACTCTCTTTTCTTTTAAAAAAAAGTGGTGAGGACAGAAATAAAACTAAATGGAATTACAGGTGAAATAAGTAAGAAGTTGAAACTCAGGCTCTGGAATCAGATGGTCTCTGTTTGAGTTCAAGCATCACCATCTAAGTGATGGTTGCTTTACTTCCACATTTTAAGGCTCCTGGAAAATTTCTCTTGTGATCTGCACTGAGTGGATCCATTTGAGGAAGGGAATTCTGGGAGATGTAGTTCCAGTTTAGCTATGCTGTCACAGTGCAAAGCCTACAAAGCCAGCATGTCATGTGAAAGACTGGGTGTAAACCATAGTCGATGTTAAGTAATAGCATGGTTGAGTTAAGGATCCACAGGAGGTGCATGGTTGAGATGAGGTGATTACTCTGCAAGGTTGACCATCCTTCTGCTGCTTCCTCTCAGAGTTGTCCACACTGTCTCAAGTTGGTACTCACTGCCCACCCTATACATGCAGGCTTCCTTTCTTAGCCCCTCTAAAGCGTTTTTTTCTTCCTGAGAAGAGGCTTACTACAACCACAGGAACTTAGCTTAACATCGGAACTTTGTGCTTTTCCTGACAGGTGCCACAACCACGCACCCTTGGAATTCTAGCTCATCTGCTTGTGCCAACATCACTGACTCGGACTCTTTACCCAGTCAAGGCAACCCCATCCTTGGCACCCCGCCCCCATGTCCCACAGCCCTCCTAGCCGTCTTAAGAGAATGGTAGACTTGTTTTCTCGTGAGACCACAACCATGCTCTGTGGGAATCCCTGCTGATACTCTGTGCATTCCCACGCAACACTGATCATATATAAAATAGAAGTGGAGATAAGAAAGTTAAGAATCTGTAACAAGACTTCTGATTTATCCCCTTCACGCCTCAGTTTATTTTTATGAAAGATAACGTTGTCAGCCACCTTCCTCAAAAGGATATTCTGAGGTTTCACATGGGAGACTTGACATTTATTAACCACGATAATCTGAAAGCCCTGATTTAATCTCCGGAAAAATGCTTTGAGTGTTTCAGACATACGGACCATATAAGCATGAAGAATTTTGCCCCTAGCTCTTGAAGGAGACTGCATCCAGTCAACAGGGGTGGGGGCCATTCCTTGGTGTATGCTGTGTCCAGTTGTATCCGGACAAGTTGAGAAACAGAGGAGATCGGTGAATAATACTGTGGTTTATTAACTATTCCCATATTGAACAGATATTCTGAAAATATTTACCATATAATAGAATAAACTTTTACACAACAAGTTACAATAAGATGGTAGCCTCTCGATAGGATAATGCTACTTTTGGGGGCAACAACAAAAACTTTACAGCCAGTCACTACTCTATATCCTTCATATAAAGACGGTATCTCCTTTAATGCTCTTAAGAATTCTTCTGGTAGGTATTAATATCTCCGAGGCTCATAAGTAATTCGTTGAAGGCTACAGGCTAGTAAGAAACTAAATCAGGGTTTCCAACCTAGGCTGCTTGTATTTTTTAAAAAGCATGCTTTTCTCACTATATTAAGACAAACTAATAGTTGCTACAGTAAACATGGGGATGCAGATATCTCTCTGATATCCTGTTTTCATTTGATTTAGATACATATGATTTATTACTTTTTGAGCTTCAGAGCTGCATACTGTTTTCCACAGTGGCCTCACCAACTTAAATGGAGGCTTTAGACTTTCTCATGAACTAGATAGAGACTCTCGAGGTACCCCCTCTAGACTTCAAGGGTTGAAAAGACCCCAGATGGTACCTTTGTTTTGGAGAAAATTTCAGTTTAATTCCCAAACCAGTAATGGAACATTCACTATTAGTGGAGAACTGTGTTGGGTACAAGGAAAACAGATTCACTAAACATTCCCTCCCATTAAGTCCCTCCCATTAAGTTGCTCAAAATTTGGAGAGAGAGAGAGAGAGAGAGAGAGAGAGACCTATCAAGCAGAATGAGTCCTGACTGAGCAGTCAGTTATACTGAGAAGTAGGTTCAGAGAAGTTATTCTTGCCACATGCATGATGTACATTTATATGTATGTATGTATGTATGCATATATATGTATATATATATATATATATGAATAAATAAATATGTTTCACTGGGTACTTACTATATACCATAACTATGCTAAGATTTTTCTATTTAATTCTTTAAACAATCCCATGAGATGGGCATTATTTGTTTATTTTATTTTTAAACAACTATTTTAAATTTTTCATTATAGTAGACATTTAATATTATGTTAGTTTCAGGTATACAACATAATGGTTAGGCATTTATATAACTTATGAGATGATTTCCCAGTAAGTGTAGTATCGACATGACCCCATCCATAGTTTTTATGATACCATTGACTATATTTCCTAATGCTGTATTTTACGTCCCATGACTATTTTGTAACTGCCAACGTGTACTTTTTAATTCCTTTGCCTTTTTCGTCTAGCCTCGAGCTCTGCTCCCATTTGTTAGCATTGTTTACAATAGTCAAGATATGGAAGCAATCTAGGTGTCCACTGGTAGATGGTTGGATAAAGAATATGTGGTACAAAAAAAAAAAAAGCCGAGACCAGTTTGGCTCAGTGGATAGAGCGTCGGCTTGCGGACTGAAAGGTCCCAGGTTCGATTCCAGTTGGGGGCATGTACCTTGCTTGCGGGCACATCTCCACTGTGGGGCGTGCAGGAGGCGGCTGATCTATATCTCTCTCTCATCGATGTTTCTGACTTTCTATCTCCCTTCCTCTCTGTAAAAAATCAATTAAAAAAATGTGGTACATATTTACAATGGAATACTAGTCGTAAAAAAGAATGAAATCTTATCATGTGCAACAGCATAGATGGATCTAGAGGGTATTATGCAAAGTGAAGTAAGTCAGAGAGAAAGACAAATATCATTTGATTTGTCATATAATTCCACTTCTAGGTGGAATTTAAAAAACAAAATGAACGAACAAACAGAACAGAGGGGGACTCAGATAAAGAGAACAAACTGCTATTGGCATTTAGTTTATGGCCGAGGAAATGGACTGTAAGTTCACCCAGTGGGCGAGTGGTGAGCCAGACTGAAACGCACACTGCATGGGCCTGGGACAATTGGTTGGACCAGCTGAGCAAAAGGCTCTCGGTCCCTCCTTCTGGATGCTAAGGCAAGACTGACAGTGACTCTAAGACACAGACGTGCTCAATACACTTTCCTTTTAACATCATCCATAGCTTGAAACTGAAAATCATAAAATGCAAACAATTCTTATTCTCACCCCGCCCCCAACCCTTACCTGACCTGAGCGGTCTCTCACAGCAACAGGGATGGACAGGGGCAGATGCACAAAGGGGCTTTGTGGGGCAGCCCTGCCATCACTGCCATTTAGGCTGTTTTTCTGGAGGTGGTGATGGATCTGTAACATGAAACCCCCACCTTGTGACTGGGGCTGGACCTGCATTCCCTGCCCAGATCACAACAAAACCCCATCGCTAGTCCAGGTCTTAACCTTGATCGCTATCGTGGTGGGCTTTGCTGACTGATTTCACCTGCGATAGGCAGAGGTCATGATCATCTAGTGGGAGCTGTTGGACCTGACAGACAGGACTAAGAATTTTTCTGATGATGCCAATATCCCATGGTACTTTGAACTTATCACAAAAGATGGTGATTTTGCCGAAACCGGTTTGGCTCAGTGGATAGAGCGTCGGCCTGTGGACTGAAGGGTCCCAGGTTTGATTCCGGTCAAGGGCATGTACATTGGTTGCGGGCACATCCCCAGTGGGGGGCGTGCAGGAGACAGCTGATCGATGTTTCTCTCTCATCGATGTTTCTGGCTCTCTATCCCTTTCCCTTCCTCTCTGTGAAAAATCAATTACACACACACACACACACACCATATATATATGGTGATTTCTTTCTCCAAGGCAATGTAGCATCTTCAAGGCATTTACAGGCTACTCAGGGAAATAAGATTTTAAAATTCCCTCTGGTCAAAGGTGAAGTAATAGATGTCCATAGATGTCAGTTTTCGAGCTGCTGGAGTTCATCTGCGCCACCCGAGAAGACCCCACGAGAGGGGCTGGGCTGGCTTCTTTATATCTGGAGCCACTGAGGGTTCTGAGCAGAGAACCAACAGGAGAAGTGATGCTTCGGAAATCTGATCTGGCTTTGAGGGGCTCCAAAGAGCCACCACCGAAAAGGCGTTGCAAAGGTGGGGGAGCTGTGAGCACTCGGTGCCAGGATGCCTGGCAGACCGGCTCACCTGGCTGGGCTGCCTGGTCCCTGTTGTTGTCCTATTTGGCTTTTTCTCTGCCACGCAGGCCCCGCCTCCCTCATTGCTAGCCTTCTCATGCTCTTTTTTTTAAAAAATATATTTTATTGATTTTTTACAGAGAGAAAGTGAGAGGGATAGAGAGTTAGAAACATCGATGAGAGAGAAACATCGATCAGCCGCCTCCTGCACATCCCCCACCGGGGGTGTGCCCACAACCAAGGCACATGCCCTTTGACTGGAATTGAACCTGGGACCCCTTACTCCGCAGACCGACGCTCCATCCACTGAGCCAAACTGGTCTCGGCCTTCTCACGCTCTCGTTCCTAAGAGTATCCTCCCTTTAGTGTTGGCTCTCCCAGTAAAGACTCTGTCCATCCACCCCTCTACAGAATACTGATTTCACGACATCCCATAAACCCCTTCTTGGCTCCCCCCCTCATCCTGAATCACCCCAAGCTTGTTATATTCTCTTTGCTTCCCACAATCCTCTCTTGATTAGACATCTCTTTCCTCCATGCTTTGGAATTTACTTACACTGTGTAACCATAGCTCTGTCTTGAAATAGAAATAAGTGCGTTCCAAAGGTAAATTGCACCTGCAGTAGAAATGCCCATCACCTAACCATCTCCTTCTCATTTTGCACCAGAGCTCATCTTTGACCCTGCTCCCTTAGCATGCCAAAACAGAGGTCATTGGGAAAAATAAAATCATTTACATGCATCTCTTGAGGCTATGAAATGGACAAGATATAAGTGCTATTTCCTTAAGGAGGCTAGGTTGTTTCTGCAGGAGCGGAGTGGTAGTCTTGGATGGTGATTGGTGATGGGGACAGTGGAGAAGGGAAGCATTAAAGAGAGATGAAGAAGAGAGAGGTCTATGGAGACCTCTTCCAGAGGCCGGGGCAATGAGCCTTTGCTTCTTGTGTAAAAAACAAGACAGGAATAATTTTGAACTTCAGACCCAAACAAACAAAACAAAAGAAAAAAACTGCTTAAATATCTTTTTAAAAAATACTTTTTTATTGATTTCAGAGAGGAAGAGAGAGAGAGTGAGAGATAGAAATGTCAGTAGTGAGAGAGAATCATTGATTGGCTGCCTCCTGCACACCCCCTACTGGGAAATGGCGCCCAGAACCTGGGCATGTGCCCTTGATTAGAATCGAACCTGGGACCCTTCAGTCTGAAGGCTGATGCTCTATCCACTGAGCCAAACCGGCTAGGACACTGCTTAAATCTTTATCAAGGCCCAGTATAAATTCCATATAAGAAAGTGTGTGTGTGTGTGTGTGTGTGAGAGAGAGAGAGAGAGAGAGAGAGCGCACGTACATGCATGCACCCGTGCCTCCCTTACATGTGGTTCTACTGGCCAAACTCAGCGATCTCTCCTCACTCTTCCCATCCCCAGAGGCCAGCTCAGTCTTTTATTTCCCGAGAAGAAGTTACAGCTCTCCACGCTGGCCACACATTGCTGCCATGCTGTTGGACTTTTTCCTGTTCCCCTCGCTTGGCTTTTTCTGGGTTTGGGACCTGTTTCTTTGGTCCCAATCTGTATTTCCAGGCGTATGTCCTCCTTGGCAATATTCTAAAGGCACCCCATGAGGCGCAGTTAGATTTTCCCATCATCTCTCCACCTTCTCAAGTGGCAGTATGACACTATGTTTTCTATCAGTGCTATTACAGGTGACCGCAAACTCAGAGCCTCAAGCGATACAGATTGATTATCTCACAGTCATGGAAGTCAGAGGTGCTAATGAATCTCATTGGGTTAGGGCTCAAGAGTTCTCTTCTAGGGTTCAAGGAGCCTCAGGTGGGGTCCAGCTTGCAGGCTCCATCAGCAAAACTACAATGCTGCAGACAACAGACTCATCTTCCCTCACAGTCAGGCTGGCATCCATCTGTTGTTACTTCAGCTGGTCCCGTGGGGGGGGGGGTCCTCACATTCCAAACCAAGGCGTCTTAGAGTATTTTGTTTTTCAGCAGACACCTCCCGAGGAGTTCTGAGAAATACTGCCTGCTCCGTCTTGCTGTTGTGTTAGTGATTCTCTAGAGCAGTGGTTCTCAACCTTTCTAATGCCTCCACCCTTTAATACAGTTCCTCATGTTGTGGTGACCCCCAACCATAAAATTATTTTTGTTGCTACTTCATAACTAATTTTGCAACTGTTATGAATCATATCTGTGTTTTCCAATGGTCTTAGGCGACCCCTGTGAAAGTGTTGTTTGACCCCCAAAGGGGTCGCGACCCACGGGTTGAGAACCGCTGCTCTAGTGGCAGGTGCTGCTCCATCCCCACCCCGAGCTGGCCAGGAATCTCATGTGAGTCCAGTTCTGCTTCCTGCGACTGCCCTCGTGGCTGAGACCTTGCACGCTCACTGCCCCTTCCCCACAAGATTACACGGAATTCCTCAGATGGCTTTACTTTCTTGTGAGCACAAGGAACATTTCTTGGGCCTAAAACTCTCCACAGAGTTTTTTATTTTTATTTTTATTTCCAGCACTTTGCTTTGGTCTGCTGCATGGCATTGGATTTTACAGCTTTAGCATCGCATGTCTGCAAGAGTTATGGATCTATAAAACTGATTCCTGTCCGGCCGGCGTTGCTCAGTGATTGAGCGTCCATCTGTGAACCTGGAGGTCAGGGTTCGCTTCCCGGTCAGGCCACATGACTGGGTTGCAGGCTCGATCCCCAGTGTGGGGAGTGCAGGAGGCAGCTGATCAATGATTCTCTGTCATCATTGATGTTTCTAGCTCTCTCTCCCTCTCCTTTCCTCTCTGAAATCAATAACAAATATATATATTTAAAAAAACCCTGATTCCTAAATATTTAAGACTTGAACTTTTTCTCTCTGACTGAAAGGGGAAAAGCAACTTTTGCAGCAGTTAGGGTAAGCAGTTGCATGTCACGAGCCTCTCTCTAACAGAAAGGCTCTTGTGAAGTTCATCATGAGAATGGGAGGCATCTGACGCCATCATAGGATGCCTGTGGTTAAAAAAACCAAACCAAACCCTTGTTCTCCCTGTTCTGAAGAAGTCGGTATGTTTATATCCATTTTGACGATGTTTTAACTTTTATTAGTCAATGAGTTAATTGTTTTTCTGGGGTCTGAAATGTCAGGATTGGTGTGGGATGAGCGAGGTCTTAATAGATAACTCATTCTCCTTGGGCTGTTTCTCAGGAACTGAGGCATGCAGCTAGACCTTGTTTGGAATGAAATCTAGCATAAAGAAGCAAGCAACATCTTCCTTCTACCCCTGTGATCTCAGCCAGCCCCACCCCTTCCTTCTCCTCTCCTTGATTCCCCACCCCATCTTATGGTAATAACTGCTAACATTGCTCAAATATTCAGCAAATACAGCACACTGTTGGGAACATCTACACTAAAGAAATACAAAGAATTGCCTTACCTCCACAAAATCTAACTCCACATCATCTCCACAAAACATTCTCCCTCATCATCCAAAAATTCTAGTGAAACTAAAGTGCTCAGAGTGTCAGGGAAATTATGAGAGAGAGCTGAAAAGCTTCCTGATCATTTCCAGTCTAATATTGCCTTTTTGAAAAGTGAGAATACTTTTGACATGAGAGGTTTAAGACCTGTTGTAGACTTAATGAGACCAATCTAGTTCTAATCCTTGTGGTTCACTGTTCCTTCCATATTGTAGCAGTAATCACACATTTTCAGCATTACTGGTGTGATTCATCTGTCCCAGTAAGTACTACATATACTTGTTAATTTCACTGCACACATAATAACCATCCTGATGACCAAAGGAAAGTGGAAACCAGCAGCTTGTGGTACATCACGTCCAGATTGAGACTCTGAGGTGTGAATACATTTTGATCAATCCATTGTGTGATTTTTCTCCCTTGCCACTTTGATAGTGCACGTTGGAGCTCTAATATGGTCCCCTTCTAACAGTGCTATCTCATTTCAACGCATAGTTTCTCTGTCAAAGCTCCTTGACCCAATATGGAAGCTTTCCAATAATATTTTTGGATTCGCTTAAGAAGTGGTTTCTTTAGAGTTTTCTCCAGGGAATTCAAGATAATGTTTATTTAGAAAATGTCCTTAGTGGTTCATCCTAAATGTGGAAAGGGAAGCTGTGGTGTAGAGCACTGACTGGCATTTCCTTCCTCTAAGCCAGTGGTTCTCATCCTTTCTAATGCTGCGACCCTTTAATACAGTTCCTCATGTTGTGGTGACCACCAACCAAGAAATTATTTTCGTTGCTGCTTCATAACTGTCATTTTGCTACTGTTAATGAATCATAATGTAAATATCTGTGTTTTCTGATGGTCTTAGGCTCTACAGCAGTGGTTCTCAACATTACGACTCATTAATAGTAGCAAAATGACAGTTATGAAGCAGCAGTGAAAATAATTTTATGGTTGGGGGTCACCACAACATGAGGGACTGTATTAAAGGGTCGTGGCATTAGAAAGGTTGAGAACCACTGATCTAAGAGCTGGAACTAAATTAAAGAAGTGATTGGAGGTCCTCAAAAGGTGTCTTTCATTTCAGTTCCACTGTTGTTTAGTCTTGACTTCCTTATCTCTGAGAGAGCACATAAGCAGAAATAAGTGAGAACATAGATGATGGAATACTTTAAGCATTTATTTAGTAAATACATATTGAACTGTATACACTATGCCAGGTCAGCACAGCCAAGGGTTCAGTGAACCTGAGTGGGGGTGGGCGGCAAAGGATTGAAGAAAAGACAGACAAAGAGAACGAGCTGGGTCTAGGTGGATCTCTTGTGCCTGGCTAAGGCCACACAGAGAGATCCAGACGGCAAGAGGAGCCTTTATCTTATAGCCAGAGGTAAACAGGGCAGTGGTCACCATAGTTACAATGTTCTTGTGAGTTTCACTTGTTTTGGCAGTACTTGCTGCACCTTCTGCAGCCCATTAGCTACCCAGAGAGGAGGATCAAAGGAGTGTCATAAAGTCAGTCTTAATTATGCTAAGAGGGCTGTGCCCCCTGAGTTGGGACTTGTTTGTGGCTTTGCCAGCAGGTCAGTCCGAGGCTTAACCCTATAGCCGCTCCCTACAATACACTGCAGACATGAATTTTCTAGCAGCATCCACTGAACATTTGTAAAGATTACTCTTATATTAGAACACAAAATAACAAATGGTAATTAATTCCTCAAAGCAGAAACCAATCTGAACCATAATTTCTGACCAGAACACATGATGATTGTAAACACACACACACACACACACACACACACACACACACACACCACATCCACACACGAAATAAAATACCAAGAGAAAAATCAAAACTGTAATTACAGAGTATTTAGAACTAAATGAAAATGGGAACACTTTAATATGGTCAAAGCTGAACTCAGAGGAAAAGTTATAATCTTGCATGACATCTTTACCTTAACAAAGAATGAAAGTAAATGGAAAATGAACTTAGCACATACTAGTAATCTTCAAAAGCTGGTTTGCAAGGAGAAGATGGACAAAGAAAAACATTGCTAGGCGTAAGAAAAGATGGGGTCAGGCAAGTAACCCAGGCATCTGAGTAAATGAGGCTGGTGGAGGAATTCTAAAGATGATCTCCCATTTTCCTTGGAAATAAGTATACTTTTTAAGGGTGTCTTTTCAGGTCTTTGGCACATTCTGACTTTCATAAAGACATGGATGATGCTCAATAGTTTTTTAAAAATTGATGTGATGATAAAATTTTTTTCTCTTTTACATTTATAGAAAGAAACTATAAAGTAAATTGCTGTTATCTTGTAAAATTTCAAGGTACACTTAAAAGTTTCTACTACCCACGAAAAGATTGAGGACTATTTAAAACCCTTAGTAAGAAAGCTGAGAAAAACAAAACAGAAAAACAAAACTTGTTCTAAGGGTCAGAAACACCAGGTGTTGTACAAAACACACAACAGAATGGCAACTGAGCAGAAGCCAAGTGACCTTTACAGTCTGTCATTAAGCTAGTTTTATTTTTTTTTGTCTGCATTGTTTGTAAGGGTCTTGTTTTAGGATAAATCCATGGAATACACCTGCTCACTCAGTTTCCTGAGGATTCTGTTTTGAGCAATGCTGCATTTTCTTTCATTCCCAGATTTATATCAGCCCACGTCCTATTGGCCAGTACTTGCTAAAATGATCAGAGCAAGATACAGCTACTGGTCCTCCTGTGTTTTTCACATCCCTTGAAGAAACAGATCCCACTTTCTCCTGCTCATACACACTCAGATTCCAGGGTAGATTGTCCTTTAGCCCTCATTTGTACAATGATCGTACACTTTTGTACTTTTCAACATTTTGCAGGTGTCTTAGTGAGGTGTAGGAAGAGAGGGAGTATCAGAAAGCATTGGCGCTATTAGGCAATACAATATTATGTGATAATTCTCCACTGCAGCATTTTCCAAGCTATATCCATTGGGATGTTATGACTGGTGTCATTAGGTATTCTCCCTTTATAGACTCTGTGAAAATGAGCAAATTGAAGGCTCTGAGAAGTCCTGACTGAAGAAGTCTAGTTCACTTGGTTTAAATGGAAGCTTCTATTGGAGCATACGGTACTTTCTCACAACAGTCAGGGCTGACCAATAAGTTTCCTCTGACTCTCTTCTCCTTGGAGCAGCCATGACCTGGGCCCATTTTTGGACTTTCATGGTGTTTATTTTATTTTTATTTTGTTATTTTTAGCAGGACTTGGCCCAATGCTATTTACATATGTTGTGATTTTTTTCGTGGATTTTATTTCTCTCTCTTTAATAGGAAAGTGAATGAACTCTAATACATTCCTACTATGTACCACCCCCCTAACTGCTTTAAATGGGTAGCCCAGATGCTGGACTCTTCCTCTTGATGGAGTGTGTGTGTGTGTGTGTGTGTGTGTGTGTGTTTGTGGAGAGTTAGGCAGTTACAGTGCTCTGTGCAATCAACCCTGATAGCTAGCTGGACACCTATCCGTGGGTTCTCTTTGCAGCCCCACTGTCCACACTAAAGAGGTGTCCGTCTGCTAGTGATGGGGTAAAAAGAAGTTCAATTCTTCATCTCCTGGAGGCCTGAGGAAGGTTCAGCCAGTTCTTCATTTCAGACCCATCATGATTGAATGCGCATCCTCCAGCATTGGTGGGGAGGTGTCAGGCCCGGCTCCCCTAGGGGAGGTACATATGCACCATCCCTCAGCTGGAGGCCAGGCCAGGAGGTGAGGGGGTACAAGCCTGTTCCCTCACACTGTGAAGAATCCTCCCCAGGACCTCTGTTCTTCTTCATTTTAGCATTTTCCTCTCCTTCCCTGACCCCTCCCTAGAGGCTGAATCCTGAGGCTCTCATTCCATCCCCTTTCTGTGACTGTGGCCTTCTTCCAGCCTTTTCTTGGGTCTTGTAAACCTTTAAGACATTGGTAGGTCACGGCTACCCTTGTTCTAGCTATTTCTGCAGACAGGCCAGAGAAAAACATGCTGTGGCTCCTAAAGTCAATTTCTCTCTCTCTCTCTCTCTCTCTCTCTCTCTCTCTCTCTCTCTCTCTCTCTCTCTCTTTCTCAGTCTGAGCTGTGAGAAGCACTGCCTTTTTCTCTAATATATGGATGACTCCATCGCTAAGGCACACGAGATAGCTTGCCTTTGGAGGGTTACTTGATGTTTGCAAAAACTTTTGGGCCTCATATTGCAGAAAGTACATCTTCTCCTTTCTAGCATCGGCTCACATTACAAAGTCCCTGTTCCAGTTATGTATGTTTATATTTAAAAAAAAAACACTCTAAGATGGAGTGACATACTGCAGAAGTGTCATCTCTCTACTGGCCCCACCTGCATGGTGGCCTCAGAGTAGACCAACATATACGGTGGCTCAGGATTTTCAGGGTGAATGTTCCACAAGGTCAAGGTAGAGCTGCAAGGACTTTTGGTCCCCGCCCCACACGTCCTGCAATATCACTTTTTCTGGGTTCTGCTGGTCACCTAAGACAGCCCTGCTTCAAGGTGGCCGTGGGCTACACACAGGCAACACTATCAGGAGGCGGGGGTCATTCATCGGGGGACCACTTTGGAGGCTGCCTCTCACAGCCTCCTCTTCAACTTCAAAAGACAAACTGACTTTTTATTTTATTTTATCTTAACTGTATTTTTATCGACTTCAAAGAGGAAGGGAGCGGGAGAGAGATAAAAACATCAATGATGAGAGGAATCATTGATTGACTGCCTTTTGCATGCTCCGCACTGAGAATCGAGCCTGCCACCTAGGCATGTGCCCTGACTGGGAATTGAACCATGACTTCCTGGATCATAGGTCAATGCTCAGCCACTGAGTCATGCTGGCTGGGCCACACTGACTTTTATTTATTTATTTATTTTATTCTAAAAATATATTTTATTGATTTTTCACAGAGAGGAAGGGAGAGGGACAGAGAGTTAGAAACATCAATGAGAGAGAGACATCGATCAGCCGCCTCCTGCACGCTCCCTACTGGGGATGTGCCCGCAACCAAGGTACATGCCCTTGACCGGAATCGAACCTGGGACCCTTCAGTCCGTAGGTCGACGCTCTATCCACTGAGCCAAACCGGTTTTGGCTACACTGACTTTTAAATGCAAATTTGCCTAGGATGGGACACCACCTCAACGAAGGGCTCCAGTGGCTATTCTGCCAGAAAGAAGAGATCAGGACACATGTTTTCTATGCTCCTTCCAGCCAATGCGTTGTTTTTATTAAATGGAACATTGAATTAGAGGCAAAGAGCGTTGGTACCTGGCATCCGATGTTACAGAATGGCAGTCATCTTATCCGCACTGGCTGTCAAAGAAGCCACCCAACTCTGTACGCTGAGTTTGACAAGTTGTATCAGAGAGGGAGGCTGGCTTGAAAACAAGAGTAAGGCATCCAAAGTTCTATGAAACCAGCAGCCATCCAATCTCCGCTCCCCACCTCATGCTGAGCAGTAACAAAAGATGTACATGGAGCCGAATGAAGCTTTGGTTCCCTAATGATGCTAACATGCACAGGATGCAGCCACGTAAGTCTTTGAACAACCAGTTGTTCTAACGCTTTATTGCTTTGCACCAAAATACATCAGACTGACATTGATTCCAAGGTCATTGTGAAGCGAAGGTTACCCATATTAAAGAGGAATCGGATGCACGCTGGAATGAGGAGGAAGGCATCACAGTATATTGCATTCTTGTAAACATTAGTACAAGTACAGAGTCCCAGAGACTCCCCTCGTTGATGCCAAAGAGGCCCCACCTTCCTCTGCATTCAGAGGCTGAAGCCCTCGGGATTCTTTTCCACTTGCCACCTGCTGGGGTAGAATAGGCCACCCCAAAGAAGAATGGTTCCCAATTTGGCTCATTTTCCCCTAAGATGCTATTGGATCTCTTCCATGTTTCTGGTCCTTGGCAAGGTGGACTCAGCCCTCCAAGAGGGAGTCCTACAAAATGGCATGATGGGAAATGTTCCCCTGACACAGAAGACATAAAATGAAAGTGAAGCTCTGTATCGAGGCTTTTTACCACGTTCTCCTCCCCAGCTACATCTCCTTGGGGAGAGGACTTCGTTACTGAAAGGGCTGTATAATCGTCAATAAATAAGGACCCCTTTCCCTACTTTATCCCCACTTCGCCCTTTGAATTCAGGCCTCCTTTCCTGCTCTGTCACCTGTCGGTCCCTAGAGCAGCAGGGGAGACTGCCTGTCGGCCATCTTAGAGCAGGTCAGGTCTTTGTAGTGGGTGACACGTCCACTTGGCTCTCACATGTAATGCACGCCACTAGGACTCAGAGGACAGAAGAGACAGCACGATCACAAAGTGAGGGGTCCTGGGGAGCCCTGGAATGTCGGGAGCTAGGAAGTGGGACTTCCCAACGCTCCGCAGAGAGATTGCTTAGGGCCTCAACTGTGACGATGCTCATCGGTTGGTATTGAGGACACAGGTCTGGAATCCGAATCACACTTGACTACATGGGCCTGAACCTCACGCTGGGGCCACACGGCAGACTGGGGTACACTTCAGTGGGTTACACACTGCGTGGACAGGGAGGGAGTTGAGTCCTAGGGAACAGCTGTGATTGCTGTCCTGCTACTGCCACCAGGGAGGGGCCTCCGCTCTGCCAGTGACTCCCTCAGCCTCATCCCCCCCCCTTGGGCAGCCAGGATATGCTGTGCAATGGACCCTCCGTCTTGTGGCTGATACCCCACAGTCTCAGATCCTCGAGTCTGGTCTCCCTGTTTTCCTGGGTGGCCGGGTCCTGGTGACAGCTCCTCAGGGTTGACACAGTGTGAGATGAGGCATCGCAGCAGGGCTTGCCTACTGCAGAAGGAGGAGGGGCCGCCATCAGACATTTTCTAGGACATCCAGGGGGACGAGGCCTCTCTTCTTTCCACTGAGGACCCTGATGAAGCCGTCCTGTTCTTCTTCAGACGTCAGGCAGATCTGAAGGCCGAGGGAAGACAAAACAAAGGTCAACGAGAAAGAAGCTAGAACCTACACCGGAATCACCACGGACTGAGGCATGGGATTGGAAAAGAGAGAGCAGTGTTAGGGTGGGAAGGTATGGCTCCGTGAGAAAAGGTTTGGTAACAAAGTAGGCAGCCCTGGCCAGTCTCAGTTGGTTTGAGCATGGTTCTGACCCGCCAAGGTTGCGGGTTCACATCCCTGGTCAGGGCACGTGTAAGAATCAACCAATGAATGCATAAATAGGTGGACAACAAATAGATGTTTCTCTCTCTCTCTCGTTCATTTATTTTTTCTGTCTTTCTCCCTCTCAAAACAATATATATATATATATATATATATGTTTTAAATTAGGCAGAACCCTGGGCTTGGCACTAGTCCAGGGATTGAATGTTTTCTGAGCTGCAGCTTGATGAATGAGGATCAAGAAAAGCTTGAGAAGCTCCCATTTTAGGAAGCAGGGGCAGAGCTGGGAACGTCTCCTTCCACTTAGAGGTGGAATGAAAGACCAGCTCAGAAGATTAATTGTGAGCAGAAGAGGGTGGCAGCTGAGGGAGAACCGGAGGAGCTCCTTCGGGTTGAAGGGTCCCAAATAGGGCGACAGACTTTTTTTTGGTTTGCCCGGGACTTTCTCAATTTTAGCACTGGACCTCCCGTATCCTGGGAAATTCCTCGGTCCCAGACAAGCTGGATCCCTTATTATCCTAGCAAATATTTAACTCATGAAGGCTACATCAGAGACACCTCAGTTGCCTAAGGAACCCATAATTCCCTGCTTTCTGCATTCATTCATTCATTCATTCATTCATTCAACAGATTTTTATTGGGAGCCTACTGTGTGCTAGATATCAGCCCAGAAGTTAGGAAATTAGTGAAAACAGACAGACTCCCGCTCTCCTATTGTTTATTGAGCAGAACTGGGAAGAAAGACATTTCATGGAGTAATTTCGTGCAAGTTGAGTGCAAGGACCGTGCCTGTGTTGGTCACTGATCATCCAGTGAACAACACTTCGTAAAACTGATTGATTAATGAGTAAAGATGTGAAAATACATGGCGATGTGATCTAACCTAGCGGGTGACTTGGTCACTTTGGAATGACTAGCTAGAACAGTGCAGCCAGAGGTGGAGGTGGCGAATGGTGTGAGAAAAAGCCAGAAAGGCTGCCAGGGCCAGGACTGTGTGGACATGCAGCCATGCTGAGCCTGCTGAGTCCCTTAGCTGACTTTCTGACCGATCTCATTGACTGGACAGACCTGGGTCATAAGACCACCAACTAAAATAATCACCAGCAAGGAGAATAGGACCCATTCCATCCGTTTGCTTAGGATTTACCTGAGTCATAGAAGATACAGATGGGCAAGAAAACAAAAATCAGGACTCTGCAGCATGGGAAAAAGGCAAAAATGAATGTTGGCATCAGTCAACAGTTGGGTGTTAAAGGATTTTAAATGGAGAAAGGAGAGGGTCAGATTTATTTAAAGCAGTTCTTTTTCCATTCCTCCCCTCTCCCCTCTTTTTCTTTTGCTACCTGGTGTCATCCTTCTGTCTCTCTTTTTTTTCATTCTCTTCCTTCCTTCCTCTCTCCACCCCTTCTCTCTTTACAGCCAAAAGACTTCCAAAGGCTGAACCAGTTCTCTTCCCACTGCTGACCAATCCTGATCTGTCCACTCGGCTCGCTGACAATGGTGTAGACTTGACTTTGATGCATCGTGTGTAGCTGTGGTTAGCTGGGCATCTCAATACCAAGGTGGGGGCAGCACATACAGAACAGAGGCACCTCACAGTACATCATCTTCAGCCTGCCCAGTGCTGAGCTAACTACCAAGCCCAGCTATAGCCAGTCCTGCAGACTTTGCCTTTCTAATACGCAACAGATACAAGTTATTACAGTGGTACCTCGAGTTTAATTCGTTCCGTAACCTTGAGGCGTGGGAAACTATGAGACGCTCGAGTCTCGATAAACTGGTGGGTTGTGTGCAGCTGGCTGATCCGCACGATGACTCCTATCTCAAATGTTGCTCGTATTTCAAAGCAAAAATCGCTCGCTTGATGGCTCGTATCTCACAAATCTCGTATGTTAGGGCACTCGTATCTCGAGGTACCACTGTATTTTCTATCTTAAAAGATTTACCTCATTTCTTCCCTGATCTCATGCCCCAGAGCCTAGACTCTTTGCTGGGTTACTGACTCAGCTTCCTAGTTATTCATTAACTCTTAGCATTCGATCTTTGGTCTCTCATTCTATATTATTACTACCACTTTAACACCAGTCATCCAGGTTTCTGCTCCAGTTTGTGCATTTATAGCTCTACCAGTCACCTGTTCTCACTCCCCCTGGTTCTTAAAGACAATGGACTGGGCTGGAGTTTCCACACTCCTGTCTCAACTTGATACCTGCTTGCTGACTCACTCCCTGTCTGGCCCTCTGCTGCTTCTCCGTTGCCTCAAATTCTGTTGCATAATTGGCTCAGTCCCATTTGGCCCTCTCTGGTTAAAATCCTGAAGTCTTCTGGGATCACATATACTTGATACCATTTAAGGTTGTCCCCTGTATGTCCTCCAAACTCATTAGCATTAAAATGAGTGCCACTCAGAGATGAGCAGTCATTTAATTTAATTTTTTTTTTTTGCCTGGCACTTTTGGATTGAGTGCCCCTCAAAATACCTAAGAAAAGATACAGGGTTGGAGGTAGAGAAGAATAGTCATAACACTAAATGCCAAGACTGAGGGTCATTCAGAAGCTGATTGGAATTTCCCGAAGACCTTTGGTGCTGAACTCAGTTGACTACTGAAGCAAGTTGTGCTGCTGTGTCAAGGATAAATCTACCAGCTTAAAAGAGATCTCTTCCTCCAAGGTCTATCTCAGGCTGAGATTTAGCAACTGCCCAGAGCTGAAAACTTAGGCGGGCATTTCTCTCTTATTAAGGACTCTCCTCCTTCCAATCAATACTTTTCTTTCTATATTTGTTAGAAGCTGTGGTTCTCCTAGAAAAGGAAATGACAGGAAGTAGGGCAAATTAGATGGGGGTGGCACAAGTGTTTCCTGGGAGTTGAGGTCCCAACAAATAAAACAGTGGATGGGAATGAAGACAGAAAGCCAAAAGTGGTTTTTAATGTACTTCAGAATGTTGAGGGGGAAAAGTAATGGCAGAAGAAGCAAATCCTAACTCGACCTAGCAGACCAACGTTAGATCAACGCTTCTTAGATGCCAGAAGTTAGTATGAGTCACCCATAATTACCTGCTCCTCCAACTGAGTAGACCTGAATACACCTGAGGAGACCCTGAGCTGGACCCACACGGATCCACTCATCTTTTCAACTGGGCACCCTCCGCTCTGCACTGAGCACTCCTTGTTCTAGGAAAAGTCAATGGCTTGAGCCGTTGGTTGATACAGTAATTTCCACTATTTTCCCACACGGCAGAGTTCTGACTTCTGATTGGTCGTCTTTATCTCTGCAACATGGTTCAGGTAAATCCTAATTGGTGCAAGTCTGCTTCTATTTCCCTTGCTAGTGATTCTCTTAGTGGTTCCAGCTAAGGAACCAGGGTGGGAAAGTGTGTTTTCCTCTTAAAAGAAATAGATTAGGAAGAAAATCTCTCTCCACATCTGGGAGGGATTCTTGGAGTGGCTGCAGCCATCTATGGCCATGAGGGGTGGTGGCTAATATTGTGATGGTGGCAGAGCATAAAGGTAGAAAAATCTGAAGTTCTGACCATGGAATCCAAGAACTTCCTTGAATCCAGATCTCTTATTATATGAGTAAAACATACCTTCTGAGCTTGACTCAATTTGAGTTTTGTACTCGAGATGTGTATTGGCTTGCTATTGCTGTAACAAATTGCTACAAACTTAGTGGCTTTAATGGCACAATTTATTATCTCACAGTTCTGTAGGTCTGATGTCTGGTGGGGTGGCTACTTTTCTCTGCCTTGGGTTCCACAAGGCCAAAATCCAGATGTCAGTGGGGCCATATTCTTTTCTTTCTGTTTCTCTAGAAGAGAATCCAATTTCAGGCTCACTTAGGTTGTTGCCAAATTCAGTTCCTTGTGGTTGAAGTGCCTGCTTTCTTGCTGACTGTCACTTCAAATGCCACCTGTATTCCCTAGCTTGTGGCTCAGTCCTACATCTTCAAATCCAGTATGGGTGGGTTGAGTGCTTTTTACACTTAATCTCTGATCTCATTTCTTTGGCCCTCTCTTTCGGCATCTCTGACTCTAGTCAGATACATTTCACTGCTGTTAAGGGTGCAAGCGAATAGATTTGGCCAACCAAGACAGTTTAAGATAGCCCCCACCACGGGTCCATTACCTTAATCTATCTGCAAAGTCCCCTTCTGCATTAGTTTCTTATGGCTGCTGTAATAAATTTGGCGACTTGATAGAACACAGATTTATTTTCTTGCGGTTCTGGAGATCAGAACTCCTAAAATCAAGGTGTCAATAGGGCTGCATTTCTTTTGGAGGCTGTAAGAAGAAAGACTCTGTTTCCTTGCCCTCAGCTACTCGAGGCCGCTCATATCCCTTGGCACCTGGCCCCTTCTTCCATTTTCAAGGCCAGTAGCATACCTTCTTCCCAATTTCTCTCTCTGACCTCTGCTTCCATCGTCATGTCTACTTATCTGACTCTGACCTTCCTCTCATAAGAACTCCTGTGGCTACACGGCTCATCTAGATAATACAGGATAACCTCTCAGCTCAAGACCCTAAAGTTAACAACCACATCTGCAAGTCGTTCTTGCCATGCTAAGGCAACATGTCAGAGTTTTCAAGAGTAGGACACGAAGCTGTTATTCTGCGTACCACTAGATAAATGGATCAAGGCCGTTACTATGAAACATAAAAAATATTGCAGAGAATATGTGCATATGTCTGAAAGAATAAGTGGGTAGAGTAGGTTGAAAGGAGATTTAGCCTCGATGTTTTAGGGAAAGACTCTCTTGAGGTTAAGTGTGATGTAATGAGATGTAAAGAGAACATGCTGCAGAAGAAAGGGGGCTAATTGAGGAGCAAACACTACAAGGAAACGATCACTAAATTAAAACCTGGGTGAGAAGCAATGAAGGACTGAAGTGAAACCAGAAAATTAAAGTGAAGCAGGTCTCTTGAAATGTTCTCTTAGGAAGAAGTGGAGAGTGATACATAAAGTAGAAAGCGATACAGAGATCAACACTTGAAGGGAAATATGATAAAATGGAGATGGTTCAATCAAAGAATTACTAAATTTCTGAAGGGAGATGTATTAAGACTCAAGGCCAAATGATAAATTAGAAAAGTCTGGCCACATGTGGTAAACCAGTTGTAAATATTCTGAAAAGACAGGAAACTTTTTCAATAGTGTAAGAAAATAGGTAAAGTACTCAAATTGATTATTTTATAAAAGAAATATAATGCCTAATATATATGTGATAACATTTCAACCTCTCTCTCCTGGAAATGCAGGTTAATATGAAATATTATTCACCTACCAAGTGACATAAAAATATTAATGTTCAATTCTGGCAAGGATGTGGTGACCGGAATATTCTCATAAATAGTTGATGTGGGTATAAATCAGCCCAATCTTTTTAGAGGCGATTTTGTAGAATTTATCAAGAATTGTAAAAATCTTTTATGTGTTTTTCTATAAGCTCTAAAGTCTATCCTTAGGATGTAGTCAGAGTTATGGAGAAAGATTTAGGTTTAAAGATGTTTATTGTAGTTATCAATAACAGTTAAACAAATACAAACTCTAAATATCCAACAATAGGAGAATACTTAAACACTTGTACATCTGGATCAGGGGTCGGCTAACTTTTTCTGTAAAGGACCAAATAGTAAATATTTTAGGCTATTTAGGCCATCTTGTCTCTGTTGCAATGACGCAACTCAACCATTGTAGGGTGAAAGCAGTAACAGATTATATATATCCATGAGTCTATGTTTTAATAAACTTTGTCCTAATAAACTTTATTTAAAAGCCAGGCCAGATTTGATCAATGCGTTTGTCAACCTCTGATTTATATGACATGTTTGTTATGCAACTGCAAAAAACACTGTGTTTGCATGAACATTTAGTGACTAAGTTTAGAAAATTAGTTGGGGACTAAGCAGAATATAATGACAAAATATAAATTAGAAGAAAAGTTTGGTAGGAAATACGCCAAAGTGCTTATGTTAATAATAGTTGCTGGGTGAATTACTTGTGATCTTTATTTTCTTCTTTATATTTTCCCAAATTTTC
This sequence comes from Lasiurus cinereus, assembly GCA_011751065.1. Classification (NCBI taxonomy): domain Eukaryota; kingdom Metazoa; phylum Chordata; class Mammalia; order Chiroptera; family Vespertilionidae; genus Lasiurus; species Lasiurus cinereus. Next base: position 31,625,224 of record JAAGEH010000125.1, on the reverse strand, counting down.
TCCACAATAAATGCACTTTAGCTTTATAATCTAAAATATTTTTTATTTATTTAAAGCTTTATGGAACACAAAGAATCAATGAAAAGTTTTATAGGAATGGCAGAACTGTGCTTAAAGTTGATTTAATAAGGATACTTTTAAAATTCCAAAAATGAAGAAAACATACTCCTGTCATGGCAGACTCTAGTTGTGATCACAACAAAAGGGTAACTTAATTCTATTTGGAAACAGAGGCTCTGTGAAAAAAATAATGTAATGACTGTGAGACAAATTTACCCTAGAGGCAGAAAGATGATTTAATCAGAGATGCATTTATTTTCAGAATCAAATTTCTTCTATTTCTCTGCTAATGAGTTTCTGTCTCTTCATATTTTTAGGGTTATAAATATCATACTGGCTATTTTGGGATGCTTAGTAGGTAATTTTAGGTGCCATGGGCCGCTGCAGATGAATACCCCATTTAGGCTTAACTCTGAGTGATGATGGCAGCAAAGGAAATGACCTTACTGAGCTTCCATCCTGGCCAGGCACTGTGCTGGGGCTTTATACAGCTGTTAACATTTCACCCTCACCGCAAGTCAAGAGGGAGATGCTACTATACCCATTTTACAGATGGGAATGTTGATATTCACAGGTGCCTTTGCCAAAATCACCTAGGATATGGATCCATTTTGGTGTGACACTGGAATCCATGTTTTTGTTACTACATTGTACTCCACTCCATTAGCAAGAAGGCTTTGAAAATTTATAGCCAAAATAATGTAGGATACTAAAATGGAGACAAATTTAATTTTTTTCTCAATAAAAGATTTGTAAAATGTGAATTTTTGCCCGGCCAATGTGGCTCAGTGGTTGAGTGTCAACCCTGGAACCAAGAGTTTGCAGTTCCATTCCCAGTCAGGGCACATATCTGGGTTGCTGGGTCCATCCCTGGTAGGGGACATGCAAGATGATGTTTCTTTCTCATGGATGTTTCTCTCTATTCCTTTCTCTTCCTCTCTCTCTAAAAATCAGTAAAACCATTTTTTAAAAATATAAATTTTCTTTCAAGTAGATGACACTGAAATTAGTTGTCACATTGACAAAGAGAAAATAGAGAATTTGGGTCGCGATAAAGAGACCTCAGAGGCTATTGTTGGTTAATATGAAATTGGAAATAAAAATGCCTTCAGTTCTCACAGGGCTATAATAGGACGTAAAGTGAGGCAATGAAAATGAAGGTCATTCTCAACCATTAACTTTGATCGGAACACTTGGGGAGTCTGTAAAAGAGACTGATTCTCTGCCTTTTATCCTGAAAGGTTCTGCTTCAGCGGGTCTAGGGTGGAGTGAGGAACTGTGCATACTCAGCAGGCTCCCGGTGATTCTGCTTCAGGTGGTTGAGAGACCACACTCTAAGAAACACCAGGCTGGGCACCTATTGGGGTTATAGTACTTTCCTACAGAATTACAGGCAGATCTCTGTGGTTCCAGGTTCAGGCTGAAAGCTGTGTTGTGTCTCAAACATCTATAATAATAGAAGCATAATATGCTAATTAGACGGGGCATCCTTCTGGACGTCCTTCCAGACAAAACCAGGGCTGTGAGGGAAGCCCAGGTCCTGGAGGGAAGCTGGTGCCAGCAGGCGGGGGTGGTGGGGGGGGGGGGGGAGAAGGAAGGCCTACTCTTGCATAAATTTCGTGCATCGGGCCTCTAGTGTCTAAGTGAAGAGGCTGAGTGGTATGCCTACCCAACCCTACAGATTGCCATTCAACCATGGGATGTTGTATTTCTATCAGCAGCAACTACTGCAGTTAGATGCAGTAATGGTGGGATGTGGTTGTGTGTTGTGTGAGTGTGTAAGTGTGTGTGTGTGTGTGTGGCCTGGGCATGTGCAAAACTGAGGCCCAGGTAAACCACAGCCACCCTGTGTACTTTTACAACATTAAGTTCAAAAGATTAGATTGAGTAGTTTTTAACTTGGCTTCTTTTAAAATGTAGTTTTTAAAACTTTGCACCGTGAAAGCAATTTAAATGCCAAGGGAAAAAAAACCCTTAAACAAACCTAATTTTGTCTCTTTTCCCTCATGTTCGTATTACTTTTTCACTAGCATTGTATCATGAAACCTTCACTCATTCCTTTGCTGTTTATAAAACCAGCATTTAGAGTGGTGACACAATATTAGAAGGTTTTGATGCCCTCTCTTAGGTCTGTCCTCAGTTCTGCAAAGGGAGAAGGTCTATTGGAAATGTCCCAGGGGTCTACCATCATCTATGAAGGTTTCTCCTTCCGGGTCCCTCTGGGAGGTCACCAGGCTCTCTTGTCTCCTGTGCCAGTCTTCTCACATTCCTCCCTGACCCGTGGCTCTCCTATGGGCCATCTGGCGCTGGGGGGTCCTGAGGTTCACGCGGGCCTGTGTGGCAGTGGTGGGGATGGGTGCAGAGGACTTTCAGGCCCGGAAGTCCACTCAGATTCACTATGTTTTCAATAATCAAAACATAGCATCAACCCCATTTTCACCTCTCCCTTTGGGTTTATCTGGGGAGAGGGATGAGCGAGATCGGGGTCTGGATTCCAATGAGACTCTCTTAAGAGAGAAAATAAATTTCTGATGTCTGATTTCTGAAAGTATCTCCAGATACATCAAGAGAAAACATGGAGATCTGCGCACATTATTTCAGTCTCCAGTGAGGACACAGGCCATGGCACGAGGGGAGTTGTAGTCAGAGAAGAGGGGGGCAGGAGGAAAGCCTCCCTCTGCTAGAAGAAGGGCTCAGCTGTGCCTGTCTTGTCTTTGTCTCTGTTGACAGGAGGGAATGGGGGAGCAGGGAGCAAAGAGGTTGAAGTCATCTAGGCACAGGGAGTTCCTGCCTCACTTCTCAGGGAATCGATGTCAGCACAGTGAACCCCACATTCATCTCTACGGTAGATGTAGGGAGATATCTGGGGCCTGGGCCTGAGGCAGTCCCTGGTTAGGGAGTGTCATGGTTTCCAGGGGGCAGGCTGACGCTTGGAATCTGCACAAGGACACTTACGAGAGGTCTTTGTGACTGAAAGCAAGTGCAATGAACTGTGCAACCCAGCAGAAGGTAACGGCAAAACATCCCCAAGAGACCACGGAAAGTGAACCACACGTTCATGGAGACCAGCCCAGAGCCCAACCTGGAGTAGCTGCCACATCCGAGACAGTGATCCTCAGAGAAAAGGATGGGGACCAGACATCCTCATCCTCATCCTGTTGCCATGACGTTATGAACATTTCCTCTTGTTGGACAGACACCCCCAAGTCAGCTTCCTAACATTTTGGTTTTGCATGTTAAGATCCTACTGCGCTCCTATGGTTGGAGTGAGGGTATCTTTTCTCACGGTGAAGACTTGGAATATCACCCTGCTCATTCAGATTTGCAGATGGCTGTTACTCTGTTTGGGTCACACTCAACATTACTCACCTGATTCTCTTTCAGTGTTATCTGTCCCTGTTCCTTACACCCGATGAAGGTTCTCACACATCTGAAAATCTTCTCGTTCTGCTGTACTCTCTGAACAAAGTTGGCTGGAAAGAAGCCAATTCTGTCTTGAATTTTCCCCTGAAAGGAACAGGAGACAGGCATCCACAATCCGTTGTAATTACATCATTCATTGTAATGACAGGCACCAAATGATTCCTTTTTTTTTTTTTAAAGAAAGAGAAATACTTACTTTCCACCAGTCTTCATTGGAATCTTCTAGAAGAGTGATCATGTCTCCTGGTCTAGGATGAAAAGTGGATGAGTTGGGTGAGAAAGCAGAAGGGGATAAAACAACCACCAAAAAAATGCTACTTAAAAGCTGAAAGCAACAGTTTTTCATTTATACAAATGATCCTAACACACAGACTAGTAGAAATGAAGTAAACATGACTTTTATCAATTCTCCCCACTCATGAAGATAGCATTGTTACATATTGAGTGCAAGTAAAATTTGTAGAGCTGTATTAAAAATAATTCTTAGCTTTATTTTTATACAAAAATAATCATATTTGCATTGTTAAAAAATTTGGATGTTGATAAGTCTCAAGGTATAAGTTGACCTTCATATTCTGCCCTACAATCTCTTCTCATTGTCCAGAGGCGACCAGTGTCTATGCTTCCTCCTAGATTCTTCCCATACACTTACATTTTCATGTGAGTATGTATGTGTACTTTGATTTTTTTTTTACGATTGACATCTAAAATTAGTCATTATCTACATTTTCTCAGTAGCTAAAACCTATTTTACTTTTGCTTAGCTCTGCTTTCCTGGCCTGCCACCTTTTATGTTGACATAATTTGGAATTTTGTTCTAGACGTGTGTGCGTGTGCACACACATGCACACTGTCATTCATCAGGAATTACTTGAGTTTAACTGAAGACATACATGCTTTTGTTGATGTGGTGGTGATTTGCCACTTCTTGTTTGATTTCCACATTCGCATGTGTGTTCGAGTGTGTGGATGTATGTTTTAATTCCTTCTATACGTTGTCATTTCTATTGGGCGAGGCAAGTCATGAGGCCATTCCAGACTCAAGGGTAAGAGGTAACACCTCTGTGGTAAGAGGAATTGCAAAGTCTCATGACAAAGGGCAGGTTGGGATGAAGAAACCAGCCACCACAGACAGCCCATGTTCTTTAGTAAATTTGCTGAGTTCAGTGTCTCTTTGTGCTCTTATATTTATAGTCCCCTCGCCCCTGGCCCCCCGACCCCCACCTCCTTGAACATTCTTTGGTCTGTGGCATCTTCATCGTTTTCAACCCAATTCTATATCCTAGACTGCCAGGAAACTCCCAAGGTTTTGGGGTCTCTGATAGCATTATTTCTTGTTTCCTGGTACCGGTACGGATGTACTCTTTGAAAAATATATATTTTCTGACAGTTTAAGGGATTGTAGAGAGAGGGGAAGTAGATTTGTGTGTTCATTTTGCTCTTCTGATTCAATCTCCTCTGCTGTCAGTTCCAATTCTCAGTTAATATCTATCTTCGTAGGGGTTTCCAAATAGAACAGGCTGTTGCCCCTGAAACATTAAACACAACTGGCATTTTGGTATTTCATCAGTTTCATGCTGATGCCACAGAACGAAAGATGGCTGAAAATTACTCTTTTCCCAGGTGAGGGATTTAATTAAGCAGCAAGGATGAAAGTCAATGCAGAAAAAGCTTTCCAGCTCCAGCAGATTTTATTTAACCCAGTAACCTGAGAAACCATGTGTTAGTATCAACTGCAAAGACTTTGTTGATGGTTTGGTAGAAATTGTAAGGAGAAAGTAAAACGGGATGTTGGAGGGGGCACCTTTTCCTAAGGGTGGAAGAGGATACTGCTAAATCCAACCTCTATTTTTCCAATCTAGCCAGAACCTCTCTGTGTCCAGAGGTGGACTGTCCCTGTGTGCATGAGCCATATTAACTAACCACGAATAAGGCACTCCCTGGATACCAGCTATAATTTTATGAGAAATATCAGACATACTCCTGACATTGTGATGAGGATAGTTTTTTTTTTTCCCTTAAAAAAAAAAACTCCACCAGAATAAAAAAATTGCTTGGTGAGTAAGAGGAGTTACATTCATCCATTTATTGTTTCATTTATGTTGATTCACTGACTCGTTCAACAAATATTCTAGAATGCCAACTCTGAAAGAGCCATTTTACGAGGCACGGGCTATTCTCTGGTGAATCAGGTTAAGTCCCCACTGGAGCTAATATTCTCGTGAGAAGATGGATAAATAAGCACGCAAATATATAGTGAAACATTTAATACATATATAAATAATAAGCATTTAGCGTGCATGTATGTAATTGCAAGTTGTCTTAAGGGCACTGAAGAAAATGAACTGGATGCAGTCAGAAAGAATGAGTAGTCTCTGCTCTCAGTCCCCGCTCTAGTCATCTGGTGAAGACAGCTAATGCCTCTTTCTCACTGCAGGGAGGATCTCGCTCTAGGGCAGCCCTGGGATCCAAGACAGCAACTCTCTGCATCTGGGTCAGCGGTGGGAGTTGTGCTGTCCCTTGCCTCCCCCATCCATCTCAGGATGCTCCCTGCTGAGCCCACACTCATAATCCTCTTCCGCTGGGCTCCGGGCGACGGGTCTGAGTAGGCCTGCCAGATAAAACCACTCTGTGTGATATTAATGTTGTAAATTTATTTTTTAAATGTGTCTTGACCCAGTTTTGAAACTCTGGGTAGAGATTGGACAGTTTTCCCTTAAGAGCCGATTGAGTCAACATCCCAATCACTTCCCTTCGAGCTCTCAAACTCCAGCCACTAGGCACCAGCCCCAGCCCGAACTGCTCCAGGGCCACATACCGGACAACTAGTTTCTGCTTTGGTGCCTGGGAACCTGTGAAATTATTCAAATATTAATTTTCATAGGAAACCTAGCTAACTCAGGTACTGGCCCTCCAGCTCCAGCCCGCTGTCACCTGACTCTCAGCTGCCAGCCCAGGTGGCCTTTTTGGCGGCCCTTCTCCAACCAGTTCTTACCTTAGTTCTCTCCTCCTTCCCATGGTGTTGGGGGCTGTGCCTTGCCATCAAAGAACTAAATCCAGCCCTGGCAAGTGTGGCTCAGTTGGTTGGTTGGTTGTCATCCCATGCACCAAAAAGTTTCAGGTTTCATTCCCAGTCAGGGCACATGCCCCAGGTTGAGGGCTTGATCCCCAGCTGGGGGTGTGCATGAGAGAACTGATGGATGTTTTGCTCTCACATTGATGTTTCTCTCTCTCTCTCTCTTCTCCCGTCCTCTCTCTTTAAAAAACAATAAAAGATCTTAAAAAAAGAACTAAATTCAAGCATTCTGCCCACCTGCTCTACATAGAGGGAGCCTTGCCCTTGTTCCCAAAAGAATGGCAGCCTAATGCCTAACGTTCTCCTGGTGCTGATTAGTCGTAGGAAGGACATTGCCAGGCAGTGACTCTGCCTCCCATTGTTTCATGCTCCTGGGGCTGACCGAGCCCACCCAAGGGAACAATTCTTTCTCATTTCAGGTGAGTGTATTTCAAGCATGTTCGAAGTAAGTCCAGCTCTGATCTAACGGCCATTCTCTTTCTTTTCTTCTTCTTCTTCTTTTTTTAAAAATATATTTTATTGATTTTTTACAGAGAGGAAGAGAGAGGGATAGAGAGTTAGAAACATCGATGAGACAGAGTCATCGATCAGCTGCCTCCTGCACACCTCCTACTGGGGATGTGCCCACAACCAAGGTACATGCCCTTGACCGGAATCGAACCTGGGACTCCTCAGTCCACAGGCTGACGCTCTATCCACTTAGCCAAATCAGTTTCGGCCATTCTCTTTCTTGGAGGTGACCTGATGTTCCTGATCTATTACGTGTAGATTTAATACTTTAAATGTATCTTTATTTCCAAATTCTTGGGGAATGAAACGATCAGGCCCCAAATACTTAAAAAATTTACCTTTGCTTAATTTAATCAGAACATCCTCAGCTGGAATACAAATTCTGCCTGTACTCTAAGCCAGAATTATATACATAGCATGATACAAAGTATAGCACAATTCATATATCACGAAAGCATCCACTTCCGATTTGGTGCAGACAGGTCAGGGCACCATAGCTGGCCTCCCTTTGTGGATTGCTCAGTCAGAATTGTCTTAGGCCCAGAGGAAGAGTCTCAGGTTGGTGATATCATGATTATGGAACGTTTTGAAAGAATGAGGGAACTGCGAGCTATCAACAGCTGACAGCACTGGCCCTGCTTGCACCTGCTGCAGGCACAGGGCTGCCAGCAGATGGGACCAGGGGCCATGGTGGGAGGGGCCAGGCAGGGGTGTGGAGGATGGGCTGAGACCTGCCCCTGTGTTCATTAGAGCCTCACAATTGTAGTTCCTTTCAAGGCGCACAGATTTGTGTACTGGTCCCTTTGTTTATTTATAAAAGCCTAAGTGATCAAATGACTGAATGACCAAATTACCAAGTGACTGGTTGACCGGTTGCTATGATGCACACTGACCACAGGAGATAGGCGTTCAACACACAGGATTGGGCTACCTCCTGTCTGGATTGAGCCGGTGGGGATCAGGCTGAAACCGGCTATCTGACATCCCCTAAGGGGTCCTGGATTGCAAGAGGGTACAGGCCAGGCCAAGGGACCCCACTGGTGCTCAAATCCATATACTGGGCCTCTAGTTTATAATAAGTGTGATTGCTGAAAGAGGACTATGCTGGGGGCACAAACAAATGTGACCCTCTAAACAAAACATCTATGCCTTTAAAAGACTCAGCTACCTCAATTATCTCTACCTAATAAAATAGTAACATGCTAATTGACTGTATCTTTGTGATACCCACCAGCCAATCAGGAATGAGCATGCAAATTAACCCAACAAAGATGGCAGCTTGAAGATATCTTTAATATTTCTCACCCCTTCCCATTCATTAGGCAATAAGAACCACAAAAGAAGCTTACAGCAACCATAGTCACTCAGCCAAAACAGATGTTCTGGACAAACCAGGCAAAGGAAAACAGGAAAGGGAGCCTGCCAAATGGCTCCATTCATTTTAGATCTACTGCTGAGGTTTTTTTTTTTTTTGCTAAACCCATTTCTCATTTTCCATAGTCCTGGTCCAGAGCCTTTTACAGTCTGAGAACACGGGTAGGTAACTAGGAACTCCGGAACGATACAATTAGATTTTGTCTGAAGCCTGGTATCCATAAGACTGCCTGCACTTTCCCAAGTTCAGAGGCCAGCTCCGAGAAAGAGCTTTCAGCGAGAGGGCCGTGTGGCTGGGATTTGGCGAATGTTCCTGAACTGTCATGGATCATGTGCCCCAGAACCTAATCGGAAGAGGCATTTGGGTGAGAGGGATGTGGCTAAACACATTAGTGACATTCGGGAAGATCTGGGCTTCTTGACACAGCGCAGCATCAGAGCAGAAGATGCATCAGAGACTTTCCGCAAATAGCCCTAATTGCATTTTGATGTCCTGGTGACTGTGAAGATGATTTTCAAATCAAATTGGTGCATTAGAATTACATTTGGTTTCAATTACGTGGATGCATTTGCCAAGCCGTAATGTACTTAGAGAATGGAAATGAGACACCGAGGGAGTCCTATCCTGTCTTACTCTGAAGGGCTCTCCTCTCCTTGTTTTATGGCAGGTGTAGAATAAGGCCTGACGCAGTGAAGGACATCAGCACATGAGTCACACGCCAAAAATCCAGTGCCTGTACGGAACCCCAGGCCCGAGACTCAGGAAATCTGCATTCTGGTTTTGGGTCTGCCACTGGCCCGCTGTGTATTTTTGGATCGGTTGTTCTCAAATCTGGAGGAGAATCAGAATCTGGAGAAACATTCAACGTACATATTTCCAAATTGGATTTGACTCTCTGGGCTCGGATGGAGCCCAGGAATCTCTATTTTATTTATTTATTATTATTATTTTTTTTTAGGAATCTCTATTTTAATAATATTCTCCTGCAGGTTCTGTGGCTTGTTAACAAGTATGAGCATCCCAACCATAGTTTTCTCCTCTGTAAAATACTACTTGCTTGGGGAACCCAACAGATTTGCTAAAAGAACGCAAGGGGCTGTCAGAAAAAAAATTGTGAAAGATTTCAAAATGGTCAAAAAAGATTGCTGATCTGGGTGGCTAGCTCACCCTTCCAAGTCATCCTCTTCCTTCCCCCCTGCCCCGTCTTCAATATCTTTGAGCTATTATTTCTCATTTCTGCAAGTTGTACAAAACTGATGATGATGCCAATGACTCTTGTCTGTGCATAGACATGCCTGTGAATTGTGTCTGGTGGAATGTAATCAATGATTACCCTGTGGATACTGACCAGCATTGCATGTATTTGCAAATTCACATCAGCACCCTGGATCACCTGCATCTGTGGGATGCTCGAATTCTCCTTTGAAGCAGATATGACACATTACTGGTTCTCTCATTAATGAGTGAGTCTAAAAACAACTTTGACATGTGTTCATTTTATATTTGTATCAGAGCCATGATTTCATCTTCATTAAACAAATTATCCTTGAACAGGAGTGACTTTTCAGGATCACGTTCTATAGATAACTAACTTCCTGGTCCTGTAAACAAGCGTAACAATCCCAGTAGACTTGTAAGAAGACACAGGGTACATTAATACACTGTTGGAATCTGCTGATTGAAATATAATCGGCACTCTCATCACAGGGGAATCCTACCGCAACAATGTAGGACGGAAAGCTATGGATAAGAAAGGCGGGTTGGACCCCAAATCTGCCTCCCTGGGTTACAGCCCTGACTCTCTATCTCTGAGTTCTGGGTTCTAGTTCTCCCATCTTACCCCCCCGCCCCTCACACACAATATCTAAAGACCTATAAATCGTCTCATTGAAATCTGAACTAAACAGCTAAGTGTCCATGCACTAAGCGTCACTGAATTTTAAGACAGTCTTTTTCAGGATGAAGACTGGAATGGATGCAATTATCTAAATAAACACACCCCTGAACCGGCAATGATTGCACACCGCCTCTTTTTGTAATGAACTTTGTATTTGCACCTTTTGGTGACTTTTAAAGTAATTTTCTTGACTGTTATTTGAGCTATTCTTCTCTTATCCCTTCCTTGCGTCAAAGAGAAGGACTGCGCACTAACAAGCTGAAGCTCTAGCATGGCTGTGATGCCACCTCCTTGCAGTCTTCCTTGATTTCCCAAGGCTGCTTGGGTGCCTCCCCACCCACAAGACCCCACACTGAAGTGCACCGTCTTATCGACTCTTCTGCCACCCACCCCGGCCCTTGCCCCCTCGAGCTTTCTGAGCACAGGGCCTGTGGCGTGTCCCTCCAGCAGAGGGAAAGGGCCAATGCTCACTCACGATGTGAGGAGAGGAGGGTAGGTGAGACAAGTCCTGCGAACAGCCAGGCACGGGTTCGAGTCATTTCTAAGGTGCTTGGAAAAAATCGGAAGGAGATGCATTCAGGCCCTCCCATCTCCAGAGCTTCTGATGAATATTAGCTAATGAGACAAGTAGCTGCCTGGTTTCATTCAGATGCGCCCATGGAAAAATCTGAGGTCCAGGCTGCCAAGAAAGAGTCTGGTGACTCAAGGATCTGAATCCTTATTTGGGGTTACAAAAGAAGACAGGTTTCTCTGCGACGCGCCCTCTCTTTCCCCCGATTTAGGTGTTCTGCCACACTGAACTGGCAATTAATTTGTGTCTTTCTGAGGATGTAATAAACTTGGAAAAGCAGTTCCTGTTTTCCCTCTCTTGGCTCCTAAGCTTTTTCTTTTTCTTCCTCTTTCTGTCTCTTTCCCCGCTCGCTCCCCCCCCCCCCCATGAAACATGGTCATTATCATATAAATCTGTTTGGGGAGAACTAATAAAAATGAAAATGACTTAGATGTGGGAAGCCAAAATGGGTTCCTTGGAACAGGCATTATGTGGCCACTGAAATATGCATTGGAATCTTTAAGTCGTTTATTTACTATTGATCCTTTATTTCAGCGTTCTTAGGATGTGTCTGGGTTGGTGTTGACTTGGAGTTATTTACATCTGCTGATTGCTTATGTGATATATCAGCTCAGCAAAGCCATAAAGCGAATTCTGATTGGTTTTGAAAAGGTGTGTTGGTGTGAATATCAAGCAATGGCTCGAAGACACTGTTTGCAGACTTCTGACCTCAAAAGCAGTGAGGATAATGGGACCGGTTACTATCAAAACTTTCTGATTAAAAAAAAATATTTTTATTGATCTCAGAGAGGAAGGGAGAGATAGACACATAAATAACGAGAGAGAATCATTGATTGGCTGCCTCCTGCATGCCCCACACTGGGGATTGAGCCCGCAACCCGGGCGTGTGCCCTTGACCAGGAATCTAACGATGACTTCCTGGTTTATAGTTTGATGCTCAACCACTGAGCCACACTGCTGGGCAGGATTTAATTTCTTTAAAAAGCTAAGCATGTATTATCAAGCTCGTGCTCATGATGTGTGTGTGTATGAATGTGTGCACATGAATGTGTGCGTGTTCATGCAGATCTGACTGTGAGTGTGTGGGAATGGATGTTCTTAGGTAAGTGTATCACACACATACACACCCACCTGGCCAAGAGGATGATTCGGCATGAGGCAGTATGGGATGATAATGATGTCAATACTGATGAGAATGGGGCTCTCCAGTTTGTATTTCAAGTAGCATTTTAAAGAATTTTGCTCATGAATTGGGCTGGCAGTCCATAAAGTGCCATTCCTCAGCTCTTTATAAAGCTTGGTAATAAGGGTTATTGGTGGACATTGTCTAAGACTCTGAATTACAGAAGGTTATCTACTTACTATACAAGCTCCTCCCACTCAGAGGGACCTGGTTGGCTCGTTAATGTCAGGATACCACAAATCCTCAGCAATGAACTGGAGGTCTCACACACGATGGCATCGTATCTTTCATGTCAGGGGCAAAATTCCGTACCTATGACCTGTCACACCAACAACTGCCAAACCCGCTGAGAGGATGAGGGACAGGGTATCACAGCCCCCTTATCACTGGGCCAGTGAGAGAAAGTCTCCCTGGTTGTGCTCAATGGCCAGCTAGATTCTTTGACTGTGTTAGGGTGGTGGTAACGAGGTGGTTCAGAAAGCCAGGAAATGAAACCTGTTGTGAAAAGATGCAAATTATGCACAGAAGGCATCTCAACTGTAGTGTGCGCCTTGCTTTGTCCTGGGAAGGAAACCCTAGCTTTTATTTGACATTATCTTATTAAATACAGTGGTACCTCGAGATACGAGTGCCCTAACATTCGAGATTTTTGAGATACGAGCCATTGAGCGAGCGATTTTTGCTTTGAAATACGAGCAACATTTGAGATAGGAGTAATCGTGCGGATCGGCCGGCTGCACATGACCCACCCGTTTACCACGCCTCAAGGTTACAGAACGAATTAAACTCATATCTCAAGGTACTACTGTACTCAGTCACCCTAGGAAGGAGAGAACAGAGAAGAAACAGTGTACTCAGCTGAATGCAGGAAAAGAGAGGTCTCTGGTGGCTGGAAGCCTGGGCAGCGGGTGATGCCGTTCACCCTAAGGAACAGGTTTGTGGGAGGGAAGGGGGGAGGGAGGAGTTACTCTGGCCATCCACTCCCAGGGCAGGCAGGTAAGGATGTGCAACTGGAAGTCGCCAGGGAGATCTGGACTGCTAGCTGTTGGCAGAAAAGCTGTTGAGCAGGCCTATGACCAATGCTTGTGGAAGTGATATGACTGTTGGGCCTTCTTTGCCATCAATCTCATACTCCTAAGTTCCCTGTACTCTCGCTTCTTTTGTTCTCTTTCCCGAGGACAATAACCAGCGTGCCCCCTGGGTCAGCATGCAGGTGGATGAGAATGGTATTTTGTTAAACAGAATTTGTTTTTCTGCTCTATGGCCTAAGGACAAAACGATAATTCACAGAGCTCCAGCTCATTCACGGCATGACGCAAAATCCCCAAAGCAGAGCCTTACCCATTCTGAATCAAGCGCCTGGCTTGTAAAATGGGAACCTAGACTCTCTTGGCAAGAGGAAAAACACGTAAGTCTGATTTATCACTCTATTCTTGTAGTCGGTGTAACGCAGACATTTCCCTCCTGGGAATGAACAGTCCTGTGTGCCTCGAAGAGGGGACTGTAAACGTTGGATTTGTGACCAGACAATCTGGCTGTAAAAGGCCTGCAACCCACTAAAATAAGCACGAAAAGTTATGACATGTCACATCCGCATCTACCGGGCAGCTAGACGACATTCCTTAGTCACATTCTATATTTATCAGGAGTTGTGTGTGTGTGTGATGTTTTAAAAAATCTGATGGCTTTAGATAATTTTCTAATATAAAATGGTGGGACCTGCACAATAAGTTGTAAAATGTAAAATCTTAGATACCCAAGATGACAATCTCAAGAAGAACAAAATATACTGTATTTATTGCCAAGTAAATATATGTCATCCTTGTCTTCATCAGCAGGTAGTCCATTGGGGACCATTCTCTAAAGGGCAAGTACCACCCAGTGATGAATCCTAGAGGGGCTCTAACCTTCAGGGCTTGTTATAGCCCCGCTAGACTAGGGGTGCACTTGACAAATGCCATCTCTCCTCCAGCACCAGGCCAAACAGTTTAGGTGGTATTCACCACTCCAGCCGGCGACCTCAGTGTGGCAATTCCTACCCAATGGTGGAGAAAACGCAGAGCCTAAACATCTGCCGGGATCTAAGGAGCCAACATCCAGACCCTGAGCTGTGCTCTGCGAAGGCCCATGAATGACAGGGAGCAGACCAGGGCGGACACTGAACACAGTGACCTCCGTGTGAGCCAGGAGGTACCAGACTGGTGGAATACTCCCATCTGCGGTGGAGTCTGCTGAATGGTGCACCTGAGGGCTGCTGGAGGTGACCCAATGCCTGTGGAACCAGGGAGACTGGGTCTAACTGGAGCCTTTTTGGCAGTCTGTCCTTTGGAGGGGCTTTGGGGAAGAGAAAGAGGAGCGGCTGATCCCACTGAGGTGGGAAACCACATTCAGGCAAGGGCACATGGACTATTCCTGGGAGGGGGCACCAGCCCGAGGACAGAGAAGCCCACATAGCCCAGGGCAGAGGGACAAGGCCCTCTGGATGCCATCTAAGGGCAATGGCATGACTGTGACATGGTCTGCATGGCATTCAGGCAAGGCGAGTCCACCCCACATGGAGGCGATTTCACTAAGACTGACATTTCGGTAGTTTTTAGTGTTAACATCTCTCCGTTCTCTTTGGACTTGGAAAGAACCAATGTGCAAGGGCCCGTTGGATGAGAAAAGCAGCCCTTTGTACCCTGCTCTGGGATTGGGGAACACCATGGCCTCCCCCCCCAGATTACTTACGTTTTAGGGTCATGAAGGGAGGAGGGGAGCAAAGCCTTTTCTTGGGGACAGGCCAGTGAACACACCCTATTGGAGTAACTACCAGGTACTGAGTGTCCGCAATGACCAGGCACCATGCTATGTGCTGTATGCACCTCTCACTCCACCCTCACAGGTCCTGTAGGGGGATGAGGTCATTCTTACTCTTTTACACCTAAGATGTTTACAGAGTGCTTCAGGTCACACAATAAACAGGACATAAGCAGAGGGCTGACTCCACACTGAAACACAAGGAGCAAAAACCGGGGTCAAGAGAAAGATCCCCAAAGTTCACCTTCCCATCCCAGTTACCATAAGTGGGATGGATCCTTGTGAGCCAGGCAGAGGTGCGCGTCTCCAGCAGGAGAAACAAATGGCTTTAGTTTGATTCTTCAATCTACGCTAATTTGGGGATGAAATGCAAGTCTTTTGGTTTCCTGGACTCCACAGGATGCCAAATGCAGCTTTCATGAACACTCCCATCAGCAGTTCTGTTGGCAAGGTGCTAAAACCGTGCTTCTGGAGGTGTGGCCTTGGGTCAGCAGCAGCTTCATCAAGTCACCGGTAGACCAGTTAGAAATACAAATTTGCAAGCTCCGCCCCCAACCTGCTGAAGCAGAAGGCTGCCCCTGGCCCAGCAATCTCCTGGAACCAGCCCTGCAGGTGGTCGCACGCACCCTAAAGTTTGAGAATTGCTCTAAATCTCTCTAGCATGGTGCCCAGTAATGACACTCAGCACCTGGTAGTTATTCCAGTTTGTGTAAGATGGTGTGTCCACTCCCAAGGAAAGGCTTTGCTCCCCTCCTCCCTTCATGACCTTAAAACGTGAGTAATCTGGGGGAGAAGGCCATGGTGTTCCCCAATCCCAGAGCAGCGGAGAAAGGGCTGCTTTTCTCACCAACGGGCCCTTGCACATTGGTAACACAGATTGAATTATTTATTCTTTCTTTCATTCTTGCTTTTTTCTTTTCTTTAAAAAAAATGCTCTTACCTCATTTCCAAGTCTTCATTCTCCTGTGGTTCAAATTTGTACAAGGCAACATAGGTGTTCATCTGTAATGGGTCTTTGGAAAGAGGTCCCTGAAAGAGGAAACGAAGACAAGTCAGAGAAGGAAGGAGAAAGAAATGGAGAGAAGCAAGGGGAAAAAAACAAAAAAGAAATGGTAAAGTGAATGCAAAGTAATTCAGTGTATGGCACTTAAGTGTTAAAATAGCTAACCGTTATTAAAGACTGTTTCAACCATTGGCTTATTTTATAATTTCTTAGCTGAGATTGGTCTTATTGCAAACCATTTGAAAACAGTTGTGTGGAGGTCTTTGTCAGAAATATTATAAGTGATTGAACCAAGAAGTCACTGGTTCAATTCCCAGTCTGGGCACATGCTTGGGTTGCGGGCTCAATACCCAGTAGGGAGTGTGCAAATGGCAGCTGATCTATGATGTGTCTCTCTCATCTATGTTGGTATCTGTTTCTCCTCTTCCTCGGTTTCTCTCTAAAAATTAATAAAAACATTAAAAAAACAGAAATACTATAATTTTCTTCAAATAATGTTTTTAATACAGTTGTTCATAAAAAGTGATACAGGATTGGCCCCATGAATGAGAATATTCTCTCTATATAGAAAGAGGGACGTGTGAATAAGAATAAAAAAAACTTTCACTTCCTAAAATCCAGTTATTTTTTTAAAATTATTTTTCAATTATAGTTAACGTTCAATATTATATTAGCTTCAGGTGTACAGCATAGTAGTTAGATTTACATAATTTCTGAAGTGATCCATAAAATTGAATTCTTTTCTTTTTTAAAAACATATTTTATTGATTTTTTTACAGAGAAGAAGAGAGAGGGATAGAGAGTTAGAAACATTGATGAGAGAGAAACATCAATCAGCTGCCTCCTGCACACCTTCTACTGGGGATGTGCCTGCAACCAAGGCACATGCCCCTGACTGGAATCAAACCTGGGACCCCTTAGTATGCAGGCCGACACTTCATCCACTGAGCCAAACTGGTTTTGGCATCTTTTCAGTAAGCCTATAATTTGGTCTCTCAAGTATCCAAGGGGACCAGGTATATATACATGGCAATTAGTTCATTCATTCTGTGAAGAAAGCACAGATTTTGCCATCACACAGTTTTTGGTTATGTCATGGGATCACCATCTACTACTGGCTGTGAAGCCTTGCAAGCTACACTAATAAAAGAGAAAGATGCAAATTGACCAGACCTTCATGACACCCACCAGCCAATCAGGAGTGAGTATGCAAATGAACCCAACAAAGATGGTGGGATAATTTGCATACACAGGTGCCAAGCGGCCAGGGGCAGGGCAGGATGCTTGCGTCGTTGTATACAGGCATTCTGCACTGTCCCAGATGCTCAGGGCCTCTGAGCAGCGTGCGAAGGCGGGGGCCAGAGGAGGCTGGAGCAGAAAGGCAGTGCTGGCAGCCAGGGAAAGAAAGATCCATTCTTGCATGAATCTTAATGCATTGGGCTTCTCATAATGATAATAACTACTGTTTTGATAACGTACTGTGATAACATTCTGTGTGCCAGGCAGTGTGGCTACATGCGTTAGCATACTGGGTCCTCACAACAGCCTGTGAGGTAGATTTTATTGTTATCCCCAATTTGTAGACTCTAAAGAGTATTGTGTTATATAAATATTAGCTACTGTTATTAACCAATTAAGTATGAATGCTGTGTACATGCTTACACTTTATAATACATACAATAAATAAAAAATTATATAATATATAACATCACTATATAAAATATACATATTATATATTATATATGTTATAGAATAATAAGTTATGTTACAGAATAACATATAATTCTATACTATATTTAAATACATTGTGTAATAAATATATGCCATCTATAAAACAGACAAAAGTTGCACACAACTATATCCTTTTTATTTGATTCACTCTGCTATCCAAAGCTCAAGTATCTTTTATTTTATTCTATTGATTTTATTAATTTATGGACTCTATGCTAATTTTCTACAGATGAACATAAAAATTTAATAAATATATACTTATGTACTATAAAATACAGCCACTATCTTGTATAATTCTATAATTTACACATCGAATCGACTTGTGTGTAACATATATGTGGAAACAAAAGTTGCCTTTGCGACGTCCATAAATACCTGGTGGTTTATGTTCTTCGCTTGGTCTCTGAAGTCGTCAGTGCCATTTTCTGGATACGTAAACACTGAGGAGACAAGGGGAAGTGGGAGCTTTATGGACCCAGTCACCATGTTTTGGAACCATGATTGAAAACTGTGGTTTCTTACTCCCTGTAACAGAGCCTATTTCACTCCTGCCTTTTCCGTGTTCTCGGTGGCCCAGCTTGCCCATTGTCTGTGGGGTGCCTCCCTGACTCCCTGTGCGGGCTCTGCACTGCCTGCGTTGCGTACTCACACCCTTGCACACGCCTCCAGCTGGCACATCCTCTTGCTTGCCTGGCAGTTGCATGTTTACAACTGGGTCTCCCTTGGCAGTACTCTTCTCATGAACAGAAATCACACCTTGAAAATGTGCTGATGCTTAGTTAACATCTCTTCTCCAATTTATCGTTCTAGAGCCTGTGGACAAGATCCCATCATCCCTAGAAGGCCAATATGCATTGGTCGGAGGGGCTTGCATTTTTTGGTAAGTGGAAAAGGAAGGCCCAAACCTATGGGCCTTGTCTGACTCAATATTTGGCCCCTCGACAGTTGAAAATGAGTAGAGGCCAATTGATATAATGGGATTACCTAAAATCTTGGTGTAAATATTTGATTCCCTAAGTAGGAAACTGGAAACTTCTAAAAGAACATTCAATTATTAAATGAAAACACACAAAGAGAATCTTCCTAGATAATTCTTGATTGGAGCTAAAAAGGGGAAGTACATAAGGTGCATATGCCATGAACAGTTTGGATGGCATTTACAATTTTGTAATTCCATATTATGTTAGCTTTTTATTGAGTGTCCCTTAAGTATCTGGTTTGAAATGTGTATCATTTTTGTGAACTACATTAAAAACTAGAGGCTCAGTGCACAAAATTCATGTAGGGAGCGCTGTTCTTCAGCCCAGCCTGCTCCCTCTCCAATCTGGGACCCCTTGAGAAATGATCCAGGTAGGGTCAGGCCTAAAAACGGGCAATCGGACATCCCTCTCACAATCCAGGACTGCTGGCTCCCAACTGCTGACCTGCCTGCCTTCCTGATTGCCACTAACTGCTTCTGCCTGCCAGCCTGATCACCCCCTAACCACTCCCCTGCCAGCCTGTTTGCCCCTAACTGCCCTCCCTTGCAGGCCCGGTCACCCCCAACTTCCCTTCTCTGCCAGCCTGGTCACCGCTAACTGCCCTCCCCTGCAGGCTTGATAACCCTTCACCTGCCCTCCCTTGCAGGCCTGGTTCCTCCCAACTTCCATCCCCTGCTGGCCTGATCGATCACAACTGCCCTCCCTTTCAGGCCTGGTTCCTGCCAACTGCCCTCCCCTGCTGGCCATCTTGTGTCCACATGGGGACACTAATCTTGTGTGTTAGAGTGATGGTCAATCTGCATATTACTCTTTTATTAGATAGATAGAGAACTGGTGCATAGGTGGGGGCCAGCTGGTTTGACCTGAAGGTCCCAGATCAGAGTGGGTATTCCCTTGGGGTGTGGTGTGGCCTGGGCGAGGGTCCTGTGGTGGTTTGCAGGCTGGCCATGCGGCCCCCCCTCCCCCCAGCGACCCAAACAGAGGCCCTGATATCTGGGATTTATTTATCTTCTACAATTGAAACTTTGTAGCCTGGAGCACAGCCAAGCCTTCTGCTCACACAGCCATTGAAACTTTGTTGCCTTAAGTGGAGGCCTGCCGGCCAGGGTGTGGGGAAAGCTTGGCTTCCTCCATTGCCAGGGGCAATCCAAGTCTCTCTCCTGCTCTCTCTGTGGCCATAGCCATCTTGGTTGGGTTAATTTGCATACTCATTCTGATGGGCTGGTGGGCACGGCTGGTGGGCGTGGCTTGTTGGTGTAATGGAGGTATGGTCAATTTGCATATTACTCTTTTATTAGATAGGATCATTTGAAGTGATCCCAAATACATTTTTAGCTATATTATTGCAAGCAGAACTGAACAGTGCCAAAATGATTTAAAAAACCCATTCCTTGCTCTGGCCAATTTAACTCAGTCGTTAGAGCATTGGCTTATGGAACCAGGAGTCTCGGGTTTGATTCCCAGTCAAGGGCATGTACCTTGGTTATAGGTTCTGGCTCTGGTAGGGGCGCTGTCAAGGCATGTATGGGAGGCAACCACTTAATATGTCCCTTTCACATCTATGTTTCTCTCCTCTCTTCCCCCTCCTGCCTTCCTTCTGCTCTCTAAAAAATCAAAGGGAAAAATATCCTCAAGTGAGGATAAAAAAACTGAATAAATAAAACCCATTCCTTTCAGAATCAAGTCTACCAAAAATATATCATACAACTTTTATGTTTGCTGCTTTAAATTTATTTTATTAAAAATAATTTGATTGCTAATTTCATTCAGAGGAAGTATTCAAAGAATACATCCCTGATGCAGGCAAGTTTTTTAAATTAAATTTATTGGGGTAACATTGGTTAATAACACGATATAAGTTTCAATTGTACATTTCTATACTACATCATCTGTATATTGTGCTGTGCACTCACCATTCAAAGTCTAGTCTCCTTCTATCACCATAAATTTGACCTTTACCTTCTTCATCCTCCCCCCACCCACACACTTCCCCTCAGTTCACCACCATACTGTTATATGCGTTTCTGAGTTTGTTGCTTTCTGTTTTATAGCCTATGCTAGAGGCCCGGTGCATGAAATTCGTGCACTGGGTGGGGGGAGGGGGGTCCCTCAGCCCTGCCTTCACCCTCACCAATCCGGACCCCTTGGGGGATGTCCAACTGCTGATTTAGACCCCATACTGCAGGGCAGAAGCATTGGATATTCCTCTTGCAATATGGGACCACTGGCTCCTAACTACTTGTCTGCCTGCTGGCCTGATTGCTGCCTAACTGCTCCCCTGCTGGCCTAATGGCTCCCAATAGCCCTCCCCTGCTGGCCTGATCACCCTCAACTGCCCTCCCCTGCCCGCCTGATTGCCCCTTACCACCTCTGCCTCGGCCCCCACCACTATGGCTTTGTATGGAAAGAAATTAGAAATCCAGAAGATGTCCAGTCACCCGGTCTAATTAGCATATTACCCTTTTATTAGTATAGATGTGAGTGTAGTCATGGTTCTTATCCTTTTCCATATGATGTATTTCACATAGCAATATTTTCTGGTGTTACAGATGCAAAATGAATCTTTAGTTTTGCCACATCCACAAAGGACTTTCTTCTGTTCCTTTTCCATATTCTGTCTTTCCTTTTTGCTTTTCAGTCATGTGAGGGCCATGTTCACTACTGTGTTTTCTAATGAGATGATTATTTTTATCTTGAAGCTGATAATGCAGCCAGTTACATTATTGGCTTATCTGACATTGACCCAAATTTACATCCCTGGAATAAGTCCAACTGGGTAATTATGCATTGTCTTTTAAAAATACATGATTGGATTCAGTTAACTAAGATTTTGTTTCAGATTTCTGCTTTCCCAAGAGGGAGACTAGCCTGTGATTCTCCTTTCTCCTGCTGTCTTTCTTGATTTTAAGGTCAGATTTATATTAGCCTCATAAACTAAGTTAGACAATGCTGCTGTCCTTCTTCCTTGCCCACATTTTGTTGTCCAGAATGAGCTTATGTAATATGGAAACTCTCTCTTCCTTAAATGTTTGGTAGCATTTACTTACAAAGTTGACGGGGCCTGGTCTTTTCATAGTGCAAACATTTGAAATATTGATTCCATTTCTGTCATGATTAGAAGCAAATCCAAGGTTTCTACTTCTATTACTTCTTGAGTCCGACTTTGCTCAATGGCATTTCTCTTGGTATTTGCCTATTTAAAAATAGTTTTAATATGTAATGGCATGAAATTGGCCATGAGATTCTTTTATTTTCCTTTTGATCTCTGTTACATTCATTTTTTATTATTGCCTTTTGTTTTATATCTCTATTTTATTCTTAAAAATTGTTAAATTTTATGCATTTAATTTTTTAAGAACCACTCATAGGATTTATGATCTATCTTTGTCATCTAATCGTTTCTGCTCTAATCTTTATTTGCCTTTCTTTCGTGGGCTCTATTCTATTTCTTTTTTTGACTTCTTTTTAAAAAAATATATTTTATTGATTTTTTAACAGAGAGAAAAGGAGAGGGATAGAGAGTTAGAAACATCAATGAGGGAGAAACATTGATCAGCTGCCTCCTGCACGCCCCCCAATGGGGATGTGCCCGCAACCAAGGTACATGCTCTTGACTGGAATTGAGCCCAGGACACTTCAGTCCGCAGGCCAATGCTCTATCCACTGAGCCAAACCAGTTTCGGCTCTTTTTTTGACTCTTAAATATAATGCTTAGATGATTATTTTTTAGCATTTCTTATTTTTTAATTGAACAGTTTCAAAGGTAAATACGCAGTTACAACTTTAGCTACTACATTCCACAGTTTTGATATGCAGTGTTTTCCCTATTACTTAGTTTTAAATATATTCCAATTTTCATTTCTTATTTAAAACACAGCTTTTAAAAAGTTTATTTTAATTTCTCAAATTATAGGTTTTCCTATTTATCTTTTGACTATTGATTTTTTTGGTTGTCAGAAAGATGTGCTCTATATAATATTAATTTATGAAGCTTGCTTGTGGCCTACCAAGTGATCAATTTTTATAATTGTTCCCAGTGTTCTTAAGAAGAGTGTGAATTGTCCATTTGAGAGATGGAATGCCCTTTTTTAGTCAATTAGAATTGTCAAATGTGTCTTCATTTCCTCTATGTCTATACTAAATTTTTTTGTCTATTCAACTTGCCAATGATTGAAAGGTATGTTAAAATCCCTCACTCTGAAAGGGAATGTCTATTTTTCCTAATAGTTCTATCAATTCCTCTTTGAGTTTCTGTAATTTAAAGGCTACCCATGAGGTGGATGGAAGTTTAGAATTTCTATCATCTGGTGAAGTGTGCTTGACCATGTAATGATACTATTCTCTAGTGATGCTTCTTTTTTGGGGGGTTTTAAAGTCCACCCCCAATTAATATAGCTATACAATCTTTCTGTTGCTTAATATTTGCCTACAGTAACTTAAAATTAAATTTTTTTCTTCAATTACAGTTGACATACAATATTATATAATTTCAGGAGTATAGCACAGTGATTAGACATTTATATAACTTTTGAAATGATCACCCTGATAAGTCAAGCACCCATCTGACACCATACACAGTTATTACAACAGTATTGACTATATTCCCTCTGCTGTACTTGATATCCTTGTGACTGTTTTTCTAACCACTGCTTTGTTAATCCCTTCACCTTGGCAACCATCAGTTTGTTCTCTGTGTCTATGAGTTTGTTTCTGCTTTGTTTTGTGTGTTTTATAGATTCCACAGTTAAGTAAAATCCGATGGCGTTGTCTTTCTGTGTCTGATTTATTTCACTTAGCCTAATACTCTTTAGGTCCATTCATGTTATTGCTCATGATCTGGATACTAAATATGTGTTGCAAAAACACAGCATAACATTAACATTTGCATTTGTATTTGGGATGGTCCCCTGGAGGGGGACCAGGACCAGGGGGATCTGCCAACAGAGCCATTAAAATATTTGCTTTTTATTTTTATGTTTTTGGTGACAACTCCAAATTGGAGCTCTAGAGCCAGTGCATACTCGAGGCAAGCATCCATTTCACAAACATGAGCTTGCCATTCTTCTTTCCCGGGCAGAATTTCTTGGCTTTCGTGCAATGCCAGGTGCTATTCAGCTTTGTAATATCCTCAAGTGAATGTGATCACCCAACCCGTTTAAAAGAATAGTTCTAGGAATCTGTCCTGCTTATGTTCTTTTCCCTCTGCTTCTCTTCCAGGAAAGTGATGAACACATCTAGTAAGACTGAAAATGCAATTATTGAAGGCAGCCAGGAACATCATGATTTGGCATTTCATGCTGAGATAGGCAGCGTAGATTTTTCTTCTCTCTTTGCTCATTACCTCTTTTTTCCAGCGGAGTCGCTGGCAGCTAAAGCAAAGGTGAAGACCAACAAAGCTCCCCATCTACACTTCAGCGGTAGTGTTGAAAACAACAGCCAGAAACGCTCAGACCTGCCCCTGAGCTTTGCTAAAGAAAATGCAGACTGCACTCTTACCAGCAAAGAAATGAGCATGAATTGTACTCTCTTCTTCTTTAAAAAAAAATACACTTTATTGATTTTTTTTTTTTTTACGGAGAGGAAGGGAGAGGGAGTTAGAAACATCGATGATGAGAGAAATATCCATCAGCTGCCTCCTGCAAACCTCCTATTGGGATGTGCCGCAATCGAGATATATGCCCTTGACCGGAATCGAACCTGGGACCTTTCAGTCCACAGGTCAATGCTTTATCCACTGAGCCAAACCGGTTAGGGCATGCACACTTTTCTAAGGTGGCTTTAGAAATATTCCTCCAGGCCTGACTGGTGTGGCTTAGTGGTTGAGTGGGACCTATGAGCCTGGTGGTCACAGTTTGATTCCCTAGACAGGGCGCCTACCCTGATTGTGGGCTTGAGCCCCAGTAGGGGGCATGCAGGAGGCAATCAATCAATGATTCTCTCTCATGATGGATGTTTGTATCTCTTTCTCCCTCTCCCTTCCTCTCTGAAATCATTAAAAATATACCTTAAAAAATAGTCCTCCAGGATTTGACATGCTTGCTGCCTGGCTTGGCAGAAATAACATCTGTGTGCACTGTGCATGTTTTAGAACATGAAGGAAACATGTGACGCAGAACTGCTTGTGACCGGAAGCCCAGGCGCTGCTTCTGCAGAGCCAGCACCGTCCTTGCCATGATGATGAGAACACTGGGGGGACCTGGGACCCCAGAAGCAGAGAGTTTTCTCTATGTTGTTTCTCAAACTGCATGGACAGGGGATTAAATCAAATCAAAGAAAATGTTCTGAAGCAAGCTGCTGCATAATTAATCTCTCCTGCTTCCAAGGGTGCATTGTAAAGAAAGCTGCTGCCGATCAAAGGAATGGCTAATAGATCGCCGAAGCTTTTTAGAGGCTTATTGCTTGCTAAGTTCTTTTAACAGATTTCTTTGGATAAGGCGGTAAAAATGCCCCCTCACATAAAAGAGATGGCGAATAATCAACTTTGAGTCTTTGAGTGAATTACTCACTGCCTTAGTTTCTTTATATAACAGGAGGTGTTGAGTGTGTATTGGGCGGGAGGGGGATGGGCGGTTTGTTCCATGATTTCTAATCCTGCTTTTCAAACTTTTAACAAGATTCAGATCACAGATTCACATATAGATTCTGATTCTGGTCCTAGCCGGTTTGGCTCAGTGGATAGAGTGTCAGCCTGTGGACCAAAGGTTCCTGGGTTTGGTTCCAGTCAAGGGCACATGCCTTGGCTGTAGGCTCCTCCCCGGCCCAGGCCCTGTTCAGGGCATGTGCAGGAGGCAACCAATCAATGTGTTTCTCTCACATTGCTATTTCGCTCTGTCTTTCCCTTTCTCTTCCTCTCTCTCTAAAAGTCAATGGAAAAATATCCTTGAGTGAGGATTAAAAAAAAAAAAAAGTCTGATTCTGCAGATATTCTGGAACAGCCTGAGAGTCTGCATTCCTAACAGGTTCTCCAGTGCTGTCCGGGCTGCTGGCCCATGGGTCACACGTTGAGGAGTGACGCTCTAGGCTGCATCTCTGACACTTGATGACCTTGTGATGACTTAGGTAATAGCAATCCTACTTCATATTGATGTTTCCTATGTGAATGGTGACTCCTTCACATTATAAAATCCTATGAAGACCGCTTTTGGAGGAAAGAAACCCCCGGACAAACAAAGACCATAACTATGAAGGGAACGGGCGAATGACAGCTTCAGTGGAGCTGGACCAGGGTGACTGAGGCAGAGAGGCAAGATGGGGGCATATACTGGGCAAGACTTTGGAGAGCAGCAGAGAAGACCTGCTGAGAGATCAGATAGGAGGTGTGAGAACAGCGGTTCTCAACCGGTAGGTCGCGACCCCTTTGGGGGTCAAACGACCCTCTCACAGGGGTCACCTAAGACCATCGGAAAATGCAGATATTTACATCATGATGCATAACAGTAGCAAAATGTCATGGTTGGGGGTCACCACCACATGAGGAACTGTATGCAAGGGTCGCGGCCTTAGGAAGGTTGAGAACCACTGTGTTAGAAGAATGGGGAGTCAAGGCTGATGCCCAAAGGTTTGGCCTGATCAACTAGTAGAATAGAGTTCCTATTTACTGAGCAGAGGCAACCTGGGAAGAGCCGGTGTGGGTGTGTGGGTGCAGGAATGAAGAGTCCAGTGTTAACTTAAAATGCCTGTCCCACATTCAGGTGGCATTGCCAATAGGCTTCAGGGGTCTGGAGGCAGCAAGGAAGCCTAGTTAGTGCTGGAAACGAGGTTCCAGAGTCACCAATGCATACATGGTATTTTCTTTAAAAAATAAAAAATAAATTGATTTCCGAGAGGAAGGGAGAGGGAGAGAGAAACATCAATGATGAGAATCATTGACCGGCTGCCTCCTGCATGCTCCCTGCTGGGGATGGAGCCTGCAACCCAGGCATGTGTCCTGACTGGAAATTGAACCATGACCTCCTGGTTCATAGGTCGATGCTCAGCCCCTAAGCCACACCAGCTGGGCTGGGCCATACATGGTATTTTCATTCATCATCTCCTTTAAAGAGAAAAATGTCCTATGGATTCAGTGATAACGATTAACCTCATTTTACAGAGGCGTCGATAGAGGCAGAGAGAGGCTAGGTCACTGCTTCACAAGTGATGACCAAGTGAAGTCCAGTGCTCTGTCTCCAGGGCAAGGAGGGATCAAGGACCAAATACGTCTGGTGTGGTTAGTGATGAGGGGACCATCACATTGTTGAGAAGTGTCAGGTAAGAGGTGCAGGCAGAAGTTAGACTCAGGGACAGAGTAGCCAATCAGACCTGAAGCATTAAAATGCAGGCACGTCTGGCTTATATTCCAGTCTCTTGTGAGTCGTTTCTGCAGATGCTTAAGGACTTAGGGTTGCTGTCCAAATCCAGTTGCTGGACCTGTCATGCTGGGCAGACTTGGGCTGTCTCTGCTTGTTGTGAGGGTCTCCTGGCTGTCACACTCTTTAATTTGTCTCTCCAATGGCTCTGCTACATGCTCAGTGCATGTTTGCATTGGCCTGAAGTGGTTTTCTCCACGAGGTGCAAAAGAACCCTTACCCTCGCTGTGTGCTCTCGCAGATGTGAGCAGGCCTGGAAGGGGGTCTGTGCTGAACGCTGGTGCTTATTTATGGGGGAGAGTCGCAGGGGAAGCTAAGCATGTGCTCCAGGGACTGACAGAGACACAGTCCTCGCTAGGCCAGGGGCACACAGGAGTTCCGGGAACTGAGGAAGTGAAAGTGACACCTTGTCAGACAGCCACTGCCCAAGCAGCGATGGGATGCCGTGTCCAGTCTGGCAAAGGCAGGGCGAACATTCCAGTGGGAAACCCACCGAAAGGGCACATCTCCATGCTTCCCATGCAGGCGTGAGAGTCGGGAGTGTCACCTTGAGGATGCACACAACCCAAGCAAATGACCCAGGTCGGTACATGCAGCCTCTCTAGATTATGAGCGACCTGAGGACAGCATTGGTGACCTAGGTACCTTTGCAGGTGATGCTAAATGCCCCATAAATTTTCTTTTTTTGAATAATGGAATGGAGATCAATTATTCACATTAGAGAGCATTGGCAAGAAGAATTCATAAGAGGGTGGTTATGTTTCCTTAAACTCTAGTTTAAGAGGCAGCTTTTTCTTAATGTTAGCAAGCAATATATGTAGTTAGCATCCAATAGTTATTTTAGAAATCACTGTAACAGGGCATAAGCAATGAAAGAATAAGAGTGTGATGAAGGAGGGGGGACAGGTACGGATGGGGGGGAGTCTTGCGGTGGAGGGCGGGGAGGGAACATCTGTAATACTTTCAACAATAAAGAGAAATTCAAAAAAAATAGAATGTTTGGCCTGATTGCACGCACCAGAGACTTAGTTCTCTCTGTTGGGAAGGAGCCAAATGTGAGACCTCTATTCCCCTCCCTGGCACCACCACACCCACCTGGTTCGAGTATTGAGGTGCAGCAGGGACTAGCTTCCCTGTGGCTTTGCTGGTCTTACATAGGTCGGTGGGGGAAGTGATGCATTAACAAAAGCCCTGGAAGTGACTCCTAAACCCCATTATGTTAAGCCCGTAAGGCATGAGAACTCAAGGAACCATATAGTCAAATCACTGAAATCCATCAGCAACGATGCCCTATTTCTCCCCAGAAAGGTTGAATCCCAAGGCGAGCAGAGAAACAAGGGGACTGGACATCGACTTTCCCTGCCCCCCCACTCAGGCTAATGCGATTCAGTTTTGCGCCGGGACCCGATTTCCCATTCTCTCACTCACCGCTGTTGCTGCGTTTCCGTAGGTCGTACCCATCTCCTGGCCCGTCGGCTTCTTCAGGAACCTCCACCAGGTCCGAAGTCTTGGAGAAAAGAGGGAACAGCCTGGGATGAGCGATGGCACATCACTGGGCCCACTGAACAGAGATTTCCGTGTCTGAACATCAAAGGTAGAATTTGCAGGACACTGTCCTCAGAATCCAAACTCGGCTGTCTTGTCTACCTGGCTGACTCTAGAGCAGCAGTTCTCAACCTGTGGGTCGCGACCCCTTGGGGGGTGGAACGACCCTTTCACAGGGGTCACCTAAGACTATTGGAAAACACCTATTTCCCATGGTCTTAGGAACCAACACACCGCTCCTCGGTGTAGCAAAGTGTAGCAATGTAGTTTACTGTTGTCATATGAAGACTGTTACCCATGCTACACCATGATTCAAGACAAAATTTCATTTATTTGTCTTTAGAAATAAATATTTCACAATATATAATTACATATTGTTTTTGTGATTAATCCCTATGCTTCAATTATGTTCAATTTGTAACAATGAAAATACATCCTGCTTATCAGATATTTACATGACAGTTCATGACAGTAGCAAAATTACAGGTATGAAGTAGCAACGGAAACCATTTTATGGTTGGGGGTCACCACCACATGAGGAGCTGTCTTAAAGGGTCGCGGCATTAGGAAGGTTGAGAACCACTGCTCTAGAGGGTGTGTTGGCCCTCTTGGGCACCGTCCCTTTTTTAGATGGCCTCTTTCATCAGGCCCGATGCCCCCACTTCTCTCTGCCTGGCTCCATAGAAAAGGAATTTAAGGGGTCTCAATGGAGAGTCACACTTTTCAAACATTTTATATCAATCTTATCAGAGGAGGGCAAAGCTCCCTTCCTCCATCTCCCAGTCTGCCCTAGAGCAGTTTAGCACGAGTCTCCAGAGATTAACTTTTATTACAAAAAACTTAACTGTAAGATTTTCCTCAGCCACTCGTAGTTTCATGACACTGCAGAAAGAAGAAATGTCACAGGGTCTCCCAGTCCCCTGCACCCAGCTCCTCTGAAGCTCACTCTTTCTGAACCGGAGTTGCTCTTGGGTTAATTTAATTTTGTGAAACGGAAGGCTATTCATAAACGAGTCAGCCGGCTCCCAGAAAGGGTTTTGAATTTGGTTTCAGCATGGCCTTCCCCGAGCCATCAAACCTTTTCTATTCGAGAGCAGTTGAAAGCCATTAGAGGAGACATAACGATTTAGAAACAAGCCAGGCAGCGACTTCCCGACAGTGTAAAGCAAATGGCTCTATAGCCCTGGGAGAAAATCAACCTGTGGGCCCAGCTTTGCGATGTGGGAATATGGTAGCTTGAGGCCATAACACCGCAAAAATGGCAAGAGGCTGAAATGCATTATGATTTGCCCCCACAGAAAGGAAGCAAAAGCATTTTAAAGTACCAATCAATCATTTCTGTTTTCTTCCAGGCGTCCAGTTGGACTCCGGGGACAGAGTGAAGTGACAGATAACTTAAGCACGCTTGGATTTATCTTGGTCTCCCTGCAGGTCTCAGCACAGTGCTGTCACAGAGCAGAATTCCAAGAAATCTCCGCTGATGGAACCGGTACCAGGAAGCGTAAGTGGACTGTGATGAATGGACACCTTATTGGCCTTCAGAAAAGGATGCTCTTGGCTCCTAAAACCAGCCTGTAGGCTCTAGACATTGCTAGAAACAGGGCTATTTTAGACACGAAAGAGAACTGGGCACATGGACTCTCTGATGGTCTTACTGCTGCTTAGCCTGAGCCCAGGGTGTGGAGGGCGAAAGGCCCGTGGCCTGCAGGGAGTGTATGTGAGGCCCTCCCCTCCCCCAGGAGCAGCGCCATGGGGTCGATGTGGACAGGCCAGGCCACCTCTGGGGAATCCTTTCTGCTCTTCCTTCCCCGCTGGCTCTGCATCTGCCTTCCACATGGGCCAGCCTCAGGTGGGCACGGGGGATGCATGAGCTGAGGGGATGAGGATGTGGTGGCTCACACTAGAGATGCGAGAAAGGCCTGTTCGGGAGGCAGGTCAAGGTGGATGGACAGGGGTCTCCCGGCTCTGGCCAGCGCTGTCTGTGCTTGTCTTTCGGATGGCAGGGTGGTGGCCCCAGAAAGTCTTGACATGCACAGAGCACTCATTTCCGGTGAAGTAAGACATAGAAGAGGTGCTTGGGAGGGGTGACTGTCCCCTGGAGAGAAGCCCCACTAAGTCATGGTCAAGCACCTCTGGGGAGGGTTTTTTTATTTTTATTTTTTTTTATGTGAATCTAAGGGTACACCTTGCATTAGAGAGAAAGGATTGAGGAAATGTGAGCATGGCTGTATTGTTGAACTGGGATGGAGCTGGAGGGAGAACGGGGCACAGCTGGGACTCCCTGCTTCTGCCCATTGTTGACGTCAAACCTTTCTTGCTGTTCACATGTTATCTGTCATTGGTGGTGGGGGCGGGGCGGGAGAGGGAGTATACAGAAGAGAAAGTCAAGGAACATGAAGCCAAGAGCGTGGTCTTTGAGGAGGAAAGTTCAACGGTTCCTGGGTGTTGGCAACATAAAACGAACCTGTAGTGGCCCAAAGCCCTTTGGGGTTCCATTTGGGGGCTGCCTGACTCACAGCAGCCCCGCCCTCGTGATTTATTTAGTTGGAACCCCACCCTGCCCAAGGGCACCAAGAGGACAGTTACCGAGGTTCTGTGAGGGGAGTCCGAGCCGCTGCCAGAGCTGCTCTTCTTGGTCCTCTGAGCCAGGGAGGTGCCGAAGCGGAGGGCCTCGTAGACGGGGTCCACCTTATTGCCACAAGCTGCAACGGAAGGAAAGCTCATGAGACGAAGGTTTCTGCAGCTCACTGTCAGGAAGGCAGCCAATCACCGCTCCCATGTCCTGGGCCGATCAGGCATCGCCTGTCACATGCACCTGGAAAATGGGGCTTCGTGGTCAAGCTTTCCTCACACGTGTGTCCCTCATGACGTGTGTCCCCCAGGACCTGTGCCCATTTGCTAGGGACCTCCACTACACCTGGCACCCTCTGCTCCCAAATGCTTTTTGATGGACGGATTTTCCTATTTATCCATCTCCCCAGATTCTAATAGGAAGGTTCTTTCCAAAGATCAGCTTTACTTCCTCTAATGCCAAGTGAGGCTTTCCCAGGTATGAAGCCTTTGAGATCTGAAGTTTGCAGGAGGAAGCAAGTGTTTTTGAAGGAATTGGGACATTCCCAGACTTCCTGAATTGTAATGCAAAACATTTTAGTGTATACATTTTTAGTTTAAAACTTGCCACTCTGCTCCCCGAAAGACAAACATCGATGTACAGGTTTTTGTTAGGGAGAGAAAAATAGAAGTACATTGAATGCTATTGTTAAAGAATAAATTCAATGTCTATAAATATAAGGCATTTTTTTTGTTTGTTTTGATCTCAATTGAAGAATAGTTGATACTCACTGAGTTCCTTTCCAGCATTGGTCTGTAGTTTATATTTATTTTTTACAGCAATGATAAAAAACACACATACACAGCCATTACTGTTCTCATTTTATAGAGTTTGACAGGTTGGGTAGCTTGTGCAGACATATGTTGGTCAGGGGGGAAGCTGGGATTTGAACCAGGTCTGTGGAATGCCATGCCTCATGCTCTTTCCACTCCATCTTGCTGCTGATGGGTGGGGTAGCATATCAGCAGCCTTTGGGATTTCGGTGTTGTTTGAGCTCCATTAGGGAGATGATGCATATTCCTGCAGAATTGGTTCCACCTTATCTTTCCCTTCCAGCAAAATACACAGACAATTATAACTCCATCAGCCACCAAACAAATACAGTGGTACCTCGAGATACGAGTTTAATTCGTTCCGTAACCTTGAGGCGTGGGAAACCATGAGACGCTCGAGTCGCGGTAAACTGGTGGGTCGTGTGCAGCCGGCCGATCCTCGCGATGACTCGTATCTCAAATGTTGCTCGTATTTCAAAGCAAAAATCGCTCGCTCGATGGCTCGTATCTCAAAAATCTCATATGTTAGGGCACTCGTATCTCGAGGTACCACTGTACACGAACACACACCAGGGGTTTTGCAGTCCTGGGAGAACACAGCAGCCATCCATGCTGACTTTGCTGCTCAAACCCCGGCTCAGCCCATCCACGTCCCAACTCACCAATGGGCATAACTTCTTTGATGCATCCAAATTGTTCATGGATGAGCAAGGGGGAGCTGTAGTAACGCCGAAACCCCTTTGGCTGGGGAGAGAATGAGAAAGAGAAGGGCTGAATGTCACTGGTGAGATGAAGAGAACCACAGAAGAACTCTAAAAATCAAACCAGTTGGTTTTTCTAGGGGCACCTCCTTGTCTCCCTAAAGATGTTGACTTGTGCTATATCGTATACCCTTGGAAGGTGGCAAGAAGCAAGCCACAGTCCATCCAGAAAGCGAGCTTCAGCCCTCCCCTCCCCTGCCCTGCTTCTTCCCTCTCTGCGGCCCACTGCAGATCCTCATTATCTCCCAGAATACAACGGGCCACTGTGCCTTATTTCACTGCAGCTCATTATTGTGGTTGGTTAAAATCAGCTTCAGAATGGGAAAGCAGACCCCAGGGGCTGGCTTAAAGGCCTTTCTCTGCCTGATGATCTGTACCAAGAACCATCTGCTTTGTGTTCTAGATTCCATTCTGTTTTCTGACTCCTCATCCATGGCCTTTGCCTTGACCTGTGGAAATTACCTTTGGAGGAGGAGGTAGGGTTTTAAAGAAGAGGGCACTGACAATCAGAGTGAGTTGATTAACTCTCTAGGAACCTTGACTTACTATATTCCAGTATTGAAAGAAAACGTAGTGGCCCAGACTCTACCAGAATTCCGCAGTCCTCGAGAAAGTTCCTGGCAGTGGTATCCTCCTTTGTTTGGAATTGCCAGTGATGGAGGATGGGTAGGGGAGCTCTCGTTAACCCTGGAGGTAGGTCTTTGGTGACTTCATCTCTGACTGTTACGACTTGGTACATACTGCTCCTAGGTCTTTTTTCTTGGAGCCACCGAGTACAATAGAATCCCTCTTCTGTGTGACACGTCTTATTATTACTATTTTTTTGAAGATAGCTATCATGCCCTAAGTCTCTCCAGGGTAGAAATTCTTGCTTCCTTCTACAAGTCTTTGGCCATCCTAGTTTTGAAATCTCTGGGTTGCTTTTTAGTGATGTTTGGCATTTAGTGTTGAATGAAGCCCACACTCTTGAGATGATATCATGATCAGTCTAAAATGGGCCAGGTTGACCCAACCTCTCTTGGTTGGGCCACGCTGAGTCTCTTAAAGTGCTGTAGATTTTTATTGCTCTCTCCACTTTTGGGGAGGGTGGTTAATCTCTATCCTACTTGTGTTTCCCACTGAGGTGTCAGCTAATTAAGTACTAGAAAGACCAACCACCCTAGTTTGTCTGGAGCTAAAATATGGTTCCTAGGGTGCTTAACTTGCACTTTTAAAACCTGGAGAGTTCTAGGATGTGGGACTTCCAGTGCTAAAGATAGGACAAGCTGGTCACTCCGTGGAGCTTTCATCCCTTGGGCTGATAATGTTCCTCCTCTGCTCTGTCAGTTTGCCAACCAGGAAGCCAAGTTGGCAGATCAAGGGTTCTAAAGCTGCCTTCCTGGTGTCCAGTTCTCACAGGTGCTGCAGAGAAGGAGTTTGAATGGAGTGATCTCAGGGGCAGGCCCTTACCAGCTTGCCCATGCACCGCTGGGGTGCTAGGCCATCCATGCACTTGTGGTGGATGCTCATCTTACAGGCTTTGCAGCGTAGTCCATGCTTAGCGTTTGTTCCTGTCAGACATACAGTGAGCTTTGGTTAGGATGCCACCCTCCCTTTGCTGGTGGCTAGTATGTATGAAATCCCTGGGAAAGTGATTACTTCCATAACCCAGAGAATTCTTTTCTATGACTTTTGCTTGAACCTTCTCCCCCACTTTCTACTGAGGGTGTCAGCTTTGGTCCTCTTCCCTCCCCTCCACCCCCCGCCCACTTTTGTATTCATTACTCTAGAACAGTGGTCGGCAAAATTATTAGCCAACAGAGCCAAATATCAACAGTACAACAATTGAAATTTCTTTGGAGAGCCAAATTATTTAAACTTAAACTTCTTCTAACACCACGTCTTTAAAACAGACTCGCCCAGGCCATGGTATTTTGTGGAAGAGCCACACTCCAGGGGCCAAAGAGCCGCATGTGGCTTGCATGCTGCAGTTTGCTGACCACTGCTCTAGAACATCTTAGCTGCCTTCACTTTCATTCAAGCCAGAAAATTCCACTTTGTTTGCTCTTTATAAAGGTCACCTATTTCTGCTCTTCTGTAAGTTCAACACTTAACTACTGAGCCATACTGGCCGGGCTGTATTTTGCAGCTATGCAGCCTGGGTGTCTAAGCAGTAGAATGATTTGCCTCAGGTCAAAGAAGGTTCTGCCTGGTTTCACTCTTTCACTGCTTGACCCAAATATTTTCTCCTTTTATTTGGGTTGCTTAACCTACATGAAGATGTACTTGGTGATAATAAGGTGATTAAATTTGACCTTCAGTGGAAAAAAATCAATGGGCAAATTTTTTATTGGGAAAGTACCTGGAAACCCTTCAATACCTAAAAAATCCTTTCAGGAAGAACTCATTTAACACAAAGCATGTCTGCTGTTCTAACCACAGAAAGTCAAAGTGATGTGTAAACACATCGTAAATTACTGGCTATGTGTGCTTCTTCATAAACAGTAGTTGGGAAGTCTTTTTTTAAATTTTTTATTTTCGAGAAGAACAACTTAGCTGCAAGACTGCAATGCCTTCAAAAGATTGGGCTTCCAAAGAAATCGCTTATTTTTTTTTGTTTTTGAATTAGGGAAAGCTATTTGTGCCCTTTGTGAAAATGTAAGTAAAAGCATCAAAGAAGAGAGTTATTTCATTGTGTGCTGGACTCTGAAATAGCACCATTATATATTAAAGAATGTTTTCCTTCAGACCTGAACAGCATAATTTCAGTTTTCCTTGTCTGTTCTAACACAATCTGTTTTGTATGAGTCAGACCATCAGCAATTCTTTGGTTTTAGGTGTTCCAATTTCTCCTCTGGAATAACAGGAATGATTGAAGAGGAAAGCGTGTATGCTGTGGCTCAGAGAATAATTCAAAAGAATAACTCACATTTGAAGCAAGATATGGGAAATCTGTGGTCTGACATGTGCTATTAATAGTTACCACCATCACAAAGACATCACTGAACATAACCCTGATGCCTCCATAGAGTGAGAAAAACGTGAATTTAAATTCAGATCTGTCTTATGCTGGCTCTTTAAACTAAAGAAAACTAACATTCCTAGAGCCTCAGCTGTTTCTTCATAAAATGGTAATTGTATTAACTACTCTCAAGATTTCTAATAGTTATAGTGTGAAAATATATGCAAAGGGGATTGTATGGGTTGAAATACTTGAAACATAGAGTATGTTTACTGGACATGGAGTAAACATGATAGACTGGCCACATGGTTTTCAACTTTTATACCAAAAATCCATTAAAATCACAGCCCACAATTAAAAATGGCATAAATCTCAAATAACAAGATTCTGGGAAGAGTAGCAAAAATAGAAGACAGTTAAACATATATTTGGAAGACAGAGATTGGAGGACTGGCAAAAAATTTAGCAGAACACAGGAAGATTGGATTTTTCCAACAGTAATTTGAAAAATAGACCATGGACCTTCAAAATCTGTGGAATTTCAAAATTCTGAGAGAAAATAATTTTCAACCTAGAATTGTATATCCAGTCCAATCACCAACAAGTATCAAAGCAGAGCAAACACCTATTCAGATCTTCAGGATTCAAAATATGAACTTTCTCTTTACCCTTTCTTAGAAAACTAATGAAGGATGTGCATTAGAAAGATGAAGGAATGAGTCAAGAGAGAGGAAATTGCACATCCTGTGCACAACAGAATAACTGACAGAAGTAAATAATATGTCCATCTGAAAACTCTGAAATAGCTTTAGACAGGTGCTGCAAGATGAGATAAGACAGTAGACTTGTTGGAAAACATGGAACAAATTTTGAAGTTTATTGATGCTTTTGAGATGTTAATATTGTTAATATTTGACAGCTATATGGGAACATTTAAAAAAACAATTATAGGTACATGAAAGTCAAGAAAATGGAAAGGGTTATTTTAAAAAATTTCTTTATTGTTTAAAGTATTACATATGTATACTTATCTCCTCCTAACCCTCTTCCCTCCCATTCATATCATCACCCCTGGTATCTGTGTGCATTAGTTATGCTTATATGCATGCATACTAGTGAAAGGGTGAATTTTACATGTGAGGAAATATAAAATCCATGTAAGGAAAGAAATGTAATCACAGTACAATGCTTGAATCAGAAGTTTGCAGTGGTCACAATAGTGTATAAACTGACTATATAGTGAACACAAAATTGTGATAAAACTACTTGGGAAGATGAGAGCAAGGGAGCCAAAACTGTGATGTAACTGGTTTGGGAAGGTGAGCATGAGGAAGAGGGAACAAGGGAGAGGATGTTGGAGGGGTGAGAGCTGAGTTCTCATATATTGCAGAAAACAAACAAATATTTGGTTAATCAATAGATAGTAGTAGAGACCTAGCTGGTTTGGCTCAGTGTAGAGAGTGTCAGCCTGAGGACCGAAGGGTCCCTAGTTTGATTCCAGTAAAGGGCACATGCCTGGGTTGTGGGCTCAATCCCCGGTAGGGGGTGTGCAGGAGGCTGCCGATCAATGATTCTCTCTCATCATCGATGTGTCTATCTCTCTTCCCTTCCTCTCTGAAATCAATAAAAATATATTTTAAAAATAGTAGCAGAAGCACAGCATTTATAAATATTGAAATAAATGTTAGAAAAAACCCAATGAGTTTGAAAGTGGTTGCTCATTGGAAGTTAGTCTGGGTTATAGGATAAGGTAGTTTCTATTGTAGAATTTCCAGTACCATCAGTACCTTATTTAAACTAGTCCCATGTACTCCTGTGACAAGAAAAAAATAAATAAAATTGCTGGAAATTGGGTCAAGTCAATCCCTTGCAATAACGTGGCCCTTGGTATATGAAGGTCGGATTGTAGGCTCCACTGCTCTAGAGGCGAGTACAGACCCTTGAAAACATGCAGAAGGAAAATGCAGGAAACAGAGAGTTCTTCCCACGGCTGACTCTGTTTCCAAGCCCTTTAAGCTGGTGATTACTCACGCAATCAATAATGCATTAGGAGTCAAGGCCGCAAATGCATTAGCCGATATAAGTCTACACTGCTGTGCCTACTTTTGATATGCTCTTTTACATGGAGTTATTTTTTGTTTTGAAAATGACATTGATGTCATAAGTGCCTTTAATAATTTTCTCATATTGGTTGAATCTTTTAAAAGGCAGAGTGGAGCTGGAGGGGAGAAATACAAATGGAAGAATATCAAAGTACAAAGGCAGGGCAATTGTTTGACAACCTATGACAACTTCCATGCATAAACTGTATTACCTGTGTATTACCTGGATATGTGTGTTTGTACTTGCAAACATGAAGTCATCAAAATGTTTAGATATTATTAGTCTTTAGCTCTGAGATATTGGACAAAGCACCTGATTATCTGAGCCTGCGTCACCCCATCTGAGAAAGGATATCATGAGCACAAAATGGGAGACCCAAGGGACATAACTCACTATAAAAAAGTAGTCAGTGATTTGGCTGGAAGGTGTATTATCTGAATAGTGGCTTTCCCAGAGAACATGATCCCCAGTTCCGAAAGGCTTAACTGGATTTTTTCAACTCATGACTGGATCATTCATGACCCACGCAGAGCACGGTCTACATCCTATTTGTGTGTGTCCCAAATCCAAATCCCTCCCTTATAACTGAATTTACAAACAAGTAAGTTGATCCTTGTTTTGTAAAAGTATGTATTAATAAGGTAAGTTAACTGGCCTCTAACAACCTGAGGTAGGTGAAAATACTGTAACTCTGAAATTTTTTCATATTTATTGATTTTAGAAAAAGAGAAAAGGAAAGAAAAAGAGAGAGGGAAGAGAGAGAGAAAGAGAGAATGAGAGAGACCTCCCAATTCCTTCTTTGAAAAACACCTATATTCCAGGAATGGGAAGATTTTGGCAACAGCATGGAGGATCTCTACAGAAGGAAACGCTTCAACAAGGCTGATCTTGGACATTAATTTAGGCAGAATTCTGAAGGGTTAGACTAAGAGTCAGAAACGTTTTTCTGTAAAGGGCAAGAGAGCAAATATTTTAGGTTTTGCAGGCCACGCAGTTTCTATGCTCTTGTAGCATGAAAAGAGACACAAACATTTTTTTTTTTTTACAAAAAAGCTCTTACCATACTAACGTAGGTCTTTCTTAAAAGTGAAGTGGGATACCCTTCCCTTTATGCCCTTTTGGATTACAAAAGGTTTCATAGAAAGCAACCTCTTCAACCTACAGTTTCCCCATCTCAGCTGATGGCAATAGGATTCTTCCAGTTATTGGGGCCAGCAATCTTGGAAGCATCCCTGTTTCCCCAGGCAGCCCACGTACAGAAAATCTTGCTGGGTACTTCCTTGAAAATGTTTCATGAATCTGGACCATTCTCAATTCTTACCTGCATTCCTGTAATAATAGCCTCCTAATTGTCTTGGCTTCAATCCTTGTCCCCATTCCAGCAAAGTCTGCTCTTTACATAGTAGCCAGAGTAACCCTTTATAAAGATAATTAAAGTATTGTAGGTCCTTTACAGTGTAAAAGTCAAAGTCCTTCCAGTGGCCCAGGATTTCTGCCTTCCTTTCCTCTTTGCTCTGCATCAGTTCTGCTGGCAATTGGGGGTGAGCAGGCCGGCAGTGGGAGACAGTTGGGGCGACCGGGCCAGTAGTTATTAAATAAGAAAAGAAAATGCTGGCTACCGGCTGGTCCTTAACACAGCATGCTCCTGGCTTAGGTTTTGCTCTACTTGTTTCCTTCACTTGGATGCTCTTTCCGCAGAGTTGTCTCATTTTCAGGTCTTGCTCGGATCTGATCTTACCCTGACGATCTCATTGATACAGCAACCTGCCCCTTGTCTAGGGACTTCTGATCTTTCCCGCCCTGCTTAACATTGTTCTTCTTTCCACATACCCATAAAACCATAGAAAACTTCGTCTGTCCATCCATCCATCCACCCACCCATTCATTCATCCATTGTTTCCCCAACTAAAATGTCAACTCTTCGGGGCAAAGATTTTTCCCTGGTTTGTTCACTGATGCAGCCTAAGTGCTTAGAGTAAAGCCTGGCCCAGAGGAGATACCCTATAAACATTTGTTGAATGAATTCCTATTTAAGTTGGAAAGATACCTGATGTTACTAGTACTCAACATCCTGTCTATATTAATAAAAGGTAATATGCTAATGAGACCAAAAGACCTTCCGGGAGACCTTCCGGATGTTCTGGACAAAGCCATGGTGGCAGGGCCAAGGCAAAGGTGGTTAGGGGCGATCAGGCTAGGAGAGGAGGGAAGTTAAGGGTAATCAGGCTGGTGGCGGGGGAAGGTGGGGGTGCGCAGGTTGGCAGTGGGGGACAGTTGGGGGTGAGCAGGCCAGCAGTGGGGGACAGTTGGGGCGATCAGGCAGCAGGGGGGGCAGTTAGAGACAAGCAGGCTGGCAGTGGGGGGCAGTTGGGGGCGAGCAGGCCGGCAGGCAATTGAACAGTTAGGAGCCAGTGGTCTTGGATTGCGAGAGGGGTCCCAGATTAGAGAGGGTAAAGGCCAGGCTGAGGGACAGCCCCCTACCATGTGCATGAATTTTGTGCACTAGGCCAGTAGTTATTAAATAAGAAAAGAAAAATATCCATTGAAGGAATGCCAATTTTCTCCAAGTAGTTCTGTAAATATACCAGAATTCTAGCTGAAATCTCAATGGGATTTGGGTGGGGACTTCACAAAATGATTCTAAAATTAATTTTGAAGAGTAAATACTTGAGAATAGCAAAATATTTAGGAAAAATAATCTATTATAAACCACAATAATAATTAAACCAGAGAGATATTGGTGCTGAACTAACAAAATAATCGGTAAAGTAAATTGAAAATCTAAAAAATATAAATATGCTTAAGTTTCTTTTTAAAAAAAATATATTTTATTGATTTTTTACAGAGAGGAAGGGAAAGGGATAGAAAGCCAGAAACATCGATGAGAAAGACATTGATCAGCCGCCTCCTGCACGCCCCCCACTGAGGATGTGCCCGCAACCAATGTACATGCCCTTGACCGGAATCGAACCCAGGACCCCCCAGTCCCCAGGCCGATGCTCTATACACTGAGCCAAACCGGTTTCGGCTGCTTAAGTATCTTAAATAATTTAATGTTTGATAAAAGTGACTTTCAAATCAGCAGTGAAAAGAGAAATTATTTAACAGATATTGATGAGTCACCTTGTAAATTATTTTGGGAAAACACTAATTCATAGCATATTCTGAACAAAAGTATGGATGGGTTCAGAAATTTACATAAAAGTTAAAGCTATTATATTAATTGAAGAAAATATAACACCAGCTTATTTATTCTTGAGAAGATCTTTCTAAGTAAGATTTTTATGAGCAAAAACAATATACCAAAAAGTTGGTAAATTTGATTACATAAAAATATACTTACTAGTACAGATAATTGGGGAAAATATTTGCCTTATAAAATTAAGGGTATTATACTGTAATATATGAAATTTATGAGCATCTCTTTCAATTTAAAAGGAAAAGATAAATAAGCCAAAAATATATTGTCCAAGACATACATTGAGGCCTTATAAAAGAAGTTGAATTGAAAGTTAAGAATGCATTGCAGCAATTTTCAATCTTTTTCATCTCATGGCACACATAAAATAATCGCTAAGATTCTGTGGCACACCCAAAATATATTTTTGCTGACCCAACAAAAACAATAGGAATAATTTTGATTCATTCACTTGAAATGGCTTTTGCTATGTTGCTGTTGCCATTTTTTTTAAAATTTGAGAATCTAAGGGAAAAGAGGTGAGTGCCCCTCACTCAACTGTCAGGTGTTGCATATTTTAAAAATGCTTGCGATGCGTCAGTTGAAAATTGCTGATTTAATGAATGGTAAATTTAATTACTAACCAATGAACTAGGAATGAAAATAGCAAGATAT
Organism: Lasiurus cinereus; assembly: GCA_011751065.1. Lineage (NCBI taxonomy): Eukaryota > Metazoa > Chordata > Mammalia > Chiroptera > Vespertilionidae > Lasiurus > Lasiurus cinereus. Next base: position 31,583,684 of record JAAGEH010000125.1, on the reverse strand, counting down.
CCATTTTTTTTCTATCAAATATACAAAGATTAAAAGTAATGAAAAAATAATTATAAGTAGCCCTGACTGGTTTGGCTCAGTGGGTAGAGCGTTGGCCTGCGGACTGAAGGGTCCTGGGTTCAATTCCGGTCAAGGGCATGTACCTTGGTTGTGGGCACATCCCCAGTAGGGGGTGTACGGGAGGCAGCTGATCCGTGCTTCTCTCTCATTGATGTTTCTAACTCTTTACCCCTCTCCCTTCCTCTCTGTAAAAAAATCAATAACATTAAAAAAAATAATTATAAGTAGTTGGATGTGGGTATGGGTGCTCCCAGACACTGCTTCTTGGATGAGAAAATGGTACCATTGTTTTCGGGTCACTTTGGGGACATGTAGCAAAAGCTTTCGACATGTGCATAATTCTTTGATGAGCAATTTCAATTTCAGAATGGAGTCTTAGGAAAATTAAGTATGTTTGCAAAGACTTAACTACAAAGATACTTTACTGTAGCTTTGTAAGTAATATTAGGAAAGGGAAAATGACTAAAATATCATAGAGTAAGGAAGGTATTAATTAATGAAAGTTTGGTGCATCCATAAACAAAATACTTTTTGGCTACTGAGATAATTTTTTATTTAATAAAGCTGATATATTTATAAAATAATATAATTTATATTATAAACATATATTGTATATTTATATTTATATTTTATAAATATATTTATAAATATTATAAATACCATATAAATATATTTATAATAAAATACCATTTATATTTATACATATTTATATTATAAATACCATATAAATATATTTATAAAAAATATTAAAATGTCAAAATCAGGGTAAATATAAAACATTTGGAAAACTCTCATTTAAGATGAGCATATACATGCATGTGAAAAGGTCTGGCAGGGCACATTAAATAAGATCTCTATTTGGGTTGGTGGGATTATAAAAGCTTTTTAGTTCTTGTTTTGTTTATTTGTGTTTTCTCATTTTCTAGAAAGAACATGTTTTCTCTTCACAATGAGAAATAAGAGACTGCATAGTTTTGAAAGAAAGTGCTTTCACTCTTGAAGCATTATCAGGTCCTATTGAGAGGAGTCACTTGGGTGGTGTTGATTTTGGAGCTTCCACTGTTGGGAATTGGTGGTTGGGTTGGGAGCCCACCAGCTGAGGAAAGCAAAAGGTAGCAGCGACTCCCCTCATCTCCACTTGCCGTGACCTGGGACTTGGGGAGAGTGCTGTCCTGGGTGCCATGTCCTGCCATGTTCAGTGTGGCCCCGCTCCCCCTCCCGCACCCGCTGCCCGCCTTGTGCCCTGTGCGTGCTGACCAGCTCCGCAGGCTTTGTTTTCCTTTCCTGGAACTGTGTCCTTAGGCCGGGCCTTCCTCTGAGTTACCCTGGGAACATTCTGTAGCAGGATGTCAAGTGCAGACTCCACAGACCAGGCCACCTCCTTTGCCTCTGATTGACAAGGGGAAAGTGCCCATTTTTAAAAAATTTTTTGCTTCCAAATGTAATGGATAGCTTTGAATGCTTTATAGTTTTCAGAGAACTTTTATTTTTTCAATCCAGGTTTTCTGAGCAGAGTTTTGCAGCCTCTACACTATGGACTTTGGGGCCTGCTAATTTTTTGTGTGTGTGCGTGTGTGCATACATGTGTGTGTGTGTGTGTGTGGAGGGGCAGTCTGTCCTGTGCCTTGCAGGATGGTTGGCAGGAGTTCTGACCTCACACTTGATGCAGAAGTACCTCCTCCTGAACTGTGACAACCCAAGACATCTCCAGATATTGTCACATGTCCTCAGGGGCAGGGTTGCTAGATTAAATATAGAAAAGTCCAGTTAGCCCGGCCAGCATGGCTCTATGGTTGAGCGTTGACCTATGAACCAGGAAGTCACAGTTCCATTCCTGGTCAGGGCAGATGCCTGGATTTTGGGCTCCATCCCCAGTGTGGGGTGTGCAGGAGGCAGCTGATCAATGATTATCTCGCATCACTGAAGTTTCTCTCTCTCTTCCCCTCTCCCTTCCTCTCTGAAATCAATAAACTATATTTAAAACAGAAGAAAAGTCCAGTTAAATTTTAAGATAACAAATTATTTTTTATCCTAAGAATATTTCAAATATTGCATGAAACAAATGTATCCCAAATACTGTCCGTGGCACACTTATATTAAAATATTATAGGTTGTTTTCCTGAAATCCAAACTTAATTATTAGGTGTCCTATCTTTTTATTTGCTAAGTCTTGAACCCCTATCTGTGAGGCAAACTTGCCCCTGGTAGAGAAACAGATGTAGAGCAACAATTACAGTGGTACCTCGAGATACGAGTGCCCTAACATACGAGATTTTTGAGATACGAGCCGTCGAGCGAGTGATTTTTGCTTTGAAATACGAGCAACATTTGAGATACGAGTAATCGCACGCATCGGCTGGCTGCACACGACCCACCAGTTTACCGCGACTCGAGCCTCTCATAGTTTCCCACGCCTCAAGGTTACGGAACGAATTAAACTCGTATCTTGAGGTACCACTGTATTTTTGTCTCTCTTTCATAGCTGAGGGAACCGAGGCTTGAGGAGGGAGGCCCGTGGTCTCAGGGCACTGGAGATAGGGTGCAGAGATGAGATCTGAGCCCAGGAATCCTGATTACAAATTCCCTCTTCTTTCTTGTACAGGAAAGAACTGCCCATTTTTATTCCTGAAAAGATGAAAACTGAGAGACTGTCACAATTAGAGCCACTTGATATGGGGATTGTGCTTAGGGTCACCAAGAATGAAGAACCTTCCACAGGTCTTCTCTAACACAATGATTCCTTCAGGTTAGTGTTATTCCACATCTAACAGATGGAAAATGGAGCATCGGAGAGTTTACATCATTTATCCAGGATTATGTAGCCACTCCATGGGTAGAGCTGCATTTCTAAAGCAGGTCTGACTTAATCCACACCTGACATTAACATCTCTGTTTGGTGTTCTTTCCTGATGTTTTCCTCCTTAATCAACTATGTTTGACTGAAACCTTTTCTGATAGCATCAAGGGACCAGATCTTTGACCCATCACATTTGAACATCAGGGATAAAAGAGTGAATTGGTCCAGAACTACTTTTAAATGCTATTTCAGAACAAGGCCAAGGAGTATTACCATCTGATTTGCCTTTTGGATGCGGTACCTTCCATGGGAGGGGTCTGCCAAAAGAATAGGGAGGCGGTGGTTAACTGGGACCAATTTGTAGGCTCTATCACCAGCTTTTGAGAAACTAAGAGCTGACTCTGTTACATTTTTCTTTCAAAGAATGTATGGCATGTTTCCACTCTTTGTACTCAATGGCACTTCTAAGAATTATAATGACTTTGGCAGAGAGCGGCGAACTCCTATTTATCCTCTAATGCCCCACTGAAATGCCACATTCATTATGGAACGTTAATGGACATCTTCGCCCTCAGACAGAATCACTGTTCCCTCATTGAGGCTCCCCAAGCACTCTGTATATACTGTGGTTCAGATATTTACATGTATGAACCCACATATTTGTTAAGTACCCCATATTTATTTTTCTAAAAAAAAAGAAAGAATGAAACGAATATCTACACAAGAAACAAAACTAGAAGTCCGATACAAATTTAGAATTAGCTACTTTCTCTGTTAATTCTGTACTTCATTTTATCTGTCTCAGGTACCTGAGGCATTTATTGTTTATAAATGCCTCTGTTGATCTTTTCTACACGGTTCTTAGGGACTTTCTGACTCAAACGTGTAACAGAATTGATTAGGAAGCTACCTCAGTGCCTTGTCCAGCATCATTGACATCACCTGAGACCTTGTAAGGAATGCAGACTCTTAGGACATAAGCTGGACCCACTAAGACAGAATATGCATTTCACCAAGTTTTGCAGTGGAATTGCCTGCCTGTTCAATTTCTGAGAAGTCCTGCCTTAGAGATCAGTAGCGCCTAGGTGTGGCAAATACATACATAGTACAGGGGTTGAAGAAGCCTTTCATTTTGTGTACATGGCAGACATCACTAATCAATCACAGTAATGTTCTCACTGGGCTGTGGTGCCCCTTCAGAAACTTCTCTGGGCAATCAGTGTCAACCAATTACAGTGGTATCTCGAGATACGAGTGCCCTAACATACGAGATTTTTGAGATGCGACCCTCCAAGAGAGCGATTTTTGCTTTGAAATACGAGCAACATTTGAGATACAAGTAATCGCACGGATCAGCCGGCTGCACACGACCCACCAGTTTACCGAGACTCGAGTGTCTCAAGGTTACAGAACGAATTAAACTCGTATCTCGAGGTACCACTGTAGTATGGAAACGAACTTGCCTTCCCAGAGATAGCTTCTCATTTTGCAGAAAAAAGAAACTGAGGCTCAAAGAAGCAAAATCACCATTACACTGCCCCTCGTGGCAGAGCTGGAATTAAAATACTAGTGTCTGGCCTCTTGAGCTAATGATCTTCCCACTGCAGCATGCTGGGAAGGTCAGCAGAGCTCAAACCAGGGTTTACCATGACCGGGTTCTCACCACCCTCAAAGGACCCTAGGGGACCTGTCACGGTCCTCAGAGCGGGGTACTGCAGAGAGCCGGGGCTTTGGAGTTCCAGCCACACAGCTTACACGGCTCCTCAGCTTTAGATATCACCCAGTAGTTAGAAAGTTTTCTGCTAAAGGGGAAAAAGGAGGAACATATTTTCCATCACACTTGAACTCTAGTCATGAGACCTTGATTAAAAATAACCCATCCTATCTCTCCCCTGCTATGAGTTCAATGGAACAAGACGGTTTCCAAGTTTTCTGGGAAATGCAGTACATACTACAGTCATTGGCCAGTGACTTGAAATGCTACTAAGCAAGTAGAAAGGACCGTTAGACATTGTGAAGAGCCCTAGGCCACCCTTCCCTGCCTATATTCTCCACTCCTTGCTCCACTACGACGTTTCCAACCCCTTCTTCGCTATAAAAAATTAATGGCATTCATTGTTTATAAATGCCTCTGTTGATCTTTCCTATTTCGGTTCTTGACTACTAGTGGAAAAACTCTCTCTCTGCTCCCCCCGCCCCTCACCCGCACTGAACTTTAAAAATAGTAACGGTTGTGGGGTTGGCTCAGAGCTTTGAATTTGGAGTCCCCTAGCCTTGCCCCCACGGGTCATCAGTTCACATTGCATATCATGGCCACCAAGCTGTCCTTCCGTTATGTGTGTATTTGGCTTAAAATTCTGAGAGGAGACGTCCTCTAGAATAATCACTTTCTCATGACCATCTGGGAAACGTCTGGACTTGACACCCTTGACCCCGGTATTAATAATCTCTGCTGTCTGCCTCCTCTCCTCTGCGGTCTGCGGTTTTCACAGTCCCCTTTGCTTTCTTCACAGCCACTCTCCCCGCCGAAGGTTCGAGAATTTGTATTCCTCCTCAGGTCTCCCAAGAATGGATTGGCCAGTTGATGTGCTACATCCTCCCCGCCCCTCCCTCCGCCAAGTGCTTTTCTAGGAATTTGGCAAAGTACTGGTGTCAACCTTTCATGCATAGAGATAGCTTTCATAACAGCGAGCAGTTTTTAAGTTTTAGAGTTCACAGAGAACATTCATTCATGTCACTTAATTTGTCAGGGATTCCACGAATTCGGTATTTTCAATGCCATTTGAAAGACACTGGGTTGAGAGAAGGTACATTAGTGGTCCAAGATCAGCTGAGCTACTAAGTACAGAACCAGAATGCAAATACCCACCTGTGACCCCTGCCTCATTCTGCCCCTCCCCCGGCTCCCTCTTTCGGGTCTGTATTGTGAGTTTGTTTGTAATGATCCGCTTACTTACAGATGCTCACCAGTGCTATTGATGATGACTGTCAAGAGTAGCAAACAGCTGAGACCTGTTTGGTTCAGTGGATAGAGCGTTGGCTTGTGGACTGAAAGGTCCCAGGTTCGATTCCGGTCGGGGGCATGTACCTTGCTTGCGGGCACATCCCCAGTGTGGGATGTGCAGGAGGCGGCTGATCGATGTCTCTCTCTCATTGATATTTCTGACTTTCTATTCCTCTCCCTTCCTCTCTGTGAAAAATCAATAAAATATATTAAAAAAAAAAGAGTAGCAGAGTTTCACCTTGTGTAAATCAGATGGGACCAAGTCCTTATTTCTTCAGCTTTATCGGCTCTCAGAGGTTATAGAAAAGCACCCAGCAATTCTTTAGGCAAGGAGGCAGTACAAGCATTCCCGAGAAAATCAGCAACTCGATGTCTGTCTGCTTTCAGAAGAGGTTTGGCAGCGTTTGTGGAGATGGATAGAAAGAACATCACTGAGGAAGTTCTTGAAACTCCTCGTGTGAGATGTGTTGAAGTCTGGGCTGGGGCAGGAGCAGAGAGGAAGAGAGAAGGGGCCTGACCATAGAGAAAGCACAGAAGTAGAATAGGCCAAAACCGGTTTGGCTCAGCGGATAGAGCATCATCTTGCGGACTGAAAGGTCTCAGGTTCGATTCCAGTCAAGGGCATGTACCTTGGTTGCGGGCACATCCCCAGTAGGGGGCGTGCAGGAGGCAGCTGATTGATGTTTCTCGCTCATCCATGTTTCTAACTCCATCCCTCTCCCTTCCTCTCTGTAAAAAATCAATAAAATATATTTTAAAAAAAAAGAAGTAGAATAGACAGTTGGTTCATAGATGGGCTTTCTGGAGAGCAGGAGAAGGGAGGAGGAGTCCAAGATGGCCTTGAGGTTCTGGCCAGGTAGCTGAGAGCACACAGGTGCCATCTGCCTCGGCAGAAGAGGACCTCAACGAAGTGGCAGGTTGTACGGGGGAAGAAGATGCGCTGTTTCACTGCGGACACGTTTACGCATTTTGGCATCAACAAGGAACCTGGCAGCAAAGTTCTGGCAGCTGAAGCGAGAGGCTAGATCTTGGGAGAGAGGGCAGGTCAGCGCGGGGCAGGAAGACAGGGAGAAGCTGTCTTGTTCCTAACGGAGCCCTACTGTTTTGAGTACCGTCTCAATCTTTACGTCGCCTCCAGCAGACAGTTTCCACTTCTCTTTTTAAAATCAGACAGCAGATGCTCAGAAAATGCTCCTTGAAATCTCTTTTTCAAACAGGGATGCCAGGCAGATCTCAGGCAAAGGGATCTAGCGCTTCTGGGTGAAAGGCTGGTTTATTGTCCCTCCTCTCATTCATTCATTCATTCATTTATTAATATATTAATATATTTTATTGATTTTTTTACAGAGAGGAAGGGAGAGGGACAGAGAGCTAGAAACATCGATGAGAGAGCAATATCAATCAGCTGCCTCCTGCACGCCTCCCACCGGGGTTGTGCCCGCAACCAAGGTACATGCCCTTGACCGGAATCGAACCTGGGACCTTTCAGTCCGCAGGCCAACGCTCTATCCACTGAGCCAAACCGGTCTTGGCTCCCTCCTCTCTTTGAATGATATGTGACTCTTGCTACTTCTCTTTGTGGCATTATGAACAGAGTGAAGATGGTCCTTGGGTGTCAGGCTGAAGTGGTAGTGAATTCTTTAAAACACGATCCTGCTATGTCAAGGGAAACACATGTCCTGTGTGGTGAAGGTGAGGGTGTGTGTGTATGGTGCACACATCTACACACATGTATAAGCATGTATACACATGAACTTGTTTGTTGCCATGTTGTTGGGATGGGGAGTGCAGCAGAGCTACAGGCTTTTGGGTTTTTTTTCCGGATAAGCTTAGCATGTGAAAAAATAATCTATGTTTTGTTTTTCTGCTCGGGCAACCCGGCAGTGTTGGTAAGCTATGAAGAAATGCCTTAGGAGGATTTAATCACGTATTTCTATTGCCCCATCCTTTTTCTTCAACGGCTGGGTCACAATGTAGAGGTGTCTCCCCTAGACACACACAGAGGGCTGTCCCATTTTTTACTACTGGCCCAGTTCTGTTCTTTTGTGATTTAGGATCCGCCGTGGCTGCACGACCAAAGTGACCATTCTGAAGTAGGTCAGTGGAGCACTCTCTGTTATGGCAGCTGAATGGAAGTGCAGGGCACACATTTTCCAACGCGTCTCTCTCTCCCTGTGTTTGTGTCAGGAGATGGCCTTTTCTTACAGATCCCTCGCTTCTGCCATGCCACTGCTCATGGGTCTAGAGGCAGGTGGCCAATCTCCACCTGTCTGTCGTGCTTGGTCAAGGAAGGCATGAATCAGCAATAGCACAGGCGTGAAAAGGTTTGCAGCTTCAAGTTCAAAAACTCTCCAAGTGTATCCAGGATTCACAGCAGTGTCTATGTCTATGTTCTGTCTCCAGCACAGTAGGTTGGAAGAACATGGAAATATATATATATATATATATTTCTGTATATATAAATATTTCTGTATATATATGTATATATATATATATTTCAGAGCCTGTAGCTCTGCTGCACTCCCCATCCCAACAACATGGCAACAAACAAGTTCATGTGTATACATGCTTATACATGTGTGTAGATGTGTGCACCATATGTGTATATATATATATATACACACATACATATATATATACATATATATATGCAGTATATATTTGCTGTGATGTTACTAAATAGCATTACCTGGTGACCTACAGGAAATGACTAAAATTTAACAAAAACCACCTTAAATTGTCATCTCCACCATGGTCAGTTATATACACAGTGAAAATACTTTCCTGTATTGTCATTTCTTTCTGCTAAGGTATGGTCTGAAGAGGCTCCTAAAATACAAATACACTATTTTTCTGAAAGACCACCTCTATGCCATGATTCAGCACTTGCAAAAATCCTGATCTATAATTCATACCAATCTCTTTTCATTGGCTGGTATTTTAAAAATTATTTTTCCCAAGTTTGACCACTCAAGCATTCAATTACTGGTGAAATAAATAGTTCACAGGAATATGAAGTTGCACATTTTCTTTCTTGCACTGATAAGATAGCAGCAGTATCTGGCAACTTGGGATATTTTTATTTTCTGGAAAGTTGCACACATCTAAAGATTCTCTTCACCACTCGGTCCTTTGCTTATGCTTTTTCTTTCTTTAAAAAATATTTTTTATTGATTTCAGAGAGGAAGGGAGAGGGAGAACGAGATAGAAATATCAAGGATGAGAGAGAACAACTGATCAGCAGCCTCCTGCACGACCCCATTGGGGATTGAGCCTCCGCAACGTTGACATGTCCTGACCTGGAATTGAACTGTGACCTTCTTCACAGGTTGATGCTCAACCACTGGGCCATCCTGGCTAGGTACTAATTACTATTTTTAGAGCCCACCAGTTGCCAGGTGTGTGCTCTACTAGCTGCTGTGGAAACAGGCACATAAATCAAACCTGGTCATGCCTTCAAGGAGCTTGGTCAAATTTAGTCTGTTTGAAAAATGACATGCAAATTCAGAGAAAGTAAGTGGTCAGGCAAGACCTGGAGGAAGAGTTTTAATTGCGTCTTGATCGATTTGAGACTGGAGTAGATGGAGAGACAGAGAAGAAAGGAAAGGCATTTCAGATGTCCCAGAAGCAAAATGCCAGAACATGGGCTCAGGAGACAATACAGTGGTACCTCGAGATACAAGTTTAATTCGTTCCGTAACCTTGCAGCGTGGGAAACTAAGAGATGCTCAAATCATGGTAAACTGGTGGGTGGTGTGCAGTTGGCCGATCCAAGCGATTACTCGTATCTCAACTGTTGCTCGTATTTCAAAGCAAAAATTGCTCGCTCGACGGCTCGTATCTCAAAAATCTTGTATGTTAGGGCACTCGTATCTCGAGGTACCACTGTATTAGGACCTTCCTCAGGGAAGACATCTGAGGGAGAATAATGTGCAATCTGGTACCAAGGCTAGTCCACTCCACCTCCCTTGTCCTGTCTTCTCTTTCGGTGGCAGGTCCCGGGTTTTCGCCTTTTCAAAGCAATGACCTGCGGGTCCAATGGATGCCCCAGAGCGTAACGCTGGCCCCCAACAGGTGTCACTTCCATTTCTGTGTGAGACTCTGAGATACCTCCTTCCGGAAGGCCAGCCCATATCCATGTCTGCTTCATCTCTGCTGGATGGAATATGGTTTACTTTCTCATCTAGGTAACTTTCAGTGAGAGATTTCTCAAAATAAATAGTGCTTGGCAGCAGGCAGACAATTTCAGGAACCTAATAGAAGATGCTAGCTTCAAAGTAGTTTGTGTCCCTTTAGCTGAACGGTGCTGGGGACAATATTTCTTGAGAACATTGGGCCTGAACTGAAGTCTGACTAAGTCTTTAATGAATTTGCTTTTGCAGGCATCAGAAAGGCTCCTGCATTGGTTACCTGTCAAATAATGGGCAGCGGCCGTCAAGATGAATTAGGGAAGAGTAGATGTTCGGAGAAAAGAACTCTTCTGTTATAATCCATTTGCTCCACCACTGAGCACACTTGGTGGTTTGCAGAATAGAAGGACTTTGAAATGCTAGTGTGCTATCAATAGCCCAGGGGAGGATAGTGTACAGCTATTTCCTAAACATATTTGACCATGCAAAGCCTCCTCTCCCCGAATCTATAGCGTCGATTTCATTGGTAATCCTCACAGGAGGATATTTTTCCATTGATTTTTAGAGCGAATGGAAGAGAGGGAAAGGCAGAGAGAAACATTGATGTGAGAGAAACATATCGATGGGTTGCCTCTTGCACGCACCCTGACCAGGTCTGGGGAGGCAGCTTGCAACCATGGTACATGCATTTGACCGGAATTGAGCCTAGGACCTTTCAGACCGACGCTCTATCCACTGAGCCAAATTGCCTAGGACTGTAGTGTCTATTTCTGAAATTACCTTTAGAAGCACTTCCTTTTAGCCTTGAACCCTGCCTCACTGTATCACCCAAGTGTCCACTCGGGGCCCTGGGAGAGTTTAATCCCTCTGCCGGACAAGGTCTCCTCAGCTCTTTGAAGACAGTGACCAGCTCCCCCAAGTCTTCTCCAGGCCAATCTTGGCTAGCTCCTGCAGACGTTTCTCATCTGCTCAGGTCACTGCCTCCTTAGCCTGACAGGGACCCCGTTTCTCTTACTCTCACTTTCAGCCGCCAGAATCAACATGAGTCCCTCGAGGGAATCGGATGAGCAAAAAATACAAAGCAATTACTTCTGCTGAACTGGGGATTCCCTGGCATTTTTATCCCCTAGTAAAAAATTAAGTTAAGTTATGGCGCTACTTTGAAGCAATGAAAACACCAGAGATTAACACTCCCATTGGACAAACCCCTGAAATCTGGGCACTGTGTTTGAGGAGGGACCCCCTCCATGGCTCAAAGGAAAGTACCTATTGGAAATTAAAGAAAACATTTCTAGAGAGCATTTGTATTTTCTTATTTAGGCTGTACAGCCCCTAAAATAATGGTCCAGTTAAATGATTGATGGCACCACAGAGTTTTAATTCCATTCTGAGAATACAAAGATTTAATATTTGCTTTACAAATTTTTTTTAAAATATGTTTTTATTGATTTCAGAGAGGAAGGGAAAGGGAGAGAGAGAGATAGAAACATTAGTGATGAGAGAGAATCATTAATGGGCTGCCTCCTGCATGACCCTACTGGGAATGGAGCCCAAAGCCTGGGCATTTGCCCTGACCTAAAATTGAACTTCAACCTCCTGGTTCATAGGTTGATGCTCCAACACTGAACCACACAGGCTGGGTAACATTTGCTTTTTAATATTTTCCTTGATTTCTGTTTGGCCTTTCCTGTCAAGAGACAACTTAATTGGTAGCTTTGTCTTTTTAGGTGTGTGTGTGTGTGTGTGTGTGTGTGTGTGTGTGTGTGTATGTGTGTGTATGTTCCAGTCAAGTTTGGTTGATCTGGCTTTTTCTGAGCAATTGAATGAGGTCAGAATAGGTTGGGAAACAACTAAACTAATGGTCAAATAAGAGCAGAGCAGAAAAGTCCTGGACTCAGCGTGATGTAATATTTCCTTATGTTATATTATCCTATATAATAAAAGGCTAATATGCAAATACAGTGCACTCTCTCACAGGAAGCGCTGCTCAGCCAGAAGCAGGGCTCATGCTGGCAAGGTGGTACTACCAGGTTATGGGATCTGTGTTCCAGAGCTCCTCATGGGTGGGACAATTCTGAAGCCAATTCTAGCTGAGACCACATCCTTGCTCCTTCCCCTGACCCTCCTCCTCTGACTCCCCTTCTCCTGAGGGCACCCCCCACAACAAACCACATTCACAAGAACCTCTATGTCAGGCCCTGCTTTAGGGACTTTTACCTAAGAAAAAGCCATTGTTATTTCCCCCTTGTGGTTGCTACTGGACAGATTGAAAGTGAATGATTCGTAGACTATGCATTGAATGTATAAGGAAACTTGATGTTTTAGGCAGTGAAATCCAGCCATTTTGCAAAATATTTGTATGGAAAACATGAATTCATTTAATGTGCTGTGTCTTGTCAGTGAATGCCAACTAAAAAACATGTAGTTAATTTAAAAATGTTTTTTATCTATTTGTAAATAGAAGGATGGAGTTCCTTAGAAAAACTTCCTTGATTTCTAAAGTAGTGCATGTTGATTTATTCCAGTCTTGAAACTTCAATAAGATGCAGATTACCACAAGGAAACCCAAACCTCTCTTGAAATGGGTCTTTGTAGATAGTTAATTTAATGTAAAGGCAGAGTGTCATAGATGGAATAAGTTAAGTTGATGCACAATGAAGATGAGCCCCTACCCTTAATTCCCCTTGCCAAGGCCTAAGAATGGCAAGAGTGGATGTGCTTGATGGAGGGAGTATGTTTATCTAACCAAGTACAAGAAGAGTCTCCTAGTCTAAGACTGAGTATTGAGTCCTTTTGACTCAAAGACTGGGACATCCACTTTTGGGGTAGACAGACACACCTGACTATCTATTTCTCTGGTGTATCCAAGAAAGCTTGGATCGATCACCTTTAGCTTGTATAGGAGACCAGAAGTTCTGGAAAGGGATAGCTTAAAGAGGACCAGAAAGGGTAGCAATGTCTTAGAGGCTTCTTAACCCAGGTGGCATGGGAGCCAGATCAGTTGGGGAGGAATGGCCTCAGGTGTCAAGTCCAAGGGCAAAGCTAAAAATAGGGAATGAGTTAGGGAGTGAAGGAGCTAAGGAACTTATAATCAGATGGGCAGGGACGGAGGCTGGGGTCCAGGGGTACTTTCACTGGTCATTTTCTTGTGGCACAGCAGTCAGGCGAAGCCCAATGGGAGGCTCTGTAAACCCAACTCTGCGCGTCCATTCCGACTTAGAAATCCTAGACAGCGAGAATGCCAGCTGCCTCTTATTTTTAAACAAATATCCATCAGCTGGAAGCTGCTAAAATGAGATTTGATTGTTCTTGGCCATCATTATCTAACCCTTGGTTCTCCTTGAAAGGAAGAAAGTGTCTGCTTTAATGTATTTTCTGAAATGTCATTCTAAGAGGGTGACAGCAGGGGTCTTTCCCTCAAATTTGGAATATAAAGTTGACCTGTGGTTTGAAAAAGCAAATCTTCCAGGGATACACGTAGAGAAAGGAGACTAGATTTGAGGACCAAAGAGAAAAGGGGCAGAGCAACCAGGCTCTGCTATCACAGATGACAACGGCAGGCGCTGTTTCTGGAAGTTAAAACCCTCAGCAGCCTCTGCTTCACCTCATTTCTCTTCCTCTCCTCCCCTCCTTCCTCCTCTCTCTCCCTGTTCCCTCCAGCCTCTCTAATCCCTTTTCTCATTTCCTAGAAGGAGCCTACTCTTTGGTTTACTTTCTCATCTTGGAAAAGAACAGCATGCCTTGCTGACTGTATTTTTTTCTCTTTTTCTCTTAAAAAAAGGCAGCTACACTGTACATTTAATTCTGATAAGAGAAAAGTATAGAGCAATTCTCTTCAGCGCAGGGTCTTTTTGTGTGTGATTTTTTTTTCAAAATAAAATCTCAAAATCGTTGCTGTGCTTGAGGTGTACCTTGCTAGAATCCTCTTTAGGGTAACGATGGTGGCATTCCTCGGAGGTGAATTCATTTCCCTTGCTCATTTTAAAAACACGTGTTCTGTTTGTCTTCTCATGCTGGTCACAATGAAATTTAAAATAGAGACTCATCATCACCTACTTAAGGGTTATGAATAGCACTGCCTTGAAAAGGCCTGGTGGAAATCTGTGGAAGTTGAAAGGGATGTGTCAGACGCAGAAGCTAAGGAGGCAGCCACAAAAACTCAGTTGGAGGCCAAATTGCCTAAGAATTCTGAGCTGGGAACGTGGTGAGATACCTTCCCCCGCCATGCTCACAGTCAGGTTCCAGGCATCACTTCCGGGTGGAAAAGTGAAACGGACGGGTGGCCTGGATCCATGACTTAGCAGAATCTACCCAACAAAATAGTTTAGTGATCCAGAAGCCTTCCTCAGCAGCTGAGGTAGGTTGAATGATGGACCCCATTCTTCATGCAACCCTCTACCTGTGTCCTCTGCCAGGTGGCTGTAAAGTCCCTGATATCGAGGCAGAGTGAGTGCACGTCTCCACCCCTTGACATGGGGTTGGCCCCCATTCTCCTGGAGAAAGGCCAGGAGAAAGGCCGCATCCCCTCCAATCCAGAGCCTCAAGAAGAGCTCTGTATGTGTCCCCACTTGTCCTTGCCAGGAGAAGAACATGAGAGGGTCACCCCCCTGGTCCAAGGAAAGAGTGAGGAATAAGGAACGGAGAGCAGACCAAGGAACGGAGCTGAGTCTGGTTCCGCTAAACCCCAAGTGACCTGAAGATGCCTGCGTGAGAGTAAAAGTAAACTACGTTAATTGCGAGAGTATTTTTTAACCAGCCTTGCTGTGGAGATCCTTGACTGACACAGCACTGATCCTGAGCGTGGCCTGTTTGAAGGAAGCACATGGGTAATGGTGATGAGAAAAGGAGAATGTGAGTAGATAATGGTTTTCAACGAGGACAGCCCTGCATGTACAGTCACAAGAGGGACTGACATTGCTCTCCTTCTGAATATCATACTCCTTAACTGGGTCTTGGTCAAAGGTGAAGGGACTTGCAGAATTCTGCCTTCCTGACCGGATTGAAAACCACAAGCTCATGTTCAATGATGGCAGCCATTGGCTTCTTTGGGAAGCAACAAATATGCCATGTTTTATGTGAAAGAATATCAGATATTTGAGTAAAAAAAGACCTTTGAGATGATCTATGCCTGACAGAAGTGAAATCACATGCTCCTTACAAGGCAAGCCATTCAATGGCAGGTCAAATACCCAGTTAACAGGTGAGATTCTCGCTCAGCCAGCGTGGCTCAGTGCTTGAGCGTCAACCTATGAACCAGGAGGTCACGGTTCGATTCCCTGTCAGTGCATAGGCCCAGGTTGCGGGAGGCAGCGGATCAATGATTCTTTCTCATTTATGTTTCTCTCTCTCCCTCTCCCGCATAGGCCCAGGTTGCGGGAGGCAGCGGATCAATGATTCTTTCTCATTTATGTTTCTCTCTCTCCCTCTCCCTTCCTCTCTGAAATTGTTAAAAATATCTTTAGAGAAAGGTTAGATTCTCACCGCAATTTGCCTTTTAACTTTACCCCTTATTCCCAACCCTTTCCTTTTAAAGCCACAGAAAATGGGCCTCCTCACTTCTCCAGTGCAGTATTTTAAAACTGTACATCTTACATCCTTTCCACACCAAACGCCCAGGGTTTCCCCACAGTTTTATGGTGATGTACCTGGAGGAAGTGGCCGGGGAAAGACTTACCCACGATCATATGGTTGCAGACGTCACAGAAAGTGGGCTTCTTGAAGATGTGCTCCTGAAAGGCATGGGCCTTGCTGCTGCCGGGGTGCAGGCCCCCCCTGGTGGGCGTGGATGTCAGGCTTCCGGGGGCGGGGAGGGGGCTGGAGCCGGGGCTGACCTGGGCCAGCATGTCCCCTGGCAGCTTCACGTCGCTGTTGGTTCGCTGGAAGAAGTTGTCAGCACTTTTGCTCCGTAGACTCTTGGTCTTGAAAGAAAGTGATCGTTTTAGTTTCTGGAGCTGCAATGCAATGACAGAACAGACGCTCTTATGATCGATCGTGCGGACTCATGCAGGGGGGGGAGGCGACTGCTCCATGCGCTGCACGGTTCCCACCGACACCCTCAGCCCCTGGAGGCTCAGAGAGGTCCCTGTGTGGCTGGGCTGATGTCCCTCCAATGTGCTGTCCAAATATCCCACGACATTGGACTTTGATACCACTTGCCTTTCGAATTTGACCTGTGATTGCCTGGAGAACTTGAATTACAGTACAAGCTCTTGGTCTGTCATGCTGGGGCCTCTGCTGGCCTTTCTCATGGTCACTTAGCTGCTCTTTGTCTCTTTACACAGCAAAGCAGGCGGGACCACTGTCAAACCCTGAGTCAGTCTGGCTTAACCATCCAGAGAACACAAACCAGTAGCTCTCAGGCATGCTTTGGTTTGAAGCATATAGATAAGTAACGTGGACATGTGTGTGTGTGTGTGTGTGTGTGTGAGACAATGTGGAATTATCTACTTTATATCCTCTGCTCTTTCCCTTGCCCTTCTGCTCATTTTTGGCCATTGGCAAACGAGACTATTTCTTCCTTGCCTCTGGGACTCATGAAAAAGCTTGGAAAAGTTCTAACTTCCAGAAGTCTGGGGTTGGACCAGTCTGAACCTCCAGTCCAGTCTTCACATTGGAGCTAGGAGGATCTTTTGGAAACAGAGCTGTGAGCACGTGTTTAAAATTCTTTATAAAGTTTCATTTCCTCTTCAATTTAAAGAAGAGCTCATCGTCATGGGCTCCAGTGACTGGCAAATTCTGGATCCCGAGGACAGGGAGCACCACGGTCCACCTTGCTCTGTCCAGCCTAGCCACAGTGACCTTTTAAAAGTCTCTGCTATTTACTCTGCTTTTGTATCACATACAGTTTTCTCTCTGCCCAGATAAAAGAAATGAACCACTTAGTGGCTCCCTGATCTATGTGTAAGAGGTCACTGTACTTTTAAGATAGTTCACGGAAGGTGGTTGATCTGGCTCTGCATCTTCTCTCTGAGAAGATCAGAAAGATGGGATGATTTGAGTGCTGGGCACAAAAACACCATGATTCTCTGCCTTGCTCCTTACCCATTCCCCTTTGCAATGTGACTGTATGGCCCCTCCCATCAAAGGGGGAGCATGTTTCCCCACTTCTTGAATCTTGTTTGTCTGGGGAATTTGATCAATGCAAAGTGGCAGAAGTGACCTTAAGTGAGTCCCAAGCCAGGACCTCGAGGTGTCTTGGATGCTGCCGCCGTCCCTTTTGGAACTGTGCCAGATATTCCACGACACTGGACTTTGATACCATTTGCCTTTAGAATTTGAATTGTGGATTGCCTTGAGAATTTGAATTACAGTATGAACGCTTGGGCTCAAAGGCTGGGTCTGTAATGCTGGGGCCTCTGCACAAACCCAATTCAGCCGGAGGGACGATATGAGACACATGGTCCAGTCACTTCCCATCACTCAAGGGACACCCCAGAGGCAGAGCCACCAGCTTCCCTGCAAGGAATAAAGGAGTCTAAACGAGACCCCAAGAACTGTCCTGCTGAGTCCCGCTCAAATTGTCAACCCCTAGAACCAGCAGCTAAAGAGATGGCCAGTCTTTTAAACCAAGTTGGGTGTCTATTGTGTGTACGCGGCACAATGCTGTTCTCCCTTTCCGAGCATGTGGTGGGATGTACTTTGCTGCTCATTTGAAGTTGACTGCGGCCATGTGAGACCAACTTTGCACTTGAGGTTCAGAAGAGAGGCCCTGCAGGATCCTCTAGAGCAGCGGTTCTCAACCTGTGGGTTGCGACCCCTTTGGGGGTCGAACGACCCTTTCACAGGGGTCGCCTAAGACTATTGGAAAACACCTATTTCCCATGGTCTTAGGAACCAACACACCGCTCCTCGGTGTAGCAAAATGTAGCATTGTAGTTTACTGTTGTCATATGAAGACTGTTACCCATGCTACACCACGATTCAAGACAAAATTTCATTTATTTGTAATTAGAAATAAATATTTCACAATATATAATTACATATTGTTTTTGTGATTAATCACTATGCTTTAATTATGTTCAGTTTGTAACAACGAAAATACATCCTGCGTATCAGATATTTACATTACAGTTCATGCCAGTAGCAAAATGACAGCGATGAAGTAGCAACGGAAATAATTTTATGGTTGGGGGTCACCACCACATGAGGAGCTGTCTTAAAGGGTCGTGGCCTTAGGAAGGTTGAGAACCACTGCTCTAGAGAAACCCCGCTGGGCATCACCAGCCAGAAAGGACTAGCCAGAGAAGGAGCAACATCCTTCAGAGAAAGTTCAGTGACAGTGGGACAGCCAAGACTTTCCTCTGGTCTCGTTCCCTCTGCCCCGCAGTGCAAACCCACCAGAGGGGTTCGGGCTGTTGAGGGAACAGGAAGAAGCAGGTGCTTCTGAGTCATGGTGGAGTTTGTTGCTGTACCAAAGCCCAGCACATCCTGATGGATAGAGGAGGATGGAGTCACGTGCCCCTGGGAACCTGCACTTATGGGAAGCGGACACTCCATCTCCAGCAAAGGTAAGCGAGAGGGGGGTCCGAGGCAATCATTCTCTGAGACGGAGCCACACTGAGGCGAGGACCTGGAGCGGCACAGGAGCAGAACAGACTTTCTACATCTCAGGTGCTTCTGGCTATATGCTGGCTGCGTGTGGAGAAAGGGAGACAAATAGGAGGTGAAATTGGATGGTGCTTGGAACAGATTTTAATAAAGTGGCCAGGAAGTTGAGGAATCTGCTGAGATTTTTTTGTCATGGGCTGTGCAAACCAGGGGGAGGGAGGTTTTTCAAAGCCAATGCCACCACATCGCAAAATAAAGTCATTTTCTGTCCCGCCCGCAAGCCATTCAGATGGTTTAATAAATTGGCTACCCTTGTAACAAAACAGAATAATAACACCTTCTCTGATTATAGCGGGGCATAGTTGTGAAGGTAGCAGAAGATAGAATATGGAAGAGCTGAGAATTCTTTTTTTAATGCTCATTTTAATTTTATGTTTCAATTACAGTTTATATTCTATATTATTTTGCACTAGTATCAGGCATACAGCATAGTGGTTACAGAGTCGTATACTTTACAAAGCATTTTCCAGTATATATCTGGTACCATACTGTGTTGTATTTTACTTCCCTGAGACTATTTTCTAACTGCCATGCTGTACCTCTCAATCCCTTTATCTTTTCTTTTTTTAAAAAAAATTATTAATTGATTAAGGTGTTACATATGTGTCCTTATTCCCCGTAGGGCACCCCCACTCATGTACTCATCCCCCTGTTGTCTGTGTCCATGGTTAAGCCCATATACATGCAAACAAGTCTCTCTCCCTTACCCCCACCCTCCCCTACCTTCCCTCCAAGGTTTGATGGTCTGATCGATGTTTCTCTGTCTCTGCATCTGTTTTTGTTCATCAGTTTATGTTGTTCAATATATTCCATAAATGAGTGAGATCATGTGATACTTATCTTTCTCTGACTGGCTTATTTCACTTAGCGTAATGCTCTTCAGTTCCATCCATGTTGTTGCAAATGGTAGGAATTCCTTCTTTTTTAATGCAGCATAGTATTCCATTGTCTAGATGTATCACAGTTTTTTAATCCACTCATCTGCTGATGTGCACTTAGGCTGTTTCCAAATCTTAGCTATGGTAAATTGTGCTGCTATGAACATAGGGGTGCATATGTCCTTTCTGATTGATGTTTTTAGCTTCTTGGGATATATTCCTAGAAGTGGGATCACTGGGTCAAATGGGAGCTCCATTTTTAGTTTTTTTAAGGAAACTCCATACTGTTCTCCACAGTGGCTGCACCAGTCTGCATTCCCAACAGCAATGCACCAAGGTTCCTTTTTCTTCGAATCCTCACCAACATTTGTCATTTATTGATTTGTTGATGATTGCCATTCTGACAAGTGTGAGATGGTGCCACATTGTCATTTTGATTTGCATCTCTCGGATAATTAGTGACTTTGAGCATGTTTTCATATGTCTCTTGGCCTTCCTTCTGTCTTCTTTCAAAAAGTCTCTATTTAGGTCCCTTGCCCATTTTTTTATTGGATCATTTATCTTCATTTTATTAAGTTGTATGAGTTCCCTGTAAATGTTGGAGATTAAACCCTTATCAGTGATAATATTGGCAAATATGTTCTCCCATGTAGTGGTCTTTCTTGTTTTGTTGATGGTTTCTTTGCCATGCAAAAGCTTTTTATTTTGATGTAGTCTCATTTATTTATTTTCTCTTTAGCTTCCATTGCCCTAGGAGCAGTATCAGTGAAGAAGTTCCTTTGGCATATGTCTAAGATTTTGCTGCCTATGGATTCCTCTAGAATTTTTATGGTATTTTTATCTCTTGTTATGGCCTTCACTTTGAGGTCTATTTTGTCAGGTACAGTGGTACCTCGAGATACGAGTTTAATTCGTTCGTAACCTTGAGGCGTGGGGAACTATGAGACGCTCGAGTCGAGGTAAACTGGTGGGTCGTGTGCAGCCGGCCGATCCGCTCGATTACTTGTCTCTCAAATGTTGCTCATATTTCAAAGCAAAAATCGCTCGCTCGACGGCTCATATCTCAAAAATCTCGTATGTTAGGGCACTCGTATCTCGAGGTACCACTATATAAGTATTGCTACTCCAGCTTTTTTTAAATTTTTATTTCCATTTGCCTGAAATATATTTTTCAATCCCTTCTCTTTCAGTCTGTGTGAGTCTTTTGTTCTGAGGTGGGTCTCTTGTAAACAGCATATATATGGGTCATGCTTTTTTATCCATTCAGCCACTCGATGTCTTTTGATTGGAGCATTTAGTCTGTTTATGTTTAAAGTTATTATTGGAAGGTACTTGTTTGTAGCCATTTTTATTTCTTGAGGTTGTGTTCCTTCTTACCTTTTTGTTTCTTCTTTTTACAGCATTCCCTTTAGCATTTCTTGCATTGCTGGTTTGGTAGTGATAAACTCCCTTAGTCTTTTTTTTTTTTTTGTCTGTGAAGCTCCTCATTTCCCCTTCAATTTTGATTGGTAGTCTTGCTGGATAGAGTCTTCTTGGATTGAGTCCCTTGCTTTGCATCACTTTGTATATCTTCTTCCATTCCCTTCTAGCTTGATGTGTTTCTGTTGAGAAATCATTTGATAATCTGATGGGGAATCCTTGTAGATAACTCTCTGTCTCTCTCTGGCAGCTTTTAAGATTTATCTCTTTGTTGATAACATTTGCCATTGTAATTATGGTGTGCCTTGATGTGGGTCTTTTGGGATTCATCTTCTTGGGACTCTTTATATTTGATTAACTTTTTTCTTCCCCATACCAGGGAAGTTTTCTGTAATTATTTCTTCAAATAAATGTTCTAATCCTTGCTGCTCTTCTTGTCCTTCTGGCAACCCTGTTATACATATGTTATTTCATTTTGCATTGTCCCAAAGCTCCCTGAGGCTCTCCTCCTGCTTTTTAATTTTTCTCTCCGGTTGCTGTTCAGATTGGGCTTGTTTCTGTACCTGAACGTCTAACTCGCTGATTCAGTCCTCTGCTTCGTCTAGTCTACTGTTGAAGCCTTCCATGGTGTTTTTGATTGTAGCTATATCATTTTTCATTTCTTCCTGATTTTTGCAGAGGTTGTTGATTTTCTCATCCATCCGGTGTATGAACTGTATGACCATTGCTCTGAATTCTTTTTCTGTCATGTTTCGTTTCGCTTATTTCTTTACTTGATGACTCCTCCTTTTCTTTCCTCTGGGGAATGCTTCATTGTATCCCCATTCTGACTATCACCAGAAGGTTCAGATGTCAAGTTGCAGGGGCCTGGACCATGTGCAGTGGGAGTTTTACAGCCCCCAAGTGTCACTGAAAAATTCTGATACCAAGACATGCAGTTGCTGTGGGTTGGTGGGAACCACGTTCATCCTGGGTCAGAGTCACTGGCACTTATTTGTATGGCCTCGTTTGTGCACTTAGAATCAGGGAAGCAACCTGTGCCACGTTGAAACAAAGAACTCACTGGCGTGTGCCAAAAATCAAAGTCCTTTATTGTGTGTCAGGATTCAGGGGCTCCCTCTGTCCATGCCAAGAATCGAGTATCAGAGTCTCTGTTTCTTGGTGCTACCTCACACTGAGAATCAGGTCCCCGATTCTCATGCACATGAACCAAGATTTGGACTCACTGGCTCTTAGTGTGAATGTGCTGGGGATCAGGGATCTCAGGCATATGTAATGAGGAATGGAGTCTAGTCACTGGTGGTCAATGCTGCCTCTTGTGTGGAGATTCAGGGTCCCCGATCTGTTCAGGAGACCAGGTTGCTCAGTCACACTCTGTTGACAGGAGGTCCACTTATGCCCTGCGGTAAACAGCCTTCTGTGTGCACTTGCCCTGAATCAAAGTCAGGTGGCACTGCCCCTTAGTGTGGGTGTGGGGTCTGGTCACGTGGATGTGCACCATCAAAACAAACTCCCTGTGTCCATGTACCCAGGCTAAAATTCAGCGCTGCCTTCCAGTGTGGGCACAGGGTCTGGTCATGGGGAACAAACTCCCTGAGACCACACATCCAGGTTCAAATTCACTGCAGCCTCTCTGCTAAGGTGCAGGGTCTTGTTATGGGAAACTAACTCCCTGGGTTTGCCCAGGTTTAAATTCAGTGCTGTCTCCCTGCGTGGGTGTAGGATTTGGTTGCAGAAAACAATCTCCCCAAGGTCGTGCAGCTATGCTTTCCTGCCTGGGCGTGGAGGTGAGTCTTGAGAAACAAATTCCCTGAGTTTGCAAGTCCTAGCTCAAGTTCAGCACTGTCTCCCTGCCCTGCATGGGTGAGGGATCTGGTCGCAGAAGACCAGCTCCCTAGGGATGAGCAGCTAGGCTGGAATTCCACTCAGTCTCCCTGACTGGGCACGGAGATGAGTCACAGGAAACAAATTTCCTGAGTTTGCAAGTCCAGAGTCAAGTTCAGCGCTGTCTCCCAGCTCTGCGTGGGCACGGGATCTGGTCGCAGAAGACCAGCTCCCTAGAGATGAGCGGCTGGGCTTGAATTCTGCTCAGTCTCCCTGTCTGGGCACGGAGACTATTGACGGGAAACAACTTCCCATGTCTGACACCAAGGCTCAAAGTCAGGCAGAGTTGCCACTGTTTTGTGTGTGCAGAAAGCCTTATTGTGTGGCTGGGGTCTAGTAGTTTCTATGTCACTGTCACACAGGTGGCGGGGGAGGGAGATTGGCTTTGTGACTCACAGAAATCTGTGGCCTGATGCCTAGTCAGTTGTGGTGTCCCTGGGTCTGTAGCTGTAGTGGCAGGTCTTCTACCAGAGTGGCTGTTGGGTCCTGGTTTGCTTCTGAGACCAAACTGGTTGGTGGCAAGGGTAGGATCCTAGTTGCAAGCAGTTCTGTTCTTCAAGATGGCGTGGTCTCTGTGCCCCCAGTGTCCTCCCTGGAGTGTTTGCAGTGGCCGCGGGGTTTTGCCATCTAAGACTGCCCAGATTGGCAACCCCCTGGAAGAACTGCAGGGTCTAACTGTCCCTATTTCACTCACACACGCACCCACACACGTTCACACACACCTCTATTGCTCCCTCACTCTCTCACACACTCTTCCTCCCTACCTTCCTGCCGGTCGCCATCTTGCCTCCTCCTCCCTTTATCTTTTCACCCAGCCTCCAACCATCTCCCCACTGGGAATCATTAGTCTGTTCTCTGTATTTATGAGTCTGTTTCTATTTTGTCCGTTTGTTTATTTTGCTCTTTAGATTCCACATGTAAGTGAAATCATATCATATTTGTCTTTGGGAGAGCTGAGATTTCTACATGATACAAATGGATGGAGGGTGATGGGACAGAACAGGGGAAGAGGGAGCTGGGAGTGTGGAGCCAACCTAAGTGCTCCTCCAGGTGATCCCTCTTCATCTTTCCAACTATTCAATGAAGAATTTATTTTTCTCTCTGGAGAAATGGAGGCTGAGAGAGGTTAAAAGCTTGTTCAATCCTGGCTGGCGTGGCTCAGTGGTTGAGTGTTGACCTATATGTATCAGAACCTATGACTGGTTCAGTTCCTGGTTAGGGCACATGCCTGGGTTGTGGGCTTAATTCCCAGTGTGGGGCATGCAGGAGGCAGCCTATCAATGATTCTCTTTCATCACTGATGCTTCTATCTCTTTCTCTTTCTCCCCCTTCCTTCTGAAATGAATAAAAAATTTATATATATATATATATATATATATAAATTTGTCCAAGGTCACACAGTGTAGGTGAGTAAACACCATGGTTCAAAATTAAATCTGCCTCCCACTAACCCCCATGCTGGCGAGTTGACAGAGAAAGATGTAGGGACGGAGAAAGCTACCCCTCACTCCCAGGGGGATGGATATACTGGTGGTCAGTGAGGGCGGAAAGGGATGCAGAGTGGGAAAGAAAATCTGCTATTTGGAAGCTACTTCGTTTATTTTATATATTTCACATTTCTTAAAAGTAATAAAGGGATGCTCCTCGTTGATGAAAGCGAAGCATCAGGCAGCACTGTCCGGTCTTCTGCTGCTAATACAGGGGAGGGAAGGGTGACACCTGCAAGTGTGCAGTCCGGCCTCCCTTCTGTGCTCGTGTGTTTCTTTTCTCCCTTCAAACCCATTCATCACCTGCTGTTCGCTGTTCTCCAGAGGTTTAGTCCGATGCCAAGAAACCTGTAGCGTTACCCTTGTTCTGAGAGATGTAGCTGGAAATTGTCAGACCTTCGGAGCCTGCCTGCTTCAAAAGCCGGAGAATTTGCCTTGGAAGCCAACGTGACATTTCTTATTCAAGTGGACAGCTTCAGAGAAATGCCTACAAGTTAGAGTCTGAGCAGCGAGCTCAAAGGAACCTGCTTTCTTCAATTACCCCTACAAGAGCAGAGGCCAGATGGGAACATACAAAACGCAGAAATGGAAGCAAACGCTGATAATCGCAGATGTCACAAAAGGATCAGACTCCATACACCACTGCCACCTCCCATCCATTCTATTTATTATAATAATGGTTAAAGGAACAGATAGTTTTGAGTCCTTTACCATGTGCTAGAATTTGCTCTAAAGACCTTACTCCCTGCATTCACTCCAGGAAACCTGTGACTAGAGAGTCATTCTTTCACTTATTAAAATAGTTCATTTAATGAATGGGTTACTACTATGAATCAGCCATAGTCCTTGGTGTTGGGGATATAGCAGTAAAATAAGCAAATTCCTTCTCCTTAAGGTTTTTTAAAAAATATATATTTTATTGATTTTCCATAGAGAGGAAGGGAGAAGTATAGAGAGCTAGAAACATCGATGAGAGAGAAACATCAATCAGCTGCCTTCTGCACGCCCCCCACTGGGGATATGCCCACAACCAAGGTACATGCCCTTGCCTGGAATCGAACCTGGAATCGAGTGTCCGCAGGTCAACGCTCCATCCCTGAGCCAAACCGGTTTTGGCTCCTTAAGGTTTTAATGTCTAGTGGGTAGAAATGGAAAATGAGTAAATAATCAAAGATATAGAATTATATGGGTAGGGGGAACAGCCAGAGCCAGACTTTAGAAAGTGACAAGCAATGCTTCTGGGGACAGGTGACATTGGAGCAGAGACATGAAGGAAGTAAAGGTATGAGCTACTTTGGAGAAGAGCATTCTGGGTAGTGGGAAAACCCAGGGCAAAAGCCCTTATAAGAGAGCTAGATGGGGTGTTTGAGGAACTCTTAAGAGGCCAACATGTCTGGGACAGAGTAATGAGGGAGAGAAAGCACAGAGAGGTCAAGGGCCGGCTTCATGCTGGAATTTGCAGATCATGCCAACGGCTTTGGAATTTATCCTAAGGGCTTTGAGCAGGCAAGTGACAGGGCATGACCTTATTTTAAAAGGGTTACTCTGGCTACTGTGTGGAAAATAGACTATAAGAGGGCACGTTGGAAGTAGGGAGACCAGTTGGGAGACTCTTGAAATGATCCTGGTGAGAAGTAATTTTGGCTTGGCCTAATCTAGTAAGATGTGGTTGAATGTGGGGCACAATTTGAAGGTAGAACCAATTGGATTTATTGAGGGACTGGATGTGAGTATGAGGAAAAGAAAAGAGTCAATAATGATTTCAAGAATTTGGGCTCGAGCAACTAGGAAATGGGGGCCACTTCCTGAAAGAGGGGATGCTGGGAAAGAAGCAAGTAGTGTAGGGAGTGAGAAGGGATCAGAGTAGGGTTTTGGGGAAGTTTGAAATGCTTGTTTTGAATCCACGTGTTGCTGTCAAGTAGGTTGTTAAATGCATGATTCTGGGATTCAGAGGATAGGTCCAAGCTGCAGTAATACACTTAGCAAAATCGATGGTTTTTGAAGACATGAGACTAGATGAAATCACTGCATAGTGAGTGCGGACACTGAAGAGAAGTGACCTGAGGACAGAGCCCTGGATGTCAAGAAGATTAAGAACAAATAGATGTCAAGAAAATTAAGGACAAACGAAGAAATCTGAGATGGAGGGCCTAGTGAGGAAGGAGGACAAAAGAGAGGGATGTTTTAGAATCTAAGGGAAGAAAATGATTCAAGAAAGAGAGAATAACTGGCAGCTTCCAATGGAGCTTGGATGTCAAGTCATTGGAGGTGAAGGGGTTGGCCATTGCATTTGGCAAAAGGAATGCCTTTGGGAGATCTTGCTAGTAGCCTTACCAGGAACTTAACATATTTGGTTGGACGAAAACCTAACTGACCCGATTTTAAGAAAGAATGGTTGGAGGGGAAGTGTGTGTGGGAAAAGCATGGGCACTTTTGCTATAAAGGGGATTAGTATAAAGAGGCAGTCATGGAGAGGTTTTCTGTTTAGCA
Organism: Lasiurus cinereus; assembly: GCA_011751065.1. Taxonomy (NCBI): domain Eukaryota; kingdom Metazoa; phylum Chordata; class Mammalia; order Chiroptera; family Vespertilionidae; genus Lasiurus; species Lasiurus cinereus. Next base: position 31,556,928 of record JAAGEH010000125.1, on the reverse strand, counting down.
TGTTTTATTTTAAAAAATATATCTTACTGATTTTTTACAGAGAGGAAGGGAGAGGGATAGAGAGCTAGAAACATCGATGAGAGAGAAATATCCATCAGCTGCCTCCTGCACACCCCCTACTGGGATGTGCCCGAAACCAAGGTACAGGCCCTTGACCAGAATTGAACCTGGGACCTTTCAGTTCTCAGGCCAACGTTCTATCCATTGAGCCAAACCGGTTTTTGCTGTTTAGCATGTTTTTAAGGACTCCGGAGAGAAGTGATGACCTTGAGCAGAGGAGAGCTGATGAAGTGCAGTGCATGGGAGGAAAGGTTGACTTTAGATCGGAATGAGGCAGGTTGTCCATCAGGAGAGAGATGCATAAGGAGACAGTTGGAGCTGGTGGATCTTCTGTTCTGATTGTCTGTTTTTATCAATGACAATGGAAACAAGTCTGCCTCCCAAGTGAGCAGAAAGGGGGAGTGGACAGAGGAGGTGTTGGAAGGGAGAGAAGATATAGAAGAACCATTTCAGAGGGTAGAGAGCAATGCCCAGTAGAAGGATGAGAGGGTGGCACAGAGGGTCCATTTCAGAGTATGACCTTTTACAGAGTCAAATGGCTAGAAGTTGCAGAATGAGGATCCACAGATGGATCTAACTCCAAAGCCCCTTAAGCCCAAACAGACTTTCAGGAAAAGGTTTTCCACCCTGACCTTTTTTTGATAAAATTCCTCTGCCTCGCGTGCCTTACAGCCAGCTGGAATTTCAGCAGTAATCCATGTGATTGCCATGTGGAGAAGCACTTCGATGGCAATTAATTGGGGGAGAGCAGAAATCAGGCGTCATTAGAGAAATGGAACACAGAATCACAGCCTGAAGGTGACTGTAGTGGCATGCCTATTGATTTAGCAGTCTGTTCTGCAGTGGCCCATAAAGTTAATTAACCAGCATGCGCTTGATCATTACAGTCAGGAGCTGAGGTCTGCTCTCTGTGGGGAAGGGGGAGGTTTGAGAGCAAACAAGCCTCTGCCCACACAGGCATACACCAGGAGACAGAGTCACCATGTCAGTTCAGTTTCCTGTCTGTTGACATTTAACTGTGAAGCCGCCTCTGTGGACATTTCCTTTGCTCTTGAAGACCGCACCAATAAGGCACTGGCTTCTGCTTCAGAATGGAAATGAGGTCATCAGAGAACATTCCATAAGCAGTTGTCCAAATGTCTCATCCTGGATGCTCATGTGTGATCTACATCTTTGATTTTAGGATGAGCGTGCTTTTCTTTTTCACATTTTAGATTAAAAAAAAATGAAATAGGGCTGTGTCTTTGCTCGAAACGCTCACTCTTTTCTTTGTTTTCCTGGAAAGCTGTTATTAAATCAATGGATGACAAGGAAGTAGGTTATTTGTCACGCTGCAGCAAGCTGCACAGTCCCTGTGAATTGCCTGACACCCAGCTCCCTTCACACTCCATCAGCCACGCAGATTCACTTCTTCTATCCCTAGTTAGGCTGGGGTTTGTCAGAGCTCTTTGCACGCTCGCTCTAAATATTTCACCCAGGCCTCTACAGGGAGGGAGTGAATATTGGGGTCTTCAGACATGTAACCCACCAACAGCCTCATTTCCTTTGAGGCAAGCACACTATATCCCAGCTCCTGCTTTGATGTAGTTTGGATAGAGATGTCAAGTCAGAAACCATCTTCTTGCATCTACCTGGCTCTGTCACAGCGGCAAAAACCAGTGGCGAATGCATACATCAGTAAAGCAACCGCTCTGCCCCCAATGAGTTGTGTGGCTTGAGCAGGTCCCTGAAGCTCCTGGACTTGGGTTCCACCAGTTCATGGAGAGGCTGCTAAGTTCCCTCCAGTTGTGGCAGTTCAGCACAATGATGGGACACAAAAGACTTTCAACAGTCTCTACTTACAGGAAGCTGAAGATCTAATCTGGGGACAAGTAGCAATGCTTAAAACTATCTGAGGGTGACACGAGACCCTATATTTGTCTTATCAAGTGAGGAGTAGAGTGTTTTGCTTGCTGTCTGCTCTACTATGTCAGAAAAGGAGAGGATCATTGGGGGCTGGAATAGTCAGAGACATTCTTTCAAATCCTGAAGGATGAGCCAACTTTAAAACATGCACCGTATTTTCCGGCGTATAAGACGACTGGGCGTATAAGACGACTGGGCGTATAAGACAACCCCCAACTTTTCCAGTTAAAATATAGAGTTTGAGATATAGCGGCCCTATAAGACGTCATAATAAGTTGTGGTATATTCATACAAGGAATACTACACCAAAAAAAAAAAAGACGACCCCCAACTTTTGAGAAGATTTTCCTGGGTTAAAAAGTCGTCTTATACGCTGGAAAATACGATCATTCAACTGTTTACTAGTAAGTGCTTTGATGGCCCTTCACTTCTAGGTTATAACCAGGTTCCTTCTATGGCAGTGGTTCTCAACCTTTCTAATGCTATGACCCCTTAATCCAGGTCCTCATGTTGTGGTGACCCCCAACCATTAAATTATTTCCATTGCTACTTCATAACTGTAATTTTGCTACTGTTATGAATCATAATGTAAATACCTGTGTTTTCCGATGGTCTTAGATAACCCTGCTAGCGGTTCTCAACCTGTGGGTTCCAACCTGTGGGTTCCAACCCACAGGTTGAGAACCACTGCTGTAGAGCCTAAGACCATCAGAAAACACAGATAAATCATAAATACATTATGATTCATAACAGTAGCAAAATTAGCTATGAAGTAGCAATGGAAATAATTTTATGGTTGGGGGTCACCACAACATGAAGAACTGGATTAAAGGGCCGTGACATTAGAAAGGTTGAGAACCACTGCTCTATGGGATTTAAGACCGTTCCTGATGGATGGGGGCACCCACCTGCCTATCATTATGTCTAGTCACCCCTCTTTTACCCCAGGCACACAGATACACTGAGACTAGCCCCCAGATTTTCAGTGATTTTTCAAAGGCCCCCAGTGCCTTTATCTGCCTAGAAGAGGCCTGACCCCATCTATGTGGGAAAATGCTGATTCTCCTTAACTGCTTACTTCTTCCTGGCATCCTGCTTAAACTTCCTGGCTGGTGATTTGAGACCTTCTCTTCCGTGTGAACCAGAGTTGTCTACTCCATGCAAAGTAGACAAAAGCGATGATCTAAGATGGAAGCAGACTGTTTGGCCACTCTGCTAAACACCTTACAATAGTTTTTCATTGCACTTAACAATAACTTCTAACCTTTTTTTCAACAGCATATAAGGCCCTACACGATCTGAGCATTCTTATCACCATCCTCCATCACTTACTCTGTTTCCATTCCTCTAGTCTCTTTGCTGTTCCACAAACACTGCTGGGTCAGGGCTTGGCTTCTGTTGTTCTGTCTTCCTGAAATGCTCTTTTCTTTCCAAAGTTTGCTAACTTCTCACTTACATCAGTCTCTACTCCAAGGTCATTTCACAAGGGACTTTCCCTAACCCCAATGCTCCAACCCCCTACCATCTTCAGAGCACTAATTACTATTTTTTTAAAACGTTTTATTTGGAAAACCTTTTAACCCCCAGAAAATTGGCAAGAATATTTCCAGGACTGCTGTTGATACCTTTCACCTAGATTTATCAATTATTAACATTTTGCAAAATTTGCTTTTTATTGTTCTCTCTAAAATATAGATATTATTGCATTTGTTGTTGTCATTGCTTTTTATCATCATTACGGAACTCTTTGGGAATAAGTAGCAGTCATTATCACCCTTTCTTTCTAAATACTTCACTGGGTATCTCCCCCAAAGTATTTTGTTAGGTAAATACGCTATAACAAATTAGCGTTGTAACACTATTATCTAATATGCAACTCGTTCAAATTTTGAAAATTATGCATATTTTGAAAAAATATTCTCGACAGCATTAAAAGGTCTGCTTCGAATATTCAATATGCATTGCTTTTAATTTTCATGTATTTTTAAGTCTCATTTAATTTGGAATAGCGTCTCAGCCATTTTTTCTCTTTTGTGACAGTTTGTATTTTAAAGAGTACAGAACAATTGTCTTGTACTATGTCCCCCAATCTGGGCTCATCTGATGTTTCTTCATAATTAGATTCAGGTTACATGTCTTTTGGTAGAAATATCACAAAAGTGATGCTTTGGCCTCGGTATTTCCTATCAGCAGGCATGTGATATTTATTCCTGACCTTATATTTTATATCGTATCCTCATTTACTTGCCTCCCAAGCCAGAATGCAGGCTCCATGAGGACTGAGGTGTTTCACAGGCTCCCAGAATTCCCAGCACAGTCACACTGGGACCATTGGGAAGCTTTTGCTCTCCTCATCCCCTATCCAAGGCGGGGCATGATTGAGTCCTGGAGCTCTTGTTTGTAAAATTCTCTCTTCATTCAGAAGTGAGAGAGGTGTGTGATAGGTGGGAGAGGAAAAGCAAGATGGAGGAGGCGGAGGGCAAGGACAGACCACCGCTCACGTTCCCAATGTAGGTTCTCAACCCAAGGGATGGACTAAGCTGGGATGTTTGTGGATCGAAACAAGGAGATGGTTTGATGGTGGGATGAGGGGAACAGCAGCAAATTAACTGTCAGACTGACATTTTGCTTCAGATGAACTAAACACTAAACTCTTTATTGATTTCAGAGAAGAAGGGAGAGGGATAGAGAGACATCAATGATGAAAGAGAATCATTGATCGGCTGCCTCCTGCACTCCCCACATGGGGGAGCAAGCCTACAACTCGGACATGTCCCTGACTGGGAATCAAACCATGACCTCCTGGTTCATAGGTTGACCCTCAACTACTGAGCCACACCAGCCGGGCCGGATTAAATTTTTAATCCCTGGCAATGGGATTCTTATGATCAACAGCTATGACCTATGCCCAAATGTTGTTAAGATGCAATGAACAAAATTCTAACCATGTTACAAGAGTATGAGAGGAGAAAAATAAGGCTGATAGCTGAGGGCACCACACCGAGTTCAGGCCATTAGTAAACTGGTTTCCTTACCTCTCTGGAAGAATGATAATTAGGGGCAGGAGCAGACCTTGAACCCACGCTTCTGAGTCTACGTCTGGAGACCTTTCCCATAGCCTGATTCGGATATTTTGTATGCTAGTAACTCAAATATTAATGTCTTGAAAAAAATGTGGCTAATAATTCAACTACTATGCTAAATCCTCTGTGTGTCTCCTACACTGTGCATGATCCTTGACTGTTCCTTTCCAAAGCACTGCAGAATGCTTAGATTTACAGGAATCCAGTGAATGGGTTTCGATTAGACAGCTTGCAGCTTTAAAGGCTGCTGGGAGAATCAGAGCAGCAAGTGATACCCCGACTGGTTAGAGACTCATCAGGCCTTGCTCTGATTTTAACGATCTATCTCACTAAGGATAGGATAAGGGCAGTTTCTTCTTCTAGATAAGAAAACAAACTCAGGGTCAGAGAACACCAAATGAAAGACTACAGATTTTAAATGTTAGCTATTAGGTGTTGGAGAATTATTCTGAACTTTCAATTTAGTAGGCTCTGCATTGCTTGTCTACGAAAGAGCAACCCAGTGATGAACTGCACGTTTTCTTTCTTTTATTTTTTTCCAACTTTTCACTTTAAAATAATTTCACTCACACAGAAAATTTGTAAAATACCTTTCACCTACTTTTCCCCAATGCTAAGTCTTACATAACAATAGTAAATCAGGAGCAACCAGGAAATAAACCTTCATATGAAACTATTAACTAATTGTAGAGTTCTTATCAGAATTTTGTTTGTTGTCTCATAATATCTTTCCCTCTCCCCCCCTCCCCCCCGGTCTAAGCTCCAGTCCAATCCCTCTCCACATTGCATTTGGTTGTTTGCGAAGTCCCTTCAATCTATGTCAGTCTTTCTTTGTCTCTCATAACCTCGACCCTTGTGTAGACTTCTAGCAGTCTTTTTTATTTCACAGATTTTTATTTTACTTAAAAAAATTTAAATTGATTTTAGAGAGAGAGAGGAAGGGAGGGGGAGAGAGAAAAACATAAATGAGAGAGAAACATCGATTATCTACCTCCTGCACTCTCCCTACTAGGGCTGGAGCCTGCAACCTGGGTATAGGAGTAGAACCTTTAACCTCTCAATCACTGAACCACACCAGCCAGGGCTATTTTATTTTTAAAATATATTTAAAATGTTTAAATTACAATTGATGTACTATAATATTATACATTTCAAATGTACAACCCAGTAATTAGACATTTATATAATTTAAAAAGTTATACATGTTGACTCTAGTCTCCATCTGACACCATATATAATTATTAAAATATTATTATTGCCAAAACCGGTTTGGCTCAGTGGATAGAGCATCGGCCTGTGAACTGAAAGGTCCCAGGTTCGATTCTGGTCAAGGGCATGTACCTTGGTTGCAGGCATATCCCCAGTGGGGAGTGTGCAGGAGGCAGTTGATCGATGTCTCTCTCTCATCGATGTTTCTGACTCTCTATCCCTCTCCCTTCCTCTCTGTAAAAAATCAATAAAACATATAAAAAATATTATTATCTATATTCCCTATACTGTTCTTTACATTCCCATGACTATTCTGCAACTTCCAGTTTGTATTTCTTAATCCCTCCACCTTTTTACCTGTCTCCCCAACCCCCTCCCATCTGACAACTGTCAGAATGTTCTGTGAGTCTGTTTCTGTTCTGCTTCATTTATGTTGCTTTTTAGATTCCACGTTTATAAGTGAAATCATCTGACAGTTGTCATTCTCTGTCTGACTTATTTCACTCAGCACAATACCCTCTAGGTCCATCCCTGTTGTTGCAGATGGCAGGATTTCATTCTTTCCCATGGCTGAATCACATTCTGTTGTGTATATGCACCACTTTATCCTTTCATCTACGGATGGGCACGTTGGTAGCTTCCATGGCTTGTATATTGTAAATAATGCTGCAGGGAACATATGGATGTGTATGTCTTTTTGCTTTAGTGATTTGGGTTCCTTCAGATAAGTGCCCAGAAATGGAATTACTGGGTCCTTTTTTGTCTGTTGTCAGTTAGCTTTTGTTTTAAAGTTTATTTTATCTGGTATACTAGTAAATATTGCTACCAAGTGTTTTTATGTTTGTTTCTTTGTTTCCATTTTATTTTATTTTTATTTTTTAAATATATTTTTATTGATTTTTTTACAGAGAGGAAGGGAGAGGGATAAAGAGTTAGAAACATTGATGAGAGAGAAACATCGATCAGCTGCCTCTTGCACACACCCTGCTGGGGATGTGCCCACAACCAAGGTACATGCCCTTGACCGGAATCAAACCTGGGACCTTTCAGTCCGAAGGCTGATGCTCTATCCACTGAGCCAAACCAGTTTCAGCTGTTTGTTTCCATTTTAGTGAAACACCTTTTTTCATCCCCTTATGTTCATTCTCTGTGTGTCTTTCTAGCTGAAGTGAATCTCTAGTAGACAGCATATGTAAATGTCTTGTTTTGTTATTTATTCAGCAACCGTATGTCTTTTGATTGGCGCATTTAATCCTGGCGGGAGCCACTTAGCAAGATGCACCGGGCATGCTGAGGCCAGGTGCGGCTTATATGGAGTTTGTGAACCTTGGAGTGATTTTAGGAAAGTCAAAAGCATGAGCCAAGATTGGCTGTTTCTATGAAAAAGCCACTGAAAACTGCTTGGGTTGGGCTGGCCAGTTGGAGGGGGCGGGGTCTCAGACACCAGGGCGGGGCTAACGGTGTTGTCCAAGTTGCTGGAGTCTCAGTATAGGGCTCCGATAGGCTTTGCTGGGGACCAGCTCAGCCAAGGAACCACAGCCGCTGCCAGCACTGCTCTGTGGGGGGAACTGCCCCTCCAGCCTGATGCTGGGGTACCCAGCTCCTGCCCGGATGTCCCTGTGCCTTTTGAGATGCTGTCCCTTTGCTGGAGTTTGGGTAAGTCTGGGAGTGAGCACAGACCCGTGAAGAGGAATGCTGGGACCCCAGCAGCCCCCCGCTGCTTCTCACAGTCAGAAGTTACGGGGACTTTTTCTTTAAAGCCCTAGAAACCCTGGGCTTGGGGGCCTGGGGTGGGGCTGGAACCCCTGGCTTTTCAGGGGAGAACCTCCCCAGCTGAGATGTCGCTCCTGATTTCTATTTGCCACACCTGGGGGTGGTGCCTGCCTGCATTGCCTAATGGTGAGGTTCTATTTCCATTAGTCCTTCTGTATTTATTTATTTATTTATGTTTATCTTGCCATTGAAGTCAAATCCACAAAAACATCTCTGAGACCAATTTCCAGAAGCTTGGTACTTAGGTTTTCCATGTACTCCATCTGCCTCTTTGCCCCTCCCACCCGTCCCTCTGTGGCTTCTTTAGATCCTTCCTTGGAGGATTTATGTTCGAAGGTGGTTCTACATGATGGCTCCTCTACAGCAAGCGTGTCAAACTCAAAGGCTAACACGGGCCACCTAAACAAGGTTTAAGTTCGCGTGGGCCACAAAGAAACAAAAGCTTCCATTTTCATAGGAACGTAGGTTTATTTCGATAAGAGACACGCTGAATACGAAGGGCTGAAAGAAACAAGTAATAGTTAACATAAAATAGAACATTTTAATAAAAATTAACATTTTTTTTCTTCAACATAAACTGACCACTGAATAACTGCACAAGTTAATAAGTGTAACACAAATAAACCTATTTTTCTTGTTCTCCGAAAGTGAAATATTTCCTATTGTGCAGAACAAACAAGTCAGTCCAAGACTAATGATGTGGCAGTCGGCTGCTAAAACATTCGCTGCTGGTATTAGTGGAGAGAAATGGTGCGCCTGCGTGTAAGGCGCATAAGGGAAATGAATGCAACGTGATTATAGTCATCGGTCATTAGCGAACACTGTAGTTCGTTATTAATAATTACATAGAGCAGGATATTGTAAAAAGTAAGTTACAAAATTTTTATTAAAATGTTTCTTACATACCGTTATATGGGCTGGGCCGCAAAAATATTCATTGTGGCCCGTGGGCCGTGAGTTTGACAAGCTTGTTCTATGGTTTAGCTGTAATTTTGATGTGGTTGTGGGAGGTTCTGGGTACCGTCTTTATGCATGCTGCCATCTTGACCAGAAGATAGACTAGCCAGTGTTTTGTGGAATGTTCTTTAATTTGGGTTTTTCTGACGTTTCCTCACTGTTAGGTTGAAGTTATATATTTTTGGTAAGAATAGGACAAAAGCGATGCATTCTTCTCAGCAAGCAGTATGTCCTATTACATGTGATAGTAACTTTGGCCTCTGGGTTGCGGTAATATTTGCCAGGCTGTTCCACTGTAAAGTGACTAGTCTTCTCTTTGTAATGCACCACTTTCATGGAGGAGAGATACTTTCATGAGCCTATGCAAATATCCTGTTTGTCATCGAACATTTGCCTGCTAATTTTAACACCCATTGATGATTCTTGCCTAAAAAACGTATTACCTGGTGTCTGCCCCATGGGGATGTTCTATTTCCATTAGTCCTTCTATGTTTATTTATTTTTGTTTATCTTGCCATTGAAGTCAAATCCACGAAAACTTCTCTGAGACCAATTTCCAGAAGCTTGGTACTTCTGTTTTCTTCTATATATTCCATATGGCTGACATGGGCAGAAACTAAATGCTCAAAACTTCATCAGTTTTTCTAGTAACTTATAGATCTTTTAATTGAGATGTAAATGTTTTTTTTTTATTAAATGTATTTTATTGGTTTTTTTTACAGAGAGGAAGGGAGAAGGATAGAGAGTTAGAAACATCAATGAGAGAGAAACATCGATCAGCCGCCTCCTGCACATCCCCTACCAGGGATGTGCCCGCAACCAGTATACATGCCCTTGACCGAATCGAACCTGGGACCTTTCAGTCCGAAGACCGACGCTCTATCCACTGAGCCAAACTGGTTTCGGCAAGATGTAAATGTTTTGTAGATTTAGGAAAACTCCGTCATTTGTGTGGTATTTTTCTCAGTTTGTCATTCATCTTTGACTTTATTCACTGACTGTGTTTACAGTGGAAGGGTTTAAATGTTTATGGAGTCAAATTTATCCATGGTGCTGCTGCTGCTGATGCAGTAATGACCAACATTTAGTGGGGATTTACTACTTGCTTGTTCTAGGTGATTCCAGAGACTGTGGTATCACTCAACTCGTGCTGTGCACTCACACCGACTTCCTGTCTAGCTTAAGATATAATACAAGAACTCTACCAACATCCACACGAATACTAACGTGATCCTAGGAGGCCTCCCTCACTATATTTAGGCACAAATGTCAGACCCGGGAGCCCTCTTTTCATTTATAAATGAAGGAGCATAAAACACACCCCAATGATACGGAGCCTGTGAAAACTCCTAAAACAGAAAATGAGTAAGGATTAGACTACTCAAGTAGAAAAGAAAGAACTTCATTATGAATATACTGACAATATTAAAACAAAAAAGTAGATTTTACATATTCTCTACTTGGTGCTCTCAATAAATTTGAAGAAATATAATTTTATTATGAAAATATATAAATATAGAATAAGATATGAAAGCTGAGATGATTAAAGTAGGTTGGAAAGGGAGGGGGTTGGGAGAGAAGAATCTGTAGCAACTGTAATAGCCCAGAAACATTTAACCAAAGAACTTATATGCAGCCCTAACCAGTTTGGCTCAGTGGATAGAGTGTCGGCCTGTGGACTGAAGGGTCCTGTGTTCGATTCCGGTCAAGGGCATGTATCTTGGTTGCAGGCACATCTTTATTCAGGGGTGTGTAGGAGGCAGCTGGTTGATGTTTCTCTCTCATTAATGTTTCTAACTCTCTATCCCTTTCCTTTCCTCTCTGTAAAAATATCAATAAAATATGTTTAAAATAAAGAACTTATATACATACTAGAGGCCCGATGCATGAAATCTGTGCAAGGGGCTTGGCCCTCCCAACCTCAGTGGCTGCGGTGTCCCTGGCAGCCCCAGCTTCATCCGGAAGGTCGTTCCGCTGTTCGGCTGTCCAGTCTAATTAGCATATCACGCTTTTATTATTATAGATATGCATAACTCATGGACACAGACATTAGTGTGATGAGGGTCTGGTTGGGAGGAGTTGGGTGTGAACCGGAAGAGGTCAATGGGGAAAAAAAGGGATATCTGTAATACTTTTAACAAGAAAGGTAAGTTAAAAAAAATAGGGAAATGTAAAAGTGAGAAAGGTTATTCTGTGATAGGCATGTTTGAGAAGCTCTCATGAAATACCAAGTGAGTTGAGAATCACTAGAGAAGGTACTATTAGAGGAGGTATAAAGAAAAAGTTGGGCCGAAACCGGTTTGGCTCAGTGGATAGAGTGTCGGCCTGCGAACTGGAGGGTCCCAGGTTCGATTCCGGTCAGGGGCATGTATCTTGGTCGTGGGTACATCCCCAGTTGGGGGGTGTGCAGGAGGCAGCTGATCGATGTTTCTCTCTCATTGGTGTTTCTCACTCTCTATCCCTCTCCCTTCCTCTCTGTAAAAAATCATTAAAATATATTAAAAAAAGAAAAAAAAAGAAAAAGTAGGTTCCTGAAGACTTCAGAATGACTGCCCGGAGCAGAAACATTCACAGATAAGAGAGTTCCTGGGCTAAAGGAGGTCAAAGATCAGATCTGTCAGGAGGGAAACCACGTTGTGTGGGGTCAGCCCAGTGAAAAGAAACATCTTTTCCTGCCAGTGGGTTCGAGTGCCTGTCGGAACCTTCACGTGTCAGCGTGGAGCAGAACATCCATGCACTCAGGCAGGAAGATGGGTCATCCGGGGAGAAAGCAACCCAGCTTCCCTGCACACTTCTCCGAAGCTCCGACCCGTGTTCTGAGCCCAGACAAATGACCATTCATGAGCAAAGAAAACAAAAGCCTGGAAACTATGGAAAACACGAAGCATAAAAGGACGTGTGCTTGGAGTAATTTAAACATGGTTGAATTAAAAGTGACTGCTATAAACAGTTCACGAAGAAAATTCACCTGTTACAAATACTTAATGAAACAGAGGACACATAATTTAGAAGCGTCTTAACAGTAATAAAAATACCATGACTTGTAGTAACAAGATGCGAGCAGGGGAGGCAGGTGGGGAGGGGGGGTGGGCGTGAGGATGGGAGTGGGTTTGCGGGGAGATGGAGGAGAAAGTCAGGCTGTGTTGGTTTCCTCATTTCCTATGGAGGACAAGTAACAAGACAACAATGACACCTGTATTATCACTGACATTGGAGTCCTTACTATGTGTGACACACAGTTTAGAACCTTAGCTGTATCATCTCTGTGAAGCCTGCAATCCACCCTATCAGCTAGGTCCTATTTTTATCACCCTCATGTAGGATACAGGAGGAGACAGATACGCTATTTCATCCCCAATATTAATAATTAGGAGCACATAGTTGCAACATGTTAGTCAAATTTAAAAAAATAGACATTAGTATATTTAAAAAATTGGATGGTCTTCGATTTATTGGGAGAAAAAGTTCAGATAGCAAAGAGTAGTTTTTTTTTTAAAAAGAAAAGACTAAGAGAATGAAAGGCTCCAGAAGCAGAAAATGACAGAGATAAAATCAAATATATGACAGTCAATGTTAACAGTTACGTTCCTCGTTAAAATAAATTGCAAATGGAGATTAGGAGATCCCTACTGAAACCAAAATAACTCCTGGAGATTAAAGACGAGAATGAGCAAAGGGTGACAAATGCTGGCAAAGGAGATAATATTGCACGGAATAGAATTTACGTTAAAAGAGTTCGTGGGACAGAGTGGGAAGTTAGTCAATGGTGAATGGTGCAGTCATAATGAAGTTTAAACTGTTGTGCACCAGATCACAGAACATTAAGAATATATATGAGGAAACTTTTAAACTGTAAAAATGAAAAAGAAGTGAATCGGTAATGAAATACTTTAACTGGTTTCCTTCCATCCATGACGGATCTAACATTGTAAAAGAAAGTATGAAGTATCTGAACAGTTGAATTTATAATGTATTTTTAATCATGAGTATCAATCTCTTTACACTTCAGTAAATACATATTCTTTTCAAGGGCCTATAAGACACCCACCAAAAATTATCTGATACGCAATCACAAAGGAATCATCAATGTGTTCCACAAGGTAGATGATTAGACAGACTACATGCAGTGAGCACAGAGCTGTAAAATAAGAATTTGATCACCAGAAGGCAAATAACATAAAAACTCCTAACTAATTGGAAATTAACCCCCACCTTCTCACTAGCTTGCATGTGCACACACACCTCCACTTCTGTTTTACAGTGCTCAGAAAATAATGATAGGAATAATAATCATAAAAACTGAAGAGATATAATCACGGTTGTATTCAGGAATGATTGCAAAGCCATAAAAGCTTTCATCATAAATGACAGAATGAAACTTGGTGAACTATGAGTGCAACTAAAAAAATTATAAAAAGAACAGAGCCAAGTACAAGTAAATCAGGGAACAGTGCTGAATAAACACGGAAATTAAAGAAAATGGTAGATAAATCCAAGAACGAGTGTTTTGAAAAAAAAAATTAAAAATAGAAAAATGTCTAATCAAGAAGATTGAAAAAACATCTTCACGAACATGTGCACAATTTTGAATGATAAAGGAGGTTTAATAAAAAATGCAAGTGATTTGAAATCCTTTACTGATATACTTGAAAATTTTAATAGGAAAGATGACTTTCTAAGAAAATATACGGTGCTAAGATTAATTTAGAAATGTTAGTATAGCTGATTAGCTCAATTACCATAAAAATGAGAAATTCTTTTAAAATAATTATCTGCAAAAAGGTGGCTGGACCCCATGGTCAATGGGTAAGTTCCCCCCAAATTTAAAGGACACATAAATTCTCTGCATAGATACAAACGAGTGATGTTCCAAATGCATGCTGCTGCTCAATCAGAAATAAACACCAATGCTAGAAGTCAATGAAGAGAAGGTGCCCCAAAGCATACAAGCATCCACATTCTACAAACCTATTCCATTTTTGAACATGGAGAAAACATCCTAAATACAATTACTAGGAAATCAAAGAAATCTATGCATTGAAATAATGATATTCTATGGCCAAAGGTTTTCTTCTAGGAACAAATATTACTATTTACATTGTTCTGTTTTTTTTTTCTCTCCATGGTAGACACTGTTAGCCATATACCCAACTTCCTTTTTCTTTATTTCTCTTTTTTATGCAAAATCTCCCTTATGTTTGGAATAGCACTGTGTCTAGCTTCCCTTAAAGCTGAATATGACCCTACCACACAGTTCTGGCCAGTGAAATGGACGTGCAATGTAGATTTCTCCAGAGGGTTGATTTCCTAATCAGAGAGAGAAGACTTAGGTGGTCCTGCCTTTCTCTTTTCCTTCTAGAACATTAGACAGGATGTCTAAAACTACAGCAGCCCTCCTGCTAACTCCAGACAAATAACAAGAGGACATAGGCCAACTGGCCAAAGTGGACAAGGCGGGAAAAGGAAGATTCCTATGGCTTTGCTTGTTGAACAAACCCATACTTGTCTTAATTATTGTTAAAATGTTCCTTTGATTACTTTTAGCCCAAATTATCTTTAACTCATACAGCTGATATCTTTAACTCATTATACATATACTAGAGGCCCAGTGCACGAATTCAGGCATGGGTGGGGTCTGGCCACCCGGCCCCTGATCAGGATGGGGAGGGCCAATCAGACATGGGGCAAGTCAGGGGGAGAGGCCTTGAGCGGGGCCCAGATCAGGCTGGTTGGCTGCTACAGCGCGCATCATAGTCACTGGTCATTCTGGTTGTTCTGGTTGTTCCACTGGTCTCTAGGCTTTTATATGTATAGATATCTCCCCCATGGGTATATGCAGATTTTTGAGAGTCAAAATATTATTGCAGGAAAGTAAATCACTGCAAACTTGTGAATTATGAAGAGACTGACACTCAGAGAGGTTAAGTGTGTGCCCACTGTCACGCTAATAGTAAGTGGTAAAGTCAGGAATCAAAATCCGGGTCTCCAAAATTTATGATGGTGCCCCATCCGTGTTGCCTCATCACAGGATGTGCGTGCTGCCTGCTGTCACATCCCTTGGCCTACTGGAGGTTCAGGTACCTCTCACCACCTACTGCCCCTCAGAGATCACACCCTAGAGGAATGCTCGGCAACCTGCGGCTCACGAGCTACCTGCGGCTCTTCCACAAAATACCACGGCCTGGGTGCGTCTGTTTTGAAGAAGTGGCATTAGAAGAAGTTTAAGTTTAAAAAATTTGGCTCTCAAAAGAAATTCAATCGTTGTACTGTTGATATTTGGCTCTGTTGACTAATGAGTTTGCCGACCACTGCCCTAGAGGAACACTATTTCCCAGGCTTCACACCCATGGCCTCACTTCCTAGGATGGGGGTGCAACTTTGTTGTAAGAATATTGCCTATGTTGTTTGGATACTTCTATAACAGCCACTTTATAACGTTCCCTCCCAGCACCTTTCGATCTTGGTCATTTCCTCAACCAGAGATGGGAATGTACTGTGTGTGTTTGAGGAATGATATGGAGCTGGGCTGTTCAGTGACTGGATTAGACTGAGAGAGGAGGAAGCAAAGGGTAAAGATGATTACGATGCAGAGGCTAGATCTTGTAGGACCTCAGAGGCCTTGGTAAGGATTTTGGATTTGTTCCCAGTGTGATGTGAAGTCATTGTCTGACTTTGAGCTGTATATTAATAAAGGACTGCACTGGCTAACATGTGGAGAAAGGACCACCATTCTATAGACAGGTGGTAGCTTGAGCAGGGCCATGGCAATGCACATGGTGAGAAATGGTGTGTTTTGGACACATTTTGAAGTACAGTCAATGAGAATTCATAGTGAGTTGGATGTAGGGTGTGAGGACTGAGTAACCAAGGATGAATCCAAGGCTTTTGGTGTGAGCAGTTGCCACTAGAGAAGCGGCCACTCACTGAGACGATGGACAGTGGGAAGAAGCGTGTTTGATGGAAAGAGGGGACGGATATCGGGCACTTGTTTTCTGATGGGCTAATCTTGTGATGACTTTAGATATCCATGTGAAGATATGGTGTCAAGACACTTTAAGTCCTCTAAGTTTGCAGTCCTAACCACCACCCCAAACTGTTTTCATAAGCCATTGGCCAGATGGCAAGGCACCAGCGTGAATGTATGAATTATGAGCTATGTTTGAAGATGAAGACCAACAGCCCGAGTGTCTAGCTTTTCAATCTCAATTTGTGCTGAACCCATCACTATGTTACCAAGAAGATGGGTATGTTTACTTGTTTGGTTAATTATCTCAGTCTGAGATATGTACCACTTCTATTTTAATGCCGATAATAGAGAACTGTTCCCCTTAAAGACTTTCAAATACACAAAAAAATATAAACATGGTTCTTATACAGCATGGTTATGTAATCAATGACGAAAGGCTCTGGGGAACTGATTACCCAAAATGGTCAAGCTGTCTGGGTTTGAATCCCGGTTTTGATTCCTAGTAGCTCTATTAACCTCCTCATGAACGCAAAACATCGGCTGGTGAGATCATTCAAACAGACAGTCTCCATAAAGCTCTTAACCCAGAGTCTGGGACAGAGTTGCAACCCAGTAAATATTAGCTGTTATTTCTTAAATTCACAGAAGCATGCAATACAGACACATAAGCCACTGACCCCCTATCTTTACACCCCGGCACTGATAAACTCAGAGTAGTAAATCTACATCTGTGCTACATGCACGCATAAGCTATAGAAAAATGCCTTGAATTTTCTCATTCCCTCACTGCCTGTCTTTGCCTGCCTTTGACTTGATAACATTTCCTTTTCATGCTTTTCAAGAATGGCCAGATTATTTTCTTTTTCTTCCAAGAGCTGGCTGTTACTACGGATGCCTGCTATGGCTCGTGGCCGCTGTCCTCCTGAATGAATGACAAATAGTCTCCGTAAATCGCTTTTCTCTAAAAATAGACCACCACGATGATCTTTAGCTTTAATTCTCAGTTCCATGCACCTTGGGAAAAAAAAAATTTCATTCTTCTTAGAGATTTACTGCTAATCTATCCCAAGCAATGTGACTTGGTGAAAAATGAAGAAATATCCTCTCCTATTTTGCAAAAAGCCTTGGTTTTGCCTCACCTGTTTATTGGATTTATGTAAAATAGAAATGTGGCAGGATTCCTCTATCGGTTGAATATTCATTCTGTTTGGCTTTGGGGAGCCTTTTACCTGGAGTACTCTATCTGGATAATTTAATGCGTGACTTGCCTGCTCTATGTCTTCGTCCAGGTGCATATGAATGAAATGAGTGGGTACAGGATACCTTCAAAGTCAAAGTCACTGTGTAGAAGGGGCTAGATTACTCTTAGCACTATATGCCAACCAGACGTTTGATGGACACTACTCCCCAAGAGTTCACTTGTCTTTCTGGGGCGAGGCCCACTCAGTTTACATCATCTATACTGCTGCAATGCATGTTTTTGGGCAACAAATAAAAAAAATACAACACTTAGAACACTATATTGGAAAAATGAGCATTGTTGGCACAATGCTCATGGAGTCTAAGCATGAATTCTCTTTATCTCTTTACAACCTTAATATCCGTAAACCAATTAAATTTGGAGTTGGGTCCCCCTGCCCCCCTGATTTGGGTTGGAAAGAGGCAATCAAACAAAATCTTAAGAGGAGCATCTGAGATCTTGCTCTACAGCCTATCTTGCCAGTTTGGCTCAAACAAAGTAATAAATAAAAAAAGAGATCTTAATACCAAATCATTACAGCTCCTCTAAAAGCTGTCTTGGCACCCTCACTCTGGATCTTCCCACTGGGGAACCCAAAATCTGGAAGGCTACTGGAAATATGTCAAATCTATATTTATATCCTAGATATCACTCAGGAAAATGAGGGGCAATGGATTGTGAAAATTTCATGCTGGTGACTTTGATATCATTCCCTGGTCAGAGATAGGTCCTCTCCCCATTACTGATGTTTTTATCTTCATAGTAGTAATCATAATTATCATTATTATTAATATTTCTAACCATAGTTATGTGAAGAAAGGAAGAAAGGAAACTATAATATTTTGCATTGACACACACACACACACACACACACACACACACACACACACAATCATTTAGGTACCTACAATGGCCACTCAGAGTCAACCCAGCTTAAGCAATAAGGATATTACCTCAGAAAACATGAGGTGTAATGCAGGGAGCCCCTGGTGGAGATGGGTAAGTCAGTAGCAGAATGACATCATGAGGGACTCAAGTACTTTTCCTCAATTCACTGTGCCTTCCTCGTTCCAGCTTGAAGCTGGCTACCTCCATGCTCTGAAGGGCTACCTGTTTGCAAATATCCAGTAGCAGAAGGCTGATGGCGCCTTCCCTTAGTCTGTTCGGATCAGCCTGGAGACCCTTTCCCAGACTTCTCATCAGAGTTTCCTTCTCTCATTGGCCAAAATTGTGACATGTGTTCTTCCTCAACCAATCACTGGTGAGGTCAATGAAAGCACCATGAGGATTGAACTCTTTGGTGCAGAAGTTGAGGACAGTGTTTCCTAAAGAACATGGCTATACAGAGAAGGGTGGAAACCCCAGAGCAGTGTTAGCATTCTCGGAGAAAGAGGAAAGGGTAAATGACCATGGGATTGGCAACCAACCATGCCTGAAACCGAATATTGTCTCACTCATAGAAAGATGTGGACAGGAAGCAAGGAAGGCTAGTCAACAACCTGAATTGCTCTACCCACTCACTGTTTAGTTGAAACATTGTTAGCTGAAGCGGCCTCCACCTCTGTCTTATGTATTTTTGATATTGGAATTTTCTGCCTAAAGGCTATGGATGTGTCCCATAGTCTCAATGAAAGGGATAGCAAGGCCAGAGCAGAGAGTAGTCTTCCCACTAGAAGTAGGCTCCCGCCTGGCCCCCCAATATTCCCAAATTAATACTTTTCTAGTCTCTTTTCATTTGCATAGGGCCTCCTCCAGAACCAGAACCCTGAACGGGAACCCTGAACCACATGGGATGTCAAAGGGATTCCCAAAAACTGTGTCTCCTAAATATATAGAGACCCTGGTGGAGAATGACTGGAACAGTGGTAGGCGGAGGAGGAGTTGGAGGAAGTAGGAGGGGAGGTAAAGTAAAAGAAGATAAGAAGGACTTAAGGAGCAAGAGTATGTAATTCCCCCTGGAGTGCGGGCAGGGCCAATGAATATGATGGGATAGTCACTCCTTTGGTTATTAGGTCCTATGACATGAGAAAGGTGTGGGAAAATCACTCTGGTGATTGCTATGTCATGTTAAACTCAATCCTAGCATTACCAAAGTGAGACCATCCTGTTGGCCTTTAAGAAGTATATTTTCCTGTCATGAGAGGCGGGTGGCCACGGGCAAGGACCTGAGGTAGCCTCTAGTCACTGAGAGCATTCCTGGCCCGCAGTTGGCAAGAAAATGGGGACCTCAGCTATACCGCTGCAAAGAACTGAATTTTTCCAACAACCCGTGAGCTTGGAAGAAGACCCCAAGCCTCAGATGAGATAGCAGGGCTGGCTGAAACCTCAATGTCATTCTGGTAATTTTCTCACCAAATGGGCCCTCTGGCTTGTACTTAGTTGTTTGACCCATAGAAATGGTGAGATAATAAGTATGTGGAGCTCTAAGGTGGTATATTTGTGGCATTTTATTATGCAGCAGTAGAAACTAATACACCCGCTATAGACTATCGGATGAGTGAGAAATCAGTGTATTCTTTGTGTCGAACCATTAAGCTTTGACGGTTTGTAGCAGCTAGTGTTACCTTAACTAAATACAGTGATGTTAATAAGGATGCTCAGTGAAAGGCAGGAAATGCCCCATCACTTGTGCAGGGACTGTCTCCTCTGGAAATCTTGTCCCAGAGATGGTCTCCTGGGGCTGGCCCACAGCATTGCTGTACCTGATAATGAAATGGAATTCAGAATAGCAATGACATATTAGTTGTCACCTCCAAATTACAGCACTTTTCATTTATGGGATCTGGCTTGCTCCAATTAATTAGAATCTGGGCCAGATACATAAACCAAGATACCTCTGAGAACCATCAGGACTGTCTGTCACATTGATGCAGTAGAAAAGGCATTGTATTTCTGGCAGGATCTAAGGTTGTTTTTTTTTTATTTTTATTTTGTGTGTGTGTGTGTGTGTGTGTGTGTGTGTGTGTGTGTGTTAATAAAGCAAGCATGCTAACATCTAGTCTACTCAAACAGGGGACCAGGATTCCAGCCTTTTTTCAGCTTTAAAATGTCATGTAACTTTTAGAATAGGCCTTCTGGCTCTCATGTAAGTGAACATATAGTTCATACCAGGTACTGTGACGGTAATTCACATATACTTTCTCATTTAATGCTTACTATACCCTGAAAAGAAAGGATGAATGAAAAAGGGGCTATGTACAAGTTTAGTGACCCAAAGTGACCCTTCCTCCCTAGCTCACTCCTTCCTACTCTATTTTCATAGATGCTACTAGAATAGTATGAAGCTTAAACTGGCAGGTGGCATTTTAATCTCACCACTGGAAACGAGGTCAAGCTGATGCTCTCTCCAGGGGCCTGTGTCTGTCTCCCGGCTGCTGGCCAGAGCCTAGGAGCCAGGTATGCCCACCATGAGGGCTAGATTCAGGCGCTCCGTGCAGCTGCCCGACCAGGCTGAGGACAAACTTATGAATGAAGTTCCAGAAGGGTCCTGCCAGGAAGCTAGATGGCTTGGCATTTGGCTCCTGGATCCTGACAGACAAGTTGATAATACCTCCCATCTTCAACCCCATGATTGATTACAAATCAGACGATCAGTTTGTTGGCTTCCTGCCGTCTGCAAAAGTCACCTTATGGGTCATCCATGATAGGAACATTGCCAAAATAATTCTAATCCTAAGGACAAACAGACAGATCACATAGGAAAGAATGCATAATGCTTTCTGAGACAAATTCATGACATCCATAAAGTTCTGGAGCACAGGCATCATCAGAGCCAGATTGATGTGATTCCTTCTAGAAGAAAGACCACTCACAATGATTAAGAAGCAGCATCTTTGAGGGGTTGCAGTGGGGCTGAGTTATGGTTTGACATGAAGCCTCTTGGCCAGTGGTTCTCAACCTTCCTAAGGTTGCATACAGTTCCTCATGTGGTGGTGACCCCCAACCATGAAATTTTGCTACTGGTATGCATTGTGATGTAAATACCTGCATTTTCCGATGGTCTCAGGAGAACCCCTGTGAAAGGGTTGTTCGACCCACAAAGGGGTCGCGACCCTCAGGTTGAGAACCGCTGCTCTTGGCTTTTACTCATGTTTTTTCTTGTCATCAGAAGAACCATAAATGGCATGTTCAGTCCTCACCGAGGAGTATGTTTTTATTGATTTTCAGAGAGAGAAGAATATCTATGTGAGAAACATCAATCGGTTGCCTCCCATATGCACCCTACCAGTGATCAAACCCACTACTGATTGGTATAAGGGATGATGCTCCAACCAACTGGACCACCCAGCCAGGATAACTGCACCCTTTAATTTGGTAAGGCGGATTTTTTTCCCTTTTTTCTTTGTGCAACTTATTCATGAGATGCTTATTTTGTTCGTTTCACTTACAGACTTTCTACCTGAGTAGAGGAGATAAAGTCCAATATAGCAGTTAGAAAAAAAATTCACTCCATAGAAACCGATAATAATGAGACCTCATCCTTAGGAATTTATTTTCAGAATGTTATTTGGAAGGTCACTGTCCACTGGGGATGATCACCAGCAGACTGATAAACATATGAAGCATCCGGCAAAAATGTATTAATGGGACAAATGAAGCCAGCGACTTCAGCTTAATCACATTGCCTTTTGAATAAGAATGAAGGAATATCAAACCTCGCAGGGAAACTCAGCAACTGACTTCTAGAAAATGCAGCCAAGAACTAGGAAACGTAAGCAAAACTTCTGAGAAATCACTACCAGACGAATCATTAAGTAAAAATGAAAAAAAAAACAACACACACTATATCCCCCACCCCCCAAATCCTCTATTTCATCGCCTGATATTAGGTTCAATTTCTATTTTGCTTTAAGGAACACGAAATTCCAACTAGTTGGATGATTTATTTTCCAATACAAGAGCAAATTACAAGGAGCAAATTAGAAGCCTCAAAGAAGCCTGCAGATAGAGAGAGAGGACCTTTGTGGAGGGAGAGTTAGAAAAATGTTGGAATCACACGGCTATACGGAGTCATTAGTACAAGGGAAAAAAACTAGAACACGCAAAAGTTCAATAACCGGTGTTTAAAAGGGCGATTCTGAGTAACCAGGAAAAGGAAATTACAAAAACAATATAATTGCTTTGAAACTGTTGTATAGGAGTGAAATTCCATGTGGCATATTCTGCTTTTGACAGTAAGGAAATAGAAACCAGATTATAGAGCAATTTGCAAGCAAAATTCCCAACAGGGAGATGCTTGGAACATAAAATGACATGTTCTCTCTTATCAGGAAGGCTGGCCTCTCTTGAGTACCCTTGCCTGATGCGGTTTCTCTGGACTTCTCTGCGATGGAAAGAACTCATTTCCCCCAAAATACTCCAAGAAAATGTTTCAGGAGGAGAAGAAGCAACTAACTTTATAAAGCAGCAATAATGTGTTATCAGAAAATTATTTTGGCAATTTCCAATCATGAATCTCATTTAAAAGACTCATTGCATTTGTGCCATGTGATTTTTTTGTCATTTTTCCAAGAGACTTCTCAAATTTCTTAATGAAACTTGGTAGGAAAATATTGTTCCATGAACAGAGATCCAATTTGCAGTTGACTTTTCCTAGGTACACCCAAGTCATATATACTTCACTTACTGAAACTTTGGTTCAATATCTGCTGAAAAGATATAGTTAAAGAAACCAGTCTAAAAATCTCGTTAAGCTTATTAAAAACTCCAGGGTGGGCAGTTCCATTGTACTTTTAGGGAAAAGGTTAATCTAGGGAGGAGGAAACAGACCTGTGTCAAAACGATGATCAGAGAGGATTTTCTATTATAGAAATAGCTAATAGTCCTGCGCACAAATTTATGCATCAGTAGGTCGCTGCTGCCCCACCCTCCTGTAGCTCCTCCCACCCCCTATAGTTTGCTGCCCTGCCCCCTCCTGTAGCTCTCTACCTCCCCCCACCCCGCTTGTAGTTCATTGCCCCGCCCTCCTGTAGATCGGTGATCCAGTCGTTATGCGGTTGGTCCTTACGCCTCACGGTGTAATGGATAATTAGCATATTCCTCTCTTATTATATAGGATAACTGTTATTTACCAGCAAGACCCCCTGACTGAAGGAAATTATTCCAACCCAAGGCCTTCCTCATTGACCTGCACCTGGTTTTACATTTTGTGGAGAGATGACCTATGCCAATGGAACCCCCAAATCAAAGTCTTTTTTCTTGTTGGACAATTCTGGTCTCTGTTGCCATCTTTTTGCCACAGGAGGAGATTACTGTGACTCACAACCAATCCTTCCAACTAAGGGTTGTCTGACAGCCTACATGGACCAGACAATATTGCAGAGAAGAGCTTCAGTAAAACGCGATGTTCACCTTCTGAATTCGTGATGCCTTTGTTTCTACCTCATTCCATGCTGCTGCTTCTTTTCTTTACGGCTAACATTGGCTCTTAAATGCTCTCTTGACTTCCTTACCTCACCTTTTGAGATATTTCGGTCTCCATGGTTTTCTCATCTTGCTTTTCAATTCTTCTGGTCGCTGACTAACTGTAGTCTCTGGCCAGATAAAGGCGCTCTTGGTTGAACCCAGCATCTATCCCCAATCAGTCTCTGGAAGTGACTCTCTGAGGAGGGCAATTTTACTTGTCTTTGAAAGTTCTTTCCTGAGTGCTCTTTTTTTCCTTCCATTTTCCCTCTGTCATTTTCTTAAGACTGAATTGCTCACCTTCCTCTCTCAATGACAATCCATCCTTCGCTTCAATATTACACCATTAATATTTCCTCTTATCCTCACCCTTCAAAGTGCCAATGTGAGCACTGTTGTTTAACTCTCCTGCCTCCCAATCCAGATCTAAGGGATTGATGTTATATAAACAGAGAACTACAAACAAGGATAGGAGCACCTAGCAGAGAAGGTGATGAGGAGACGGGGTTGAAGGAAGGTCTCTGGCTGTCCTACAATAATGCATCCAGAGAGGTTAGAAAGATTTAAATGAAATGGATCATTTTCTGGTAAAATAGAAGCTAACTAACCTGACTTGAGCAAACTTGGAAAAAAAATAGAATGAAAAATGAAAAGTTTTCTAAATTAAAAAAAAAAATGGATGCTAGGTTTAGGTATTATTGACAGTTTTTCCTCCCTGCAAACATTCAAAGAGGAAATGGGTTCTATAAACTGTCCCACAGAAAAAACACACAAACATCCATGGAATCTTCACAAATCATTTTTAAAACTTGGCATATTCTTAAAAATAAAATCTGACCAAGGACACAAAGTTACAGTCGGAGGACAATCTCCCTTATGTATATAGATGTAAAAATAATAAAGCATCGGCCATCAAAACCCAGCAGTTTATTAAAAGAAAATCCCCACGGCCAAGCAGGACCTTTTCCAGGAACGTAAGAAGAGTTTAATATTAGGCTCTCTATTAATATAATCCATCACATAAAGAGGCCAAAGGCTCCCCAAATCACATGATTACCCTTACACTTGCCAAGAAATCATTTGAAACAATTCCACCTCCATTCCTGATGGAAATTCTTAGTAAGCTAAGGAACATTACCCTTCTTGCACACAAGAAAGACAGTCTTAATGTAACTGCCACATGAATGGGAAATTTGGACTCTGTGTAGAAGGGGGGGCTGAAGGAATGATTTCTTTGGAAATGAATTTGTCTTGAAGTGAAATTCGCAAAGCACCACCTTATATTCCTCAGGCTGTATGTCTAAATTTGCAGTGGTTTCCAGAGTGGCTTGAAATATAATAGAGCCGAGACCACGTCTTCGCACTGAAACTGCACAAGGTACACTTAGAGACAGTGAACACTGACAGCAAAACATGGGTCCTGCCCTGCTCCCCGGAAAAAGGCAGAGAAGGAGAAAGGCAAAATTATTATTGGAGATATTATGACAATCTCATGTAATAGCTAACATTTACTTACTCTGTACCAGGTGCTATGGTAAGCACTGAGCACACACTAATTAACTTAACCCCAGTGACAGTGCTTCAGAGGGCATTATTATGCTCATTTTGCAGAAAGAACAGGGATGCTCAGGAGAGTCAAGGACAGAGAAACTTGTCAAGTGGCATCCCAAAGTGGCACAATGGGATTTCAAGATGGCTGCGTCTGATTCCAGAGCCCATGCGCTGAGCCTGTAAGTAACACTGTATTTCTTTACTAATGAGTAAGAAATATCACCTAAAGCAGCGGTTCTCAACCTGTGGGTCGAGACCCCTTTGGGGGTCGAACGACCCTTTCACAGGGGTCGCCTAAGACCATCGGAAAATGCAGATATTTACATCACGATGCATCACAGTAGCAAAATTTCATGGTGGGGGGTCACCACCACATGAGGAACTGTATGCAAGGGCCGCGGTCTTAGGAAGGTTGAGAACCACTGACCTAAAGTATCTTAGATTATAAGATTAATATAAAGCAAATGTCCTATGTCGGCTATAACCAATTAAGAAACTATAAGAGATGGTTCTTAAGAGTAACTCAGAACAAGAGCTAACAAAAGTAGGCAGGCAATTATTTGAAGAACATTCCCAAGCATATGTGAATGGCATAAAAGACATTTTAGTCCCTAAAGATATAATACTGTGTTCTCGGATAAGAAATCTCATTATTTGTAAAGATGTCACTAAAATTATCGTAAAAGGATGATGCAAGTACTTTCAAAATACAATTTTTTATAACCTGAAGGGGAAAAAAAAAAGGTGAGTGCAGCTAAATAAATAAATAATAAAATTCCCAGGAGGGTAGTTGTATGATCAATTGTCAGTCTACTGTAAAGCTATGATAATTAGCCCTGGCCGGTTTGGCTCAGTGGTTAGAACAGTGGCCCATAGACTGAAGGGTCACAGATTCGATTTTGGTCAAAGGCACGTGCTTTGGTTGCAGGCTCATTCCCCGGCCTATTTGGGCTGGCGTGCACAGGTAACAACAAATCAATGTGTCTCTCTCACATCCATGTTTCTCTGTCTCTCCCCCTCCCTTCCACTCTCTTCTGAAAATTAATAGAGAATATATCCTTAGGGGAGGATTAACAGTAAGAACAAAAAGCTATAATAATTAAAACATTTAAACATTAATGCAAAAGTACAGTATAGTGATGAATGCAAATTCAGTAGAATATAACAGACTCTAAAAGAGAACCCAAGACATACTGTCATAAGAAGAGAATACATTATTCAATAAATGGTTATAGAAATACTAGTTAATCATTTGGGGAAAAATTGTATTTCTTCTGTACCCCACATCAATATAAATTCCAGATGGATTAAAATGATAAAAGTAAAAATATGTATATGTTACGGATGTAGAAAAACATGGGTTAATATTTAATCTGCTCGCAGGGTGGGGAAGACTTTTCTAAATATAAACGGAAAGAAGGAACTAAGGAACTGTAGATAAATTTGTGACATTTAACAACATAAGAAAAGAAATCTTCTATGTTGAAAATGTAATAAAATTGAAAACAAATTATAAACTGGAAAAATGTTAGCAACATATATGGAAGATCATGGTTTTACTATTTACAAAGAATTCTAAAAAATCAATAGGAAATGGATGAATACTTGATTAAAATGTACAAGGACACGAATAAAGAATTCATGAAAGAAGACAAATAATTTGAAAAACATGTAAAACAGTCCTCTTGAGTGAATATGCAAGTCAAACAATAAGAAAATTAAATGCATCTTTGTCCTTCAAACTTACTGGCTCAGCAAGAAAACCAACAACCCAATTTAAAAATGGGCAAAGGCCTTGAATGGGATATTTCTCCCAAGAGGATACACAAATGGACAATAAGCACATGAAAGGGTGCTCAACTTTACTAATAGTAGGGAACTTTGTCAAAATCAAAATGAGATATCATTTCATACCCCTTAAGATCTAAAATATAGAAAAAAAAATAAGTGTTGGTGAGGATGTGGAGAAATTGGAATTGAAATTCTGGGAAGAATCTAAACTAGGGCTGCCATTGTGACAAAGAGTATGATGATTCCTCAAAAAGTTAAACAGAATTACCGTGTAATCCAGCAACCCCACTTCCTGCTGTACATTCAAGCAGAGACTTGAACAGATATGTGTGCACCCAAGTTCATAGCAGCGTTATTCACATAGCCAAAAGGTGGAAGCAACCCAAGTGTCTATCGACAGATGTGTGGATAAATAAAAATGGATGAACAATTGTGGTATAGACACACAACTGAATATTACTCAGCCTTAAAAAAGAAGGAAATTCCGACACATAACACAACCTAGGTGGACCTTGAAGATTTATGTTAAGTGAAATAAGCCTGTCACAAAGTAACAAATATGGTATGATTTCTCTCCCATGAAGAATCTAGCGTGGTCAAGTTCAGAGAGAGAGACAATAGAACGGTGGTGGCCAGGGGCTTGAGTGGGAGGATGGAGAATTAATATTTAATGGGCACAGAGTTTCAGTTTGGCAAGAAGTTCTGGAGACAGATGGTGGTGACGATTGCACACAGTGTGGATGTGCTTCATGCCACAGAACTGGACACTGAAGAAATAGTTAAAACGGTATGCTTTGTATTATGTATATTTTACCACAAACAGAAATGAATGTAGGGGATTGGAATTGGATGCCTATATGAATTGGAGATCTGAAAAAGAGAAAGCAATGAACTAAAAACAAACTTCTCACCAACTCAGGTAGATGATAAAGAAATCTAAGCATAGCTAGAAAATGAATGAATGAATGAATGAATGAATGAATGAATAATTTCCTTGGGAATTCATAGTCACAGACCCGGGGCTCAAATTTTGATCTGGGAAGTCCCCCCATGCAAAAGTAATGCAATTATGTTCTCAGTTAATGAGTCCTCAAATGCGAAAGCAACGAAATTCTGTTTTCAGCGAATGGCAGAAGAAGACACGCTCGTGTGGACTATATTATTGGAAGAACTTGTAGTATAAACATGTCCTTTCACTCCAAATGGATTGCTAGACTTATTGCAACACCAGTCAAAATCCTAGCAGGTGTTTTTGTGGAAATTGATGAGCTGGTTCTAAAATGCACAGAGAAATGCCAAAGGCCAAAGACATCCAAACCATTTTTGAAAAAGCAGAGCAAAGCTGGAGGACTCAATCTGCAGGATATCGAAACTTTGTTCTAAAGCCTTTCCATCAAGACAGGGCTGCCGTGGTACGAGGATAGACAAATAGACCAATGGGGCATTACAGAAACCTCCACATAAGCTGGATAGGTAGTCACCTGATTTATGGCAAGGTTGGTGGTACGGTGCAATAATGAATCTTGACCCCTACCTGACACCATATCAAGAAACCAATTTTAAATGGATTGGAGAGCTATGTTGTTAGAATTCTGTCAATAAGGTGGTAGGAGAAAAGACGTTCGTTGAAATAAGGGACACTGAAATGTGAATTTTTCCTTAGTATTCCATGTTCTCTGTCAAGCATTTAGAAAATAAATTAGGTTGTGGTTTTTCTGGAAGAGTTAGTGGAAAGATAGATGGGTGAGGTTCATGACTTTCAAACTCAACTAATTTGATGAAAAAGAAAACCATATAAACTACACTGCCACTTGTGCTTATAGGACTTCGCTCTGAGGAAGCTGCATTGGGGTATCCAAAGTTTAAGACAGGGTTTTTAAACAGGGGTATTGCCAGTAACTTGCTGTGTGATCTTGGGTAAATCACCACCTCCCTCTGGGCCCGGATTTGCTCAAGAGACAAAATTAAGGGGAATATTTAAATACACTTTGAAGGTAGAGATGCCTTACTGGTCTGGTATAAGCAAACAGTCCATTCCCCGGACGATGCACATGTCCTTGTGGTTGTACAATTTTGAATGTTCTGGTTGCTTAGAATCTTCAAAAGATCATTCATGAACCTCCAAAGAAGACATGGACCCTTGAACACCTGAAATATGTGATAATGGGTTTATAAAATGAGGCATTGCCTTTTAGAGATGTGACCTGGAATAGTTAAGGATGAAATCATTTGATGTCTGGAATTGGCTTTAAAATTATCCAGTGTGTGTGTGTGGGAAGGGTTAATAGATGAAACAAGATGATAAGCTGATAATTGATGAAGCCAGGTGATCAGGCACATGATGTTTCCTCATACTGCTTTCTCTGCTCTTGGGTATGTTGAAATTTTCCACCATAAAATAAATTTACATAACGAAATTATCCATCATGTAAAAATGACCTGGAATAGAGGACCGTTAGTGTTCCCAATCCTGACATCGCAGGAGTTAGCATTCCAGAGCGTCTGCAAAGACATGCGCTTCCGGAAACATTGGAGGCGCTCAGGGCATTGAATCATCATCATTCCTCTCTATAGAACCCTCTGGACTAAAGGGTTTGTTGCGGGCCCCATTTTCCAGATGATTCTGTGACATTTCACTGAATTATGTCCACAAATATACTTTCAGAGGAAGGCCAGCAAAACCACAATCTAGAACCTGGACAAGAATTGGTTTGTGATCGTTTCGTATGATACTGTGGCTCCATTCATTTTCGAATATTTCTTAAGGCGAGAAGGCCCAAATACCTGCTGAAATGACTTTTGGTGGCACGTAAAGGACTTGGTTAGGAGGGTAGGCGACCTGGGAGATGTTGTGCTGTTTGTGAGAACTCACGCTCCAGACCTGCGCCGCCTGGGTCCCTGTCCTTGCTGTGTCACTTAACTGTGAGCACTTGAGGGTGCGTCACCTTTCCGAGCCTCCACTTCCCTATCCCCAAAACGGAAATGCCAGTGCCATTGCCCTCAGAGGGTAACCCTGAACAGCCGGGTTGTGCCCAACAGGTAGCGAGCACTGAGTAGATGCGCACCATTGCGCTCTCAGTTGTGCGAATACAAAAGGGATGAAAAAGGACACACGACATAGGTCAGATATTATCCGTAGCTGCCTGTGGGTTGGGACTAATAGGCAATCTTATTCTTTTCTTTATTTTTGCCTGGACTTTGCAGATTTCTACAAAAAGTGTCTGTTATTCTCATCACCAGAGGGAAAAGTTTTCTTTAAAGTTACTTTAAAAATGTTTCTTGAGAGGGTTTCATGCTCATGCTTGTCCCACTCGGTGCTGAGACAAACAAAGCACTCGAGAGGAGCAAGAGGGAACGATTACTGCTGTTTTGCTCACACTTTCCTCCCCAGCCTCTCATCTGTCAGGTTCTCGCAGACGCCAGCGAGCCTTCAGCTGCGGCATTCCTGGTGCAGAATGAACGATTTCTCGCCACCCTGCCTCCTTACCACGCATTCCTCCACAGAAATTCGATTTTTGGAGGGAAAATGGACCCTTAGAGAATTTCGCCAAGGCTATGCCAAGAAGAATTCATGCAGGCACACTGTGTGGTATTCAGTTTCCCGGGGTTCGTGTCCCGCCCCCCATCCACCACCGAATGCTGCATAGCCCCTCGAGCACCTAAGCCACGACAGCAAATGTCGGAATGGATACACAGACTTCAGGCGAGTTCGAGAAAAACAGACGTGTACAAACCCAGATCCACAAGCCAGATAAATGATGGGTATCGCATAGGTAGCTTTTGTGTTGCCAGAGAATTTACATCAGGTTATCTGTAAATAGCAACCCCCTGTGGTGTGCCTGAACCCTGCTGCCCTGGATCCCAAAGCTAAGCCCTTTCCAGAACGAACCTACGGCAGAGCAACAGGCCCGGTTCAAAAAGTTGGTTGGAGCATCATCACCACGTACCAAAAGGTTTTGGACCTGATTCCTGGTCAGGGCACATGCCTACCCCAGGGAGTGGGTTCGATCCCTAGTTGGAGCGCCCACAGGAAGCAACCGATTGCTATATCTCTCTCCCATTGATGTTTCGCTCTCTCTGCCTCTCCTCGCCTGTCTCTCCAACTCAGTGAATGCCAGCTTCACTCTTGAGTACAGCTACATTCATTTCCGCTATTCTAGGTCACCTCTGAAATGGCCACTAACCCATATCACTTAGGTGACTAATAGTGAGGGACGGACAGTGAGACACCCAGAGGACAGTGAGACACCCAGTCTCTCCTGCGCCGAGAAGAGTGGCGCATGTGTGCGGGTTGTGAGGCTGCTCTGGGCGGAGCACCTGGGGTCAGATGGACGCCATCCCCTTTTCTCCGGTGGGAGGACACCAAGGGGGACTTCCGCTCCTCTCGCCTGTCCCGCCCGCTGACTCTGCAAAGTGAGGCCTTTGCCCTTCTCTGCAAGTGTTTTGTTTTAAAATACATCTTACTGATTTGTTACAGAGAGGAAGGGGGAGGGATAGAGAGTTAGAAACATGGATGAGAGAGAGACATCCATCAGCTGCCTCCTGCATGCCCCCTACTGGGGATGTGCCCACAGCCATGGTACATGCCCTTGACCGGAATGGAACCTGGGACCCTTGAGTCCACAGGCCGACGCTCTATCCACTGAGCCAAACCGGTTTGGGCTCTCCCTAAGTGTTTTAGAAAAGTTGACACACATGCCCGGGGCCAGACATCTAGCAGAAACATTTACCTAAAAATAAGCAGAATGCAGAGCGCCCTGTCTTGGAATACCGCTCACTGCGGGCGCTGGGGTATGGACTGCATGGGCGCCCCTTACACTAGAAGCCACTGAGCTGTGATTTTGCCCCTATGATGTGTCAGTGGCTTCCAGGGGGTGTGCCGGAAGGCGGAGAACGGGGTTCCTTTGCCTCCTCATTCCTTGCCCTCCCAACTGTCACCCACCCCTCTTTCCTTCACCCTTACACAACGAACCCCTTCCCCAACATGCTGGGGGAACGCACAAGCAGAGCTGGATAAAGAGCCAGCAACCTTGCACTTATAAAAAAAAAAATCCAACTCACCACCAGCCCCATCTTACCATTTTCACGCCCAATGGCACCTCCCTGCCCGCAGCGCCTTTCCCCTGGGTTTCCAGACACGTGCCTGGCACCCAGAGCGTGTCGGAGTCGCAGGGACGGGAGGGGAGCCGCGGGTCGGGTGTGTGTGTGTGTGCATGTGTGTGCGTGTGTGTGTGTGGAGTGTAACTCACAGAAGCCAAGGAAAGTTCCGCGCCTGCTAACTTCCACCAGCGGAGCATCCGCTTTCCCGCCCGCCCAGCTTCTCCCGCCGCCCGGTTTCCCTGGAACCCGCGGGTGGGCGGCCTCGGGGGTTCGGGTGAAGCAGAGGGTCTCGGACAGCCTTGGGGTCCCCACCACCCTTGGCTGGCCCGCCGGCGCCCCGGCTTTCCCGGGGCTGTGCCTCCAGAAGCCGCCTGCTACCTGCGCGCGCCTCGGAGGCACCCAAGAGGCAGAGAACAATGAAGCCAGCAGCACCCCGGAGCGCGATCTCTGACCCCGGAGTCCGGGGGTGCGGGGGGGGACTGCGTGAGGTCGCGGGGGGCAGGAGCCCAGCGAAGCCTGGGGGGTGTGAGGGCGCCGAGGCTGGGTCTGCAGGAACGGGGTCCCGCGCCCTCAGCAGCGAGTCCAGCCGCACAGCCAAGTCTCAAGAGGGGGGAACCGTCCCTGAAAGCTGGTGGACTTGGGGGGCACGGCTGAGCCCCTCAAGCCAGCTCCGAGCAAACAAAGGTGGACCGAGGGGGAGTTGGGCTCTCGCGGGGCGTTTGGCGCGGTACCTTGGATTCCTGGCCGCCGGTGGACGCCGGAGAGGGCGGCTGCGGGGCGCTCGCTGCGGCCGCCGCGGGCAGCCGGGCCACGCCGTCCGGGCGGGCGCCGCTCGGGGGGATCATCGCGGCGGCGGCGGCGGCGGCGCGGGGACGGTGCGGGGCTCGCCCTCCTCCGGTGCGCCCTCCCCGCCGCGCGGCGCTGGGTGGCTCAGCTCGGGGTTCCAGGGACTCCCATCCTCGCAGAGGCTCCCAGGCGCCCTCCACCGGCCTCACCCCCGCCCTGCCCACGCCCCCCCGCCGCGCGCCCGTGGGGAGAGCAGAGCGCGCCCCGCCCCGCCCCGCCCCGCCCGCGGCCACCTCGCCGGCGACCCAAGCAAGGGGGTGGGGACTGCCCCCCGGCAGCCAGCGGGCGGGGAGCGGGCTCCGATTCTGGCTCGATCGCCCCGGGGAAGCGGGAGGCGGGGAGACGGCTCCGGGCGGGGCCGCGGGGCCGCGGGGCCAGGGCCGGGAGCGGGAGGGCAGGCAGGGGCGCGCGGGGAGAGGCAGTGCTTTGGGGGGGCTGGGCGCGCGCGCGCCGGGCCGGGCCGGGTCGGGTCGGGGTGATTCTTGCGCTGGGGTCCAGGAAAATTCCGACCGACCGAACCCCGAATGAAGAGGAAACCCCCAGAGTGACTCAGCCAGGAGGAACCACCTGCCACCACGCCCTCCCTCCGCACCCCGAGAAGCGGTCGCTCGCGCCGAGGGAGGCAGTGGCTTAGCCAAGTTCTGTGTCGGGGTTCGGTGGCGACGGAGAGACCGGGGACCCAGGCTGGGGTTCCCTGGCGTGGGGGCGCTCGGCTTCCCGCCGTGCAGCGTGGGGGGGGCTGGAGCGGAGAGGGCAGGAAGGGGGTGCTTTCGGGAGCGAAAAGCGTCCACCAGGCTTGTCATCTTCCGGAAAGCCCAGAGCCACGCTATGGGGCGAGGCGGGTACCGCTACCTCCCGGTTACCCCCGAGGCAGCGGGGGTGCTAGCCAGGCTAAGTACTTTGCTTTAAGTCCCCTGGACTGGAAAGAGCGGCGCTAGGATTGGAACCCATTTTTTTTTTTTTTTTTTTTTTTTGGCTCCAAAATCCATGCTCTGTGGACCGTGGAGCTTCCAGTCTCGGCCAGATCTTCGTGGCTGGAGAGCAACTGGGTGTCGCCCCATAGAAAGGAGTTCAGGCCCGTTCACAGAGGCAGGCCTTTCTGCCTGAACTGACTTGATGGAAACATAGATAAAGCGGCAGAAGGATCCAATATATGTTTTTAAAATATATTTATAAAGAGGAAGGGAGAGAGACAGCATTAAAAAACATCGATCAGCTGCCTCCTGCACGACCCTCCCTGGGATGTAGCCCACAACCAAGGTACATGCCCTCGGTCTGGAATCCAACCCGGGACCCTTCAGTCTGCAGGCCGATGCTCTACCCACTGAGCCAAACCGGTTAGGGGTTTATGTGAAAGAAACACAGGAGCAAAGTCTTGATCTGTTTTGGAAACTACAGGTGATTCCAGTTTCCTAAGAGGAGATGTGTTACTCGTTAACATGTCACCTAGGCAAATGGTCTTATTCCCCAAAACCCATCGCCAAACATTTTTCACTCTTGGAATCTCCTCCCTCGACCCCATTAGTCTGATTGGAAGTCCCCAAACCATGTTCTCATGGCAACCTCTCCTGAGTAATCAAGGAGGAAGCGGCCTGTCCTCCGGCTGGGCTGGGAGCCGCACCCGGGCAGGGACCATGTGGTGCGCATCCTGTTTCCTCAACCTCTGGCCCGGGTGCGTTAATGAGATGTGAAATGAGGTCTCCCTGGTAGCCCCCTGAGCCTGAACGTGGCCTCCGCCTTGGTTACTCCAAGTGCCCTCTGCACTGAATGAAGGCATTGGATGTTTCTACCATTTTCCCCGAAAACAAGGCAGTGTCTTATATTAATTTTTTGCTCCCAAAGATGAGCTAGGTCTTATTTTCAGGGGATGTCTTATTTTTCCATGAATTGTTGAACAAACAAACAAACAAACAAAAAAGGAAATTTATTACCTATACATATATGGTACGGTGGTCGTTGTCATCAGAAACCAGCTCCCTGATGGGCCGCAGCGCAGCCGGAGCTGTTCAGGCAGTGCGAGGTCTCTCTAAATCAGGAGTCAGACGCCTGACGGTAGCTTCGGGGGCCTTATATTCCGGGGAGGCTTTATGTTCAGGGGAGGCCTTATTATCAGGGAGGTCTTATTTTTGGGGGGATACCTTATATTACAGCGAGAGGCAAAACTGGAAGTAGGTCTTATTTCCCGGGGATATCTTACTTCCGGGGAAACAGTGTAGAAGCTTGTGTAAATTTTTTTCTTTATTTTTTAAAAAATATATTTTATTGATTTTTTACAGAGAGGAAGGGAGAGGGATAGAAAGTCAGAAGCATCGATGAGAGAGAGACATCGATCAGCCGCCTCCTGCATGCCCCACAGTGGAGATGTGCCCGCAAGCAAGGTACATGCCCCCAAGCGGAATCAAACCTGGGACCTTTCAGTCCACAAGCTGACTCTCTATCCACTGAGCCAAACCGGTTTTGGCAATTTTTTTTTCTTTTTATATCTTACTGATTTTTTACAGAGAGGAAGGGAGAGGGATAGAGAGTTAGAAACATCAATGAGAGAGAAACATCGATCAGCTGCCTCCTGCACACCCCCTAGTGGGAATGTGCCTGCAATCAAGGTTCATGCCCTTGACTGGAATTGAACCTGGGACCTTTCAGTCCGCAGGCCAACTCTCTATCCACTGAGCCAAACCGGTTTCGGCGAAGCTTGTGTAATTTTAAATCTCACTGCTTTGTAGAAACATCCATACAAAGCAGTGAGATTTAAACTTACACCAGCTTCTTGATAGTAAGGACTTGGTCTTGATTGGGTTGAGAGGATCTTACACTGAGAGTCACGGCTGTCTGTGAATGTGCGGTTCATTGGTTGGCATGAGGGTAAAGGTCACAACTCAGCTCTGGAAATAGGAGAGGGAGTGGACAGGGTGCTACTGTGGGTGGGGATTGGATGGCGCTTTATTTGAGTTGGATGCCTTGAGGCTTGGGTACCCGCACTGCTGCTTTGGGACTAGATGGCCAGGCTGAATCTAAGTCCTGGAGGGATGAGTGTCCTCCCACGTTGTCATGAAAACCAGCCCTGACCTGGTACTAAGGGGACATTGGTATACTGATAGTAATGCTCTGAGGATAGCGGAGAGGACTGATGTCCTTCATGTATTGGAAGTCAGTGGATTGGTAGGCCAGCAAAGTGATTCCCAGGGGACACCCGATAAAGCACAGATATGAACAGAAGTGTATGTCTTCATGGTCCCCTGCCGCTCTATTTAAAGGGGCCAGGTCTATGTTTCCATCAAGTCTGTTCCGCTTGGATGCGGGTGGCCACTCCCTGCATCTGAGAATCCCACCGTGATTCCCAAGGCCAGCTCCCCTCTGCTGTTGGACCTCATTGCCTGAGATACCCCTCAGGACTCCCGCTGATACCGGGGGTGAGACCTCACAAAAGACTGGGGGTCCTGCATCAGCAGCTCTAGTGATGTTTTACTATGATGGTCGAGCTTACTTCTGTAGGCTGGTGAAGCTTGGGGAAATTCAAGTTGCAAAGAATTAGCCTAAGTCTCCAGTTTGTATCAGGGCCCTGTGATTTTTATAGGTTCCTTTCATGGTCCATTTATTTCACTTTGGTTGCTGGTTAAATATCAAGCCAGCAGAAGTACGAGGTACACAGAAATTTATCTCCACAAACTCAAACTGGAATTTATCACCACTCCTGGTTCACTTACACATTTATTAATTTCTTAAAAAGGGCAAAGCCTTCCCCCGATCACATTCACCTGCGTTCGCAGTAACACTGCTCAACAGAACAGTGCATAACGCTTTCAACCTTCTCTCATTGCTTTGCTCCAAATCTGTAAAAGTTTCTCATAATTATTGGGTCTTTGTTTTAGGAATTAGCATTTAACTTTGCATACCCTCTTCTACAAGTTCGGGGTAATAGTTTAAGAGGCGCGAGATCCTGCCCATCCTGGCCTTTTTGCCCCTCAAAAATGCCAGGTCTGTTCGCTCTCCCAGCTTTGATGCGGGTGGCCATTCCCTGCATCTGAGAATCTGATCATGATTCCTAAGGCCAGCTCCCCTCTGCTGTTGGACCCCATTGCCTATGATCTGAAAACATCCTGTTTTTCTTTTCTTCTTTGGTGTCTGTTAGAATATAAGCTCCATGAAGTTGAGGGCCTTATCTTTCTCCTTCATTATACATCTATGTTTGGGTGCTCATATAATAGGTCCTCTGTGAATATTTATTTAATGAGGGAGAGATAAAATGCCAGTGCTGGAGAGGAACTTAGAGGTCTAATGAAAAACCATGTTGTAGAAGGTAAAATGGAAAGTCACATGGTTAAAGCTTGTGCAGTCAGTTAACATGGCACAACGAACCAATGTTTATGTACTTGCTCACCAATGATCTCCACAGTCATGGCTTTAGTCCGCTTTGGGATATATGCCACACTCCTAGCTGGACAAGTTTCTTTTCTGAGTTTTCAAATTTATTATGACATTGTGCACCTACATACTCTCTTCCCAAACATTAGTTTATCATTATTTAAGCAGTATTCAAAAAATACCAAAGAAATGAAAAACCTTCCAAAATTCCGTAACCTCTTGGTAATAGCTACTAGCATTTTAGAAAACCTTCTTGAATAAGCATATGCACATATAAGTACATTTTACTTTTATATTTATGTACATACAAATGATTTCAGGACACTAGGTACTTTGTAACTTCCTTTCCCTTCAGTAGGATGTCTTCGAGGTAGTTCTGTGCCAACAAATATAAGTGTACTAGAGGCCCAGTGCACGAATTCATGTACCAGTGGGGTCCCTCAGTCTGGCCTGTGGGATGGGGGCCCAAAACCAACTCTCTGACATCCTCCAATGGGTTCCCCACCAGTGCACAGTTGGGGCCAGGGAGGGACACAGGAGGCTGGCCAGCTGGGGAGGGACCGTGGGAGAGCTCCAGGGCATGTCCAGCCAGTCTCATTCAGTCCCAATTGGCTGGACCCTAGCAGCAAGTTAACCTACTGGTCGGAGCATCTGTCCCCTGGTGGTCAGTGCATGTCATGGCGAGCAGTTGAGTGGCCTTAGCATATCATTAGCATATTACACTCTGATTGGTTGAACGGCCGACTGGACACTTAGCATATTAGGCTAGTGTCAACCTGGCAAGGCACCATGCCATTAGACCCATTTTGTAGATGCAGTCATCGGAAGCCTGAGAAGCTGTATGACTTTCCTAAGGGGATATGGTAAGTGCAAAGTGGAGAGTCCAGGCCCCAGGTTCTGACTCTGAACCTCAGGCTCCTCACAGTGTAAGCGGATGTTGTATGAGAAGTCTGCACAGCATGATTTGAGGGCACAGGCAGGGGAAGGATGAGGTCCACCAAGGGAAAGGATGTTGGACAAGGTTCCATTGGAACTGGAAAGGTGACTACAGTTTTCCCTGGAAGAAGTCTTGAGCAGAATATATAGTATCAGCAGAGACATGGAAGAGTGCTTGTGCAGGGGGTAATCAGGTTTGGTTCTTAGAACACCATGGTTTCTTCTTCTTCTTTTCCCTTTAAATTGACTTTTAGAGAGAGAGGAAATAGAGGGATAGAGAGAGAGAAAAACATCAATGTGAGAGTGAAACAGTGATCGCTGTCTCCTGCATGGCCCTTTTAAGAGGATCGAGTAGGTGCCCAGACCAGGAATCGAACTAGCAACCTTTCAGTGCACGGGATGACACCCAACCAGCCAGGGCTGTTTTCTTTTCTTTGTAACTTCTAAAATGCTTAAACAAGCAACAGCAGTAGAGGGAAAGCCTGGAGCTGGAGAAATTCTTTGAGAAATCATTTTAAGTGAGTTTACAAATGGCTGTTGGAGAGAGCTGGATCTCTGTCAGCGGGGAGAGCCAGTTTTGGTTATAACTGAGCGAGGGAAAGAGCATCAGAAGGATTCCTGGAGGTTGAAGTGGATCACAGATTATGAAAGGGCCAGCATGCCGAGAGTTCTAACAGACACCTAGAATCTTCTTTCTAGGCAGCCAGGCCTGGAGAGTTCTGGTTCCCCGAGAGGCAGGGACCCATTCTGTATAGAGGGTCCTAACATTCAAAGACACGTGTCACCTGCACATTTACAATCTCTCAAGGATTGTGAACATTCAACTTGTTCATCATTATGTATCTTCAACGACATCCCTACAAGTGAGTAGTAAGACTTTCAAAACAGAGCGTAGGAACTCCAGCCAAAACGGGGAATAGAATTGCTGCTCTTTATCTGAAAAGCCTTGCACTTATTTTGAAATGTGTTCCAAAAGCTTGGAGCATCGTGCCGGGGGCCAACGCGTCTCAAAAATTCTCCTTCCAGTGTTTTCCAGGGAGGGTTACATCACTGCCCTGTCCTGCTTTCTGTAACCCGCTGTCCCTCCAGTGACTTGGCAGCCCTGGGCCATCCATTAGGCACTTGACAAGTGGCCTGGAAAAGATGACTCAGGCCGTAAGCCTCCATGCCAGGTCCTTCCCTCCAGAGCTGAGGACCATTTACCCATAAAGCCCCGGGCTTAGGACACACACCTGTTTCATCTGTCTTTATTATTGCAGAACTGGCCAGAAAAGGGGGATTTTGTCTCTTCCGTTAGCAATGATAACTTATCAGGATATAGAGTGGGGAGACAGTATCAATGCCGTTGCTATTCAGACAGACCAGAGGTGCTTGTTGATGGCATCTTTGCCCCGTGTTTTTTTTTTCTTTTTAAACATATTTTATTGATTTTTTTACAGAGAGGAAGGGAGAGAGATAGAAAGCCAGAAACATAGATGAGAGAGAGACATCGATCAGCCGCCTCCTGCACACCCCACAGTGGAGATGTGCCCGCAAGCAGGGTACATTCCCTCAACCAGAATCGAACCGGGGACCCTTCAGTCCACAAGCCGACGCTCTATCCACTGAGCCAAACCGGTCTTGGCTGCCCCGTGTTTTCTCCCTGAAATGCAAGCTGCCACAATGCCCAGGTCTACCCAGCAGTGGTCTAATAGTCTGAGGAAGCCATCTAGTGAGGCACCGTGGAGTGTTGCTTCTACCTCTTGTGTGGTGGTGGTGGTGGGGTGTGCGGGGCTAACAAATTATTATTCAGCTTAAGATAGCTGAGAACATTACAAAATAAGGTGGAGATGTCTGAGTGAAGTCCTTATTTTATTTGCTGATTTATTTATCAACAGCTGCTGAGACCTACTGGGTACCGGGTACTTTATATGTCTTCAATTCCTTGAGCCAAAAGAAAATTCAGCTTAACAAGGAAGGCAGACTCAGGGACAAATTATAACCACCGAGGAGCTAGGGGAAGATTCATCAAAGGAGGAATAAATTTAAAAAATGTTAAAGAGGGAGAGAGCTATAGAAACATCAATGGTGAGAGAGAATCATTGATCAGCTACCTCTTGCATGCCCCCTCCTGGGGATCAAGTTGAAACCTGGTCATGGGCCCTGTCCGGGCATCGAGCCATGACCTCCTGGTTCATAGGTTGAGGCTCCAAAGGAAAACATTTAATATTGACAGGTAAATAGAAGTTTTCCAGAAGGAGAAGAGGAAGATTCTTCTGGGCAGCTTCAGATGAGCACACTTCCTTGCTTATATTTCCTGTGTTTGTTTATTTTATTATTGTTATTTTGGGGGTAGTGAAAAGACCTAGAATTGTCATCACCATCACTTGCCAATTCCCTTTCTCATTTTATTAATTATCATGAATATAACCCAATTCCTGCTCAAAATTTCCTTCATTCCATGACACCCCCTGTAATGTTTTCCAAATACATATCTTGCACATGTAGGGATATTTGTAGGGATCTGTGGAAAAATATGTGAAGTTCGTTAGTGTGTTTTAAATTGCCCAAAACATTGTGCTGTAGCACATTTCCTCTTTCTAACTTTTTTCGGGAAAACAGAGTTTTGAAACTGTATTAAAAGTAAACTCTGCAGAGATCATTTGAAATGGATGAAGACTTACGCTGTTGAATGTATTGTCTTAACATTGCTGTGCACAATGGGCTGTCTGCCTCTGCCAGGATGGATTTAATCCGCTGGGCGCTGATGGACTGGCAGCTTGTTTTCATTTCTCGCCTGTCATGACCAGTGCTGCTTGGACCGTTCTCAAACATGACGTTCGATGCTAATGCAGAAGCAGGGATTACAACTGCCAGTTGTTTTCTCTGCCCGGACACGGCGTTATTTCTAATTTTATCTCCGTGGCTTTATTTGCATCTCCTTGACGACCACCAGAGCTGAGCTCCTTCAGGTGATTTAACTCCTATGAAAACAAAAATCTGTTTAGAGGATCTGACTGGGCGATCTACTTCTGAGCCCATGAACAATTTTTACTACCTTTGCTTTCTTGTAGTACCGAAAACTCCCAGGTCCCTGCAACGATCTTAAAAATCCATACAAACCTGGAAAAGCCATTCCTGTTTACATAGTTTCCCCCCCCCACCCCGTTTTCTACTATTTCTTCTTTCTTCTTGGGACTTCTTTCCTCTGATTCCACATCACACGGTCCAGACTTTTGGAGTTGGAAATGATCTTAGAAAGGCAATCTGCCTGTGAGAAAACTGAGCAGGTGATGCACCTGTCCAAGGTCATCTAACCCTCTGGCCCGGTCATTCCACGCAGTGACATCCCTGTTTTAGTTTTTTAAACAGTCTCTTCTTACTAGCCAGCCTTTCCCTCCTCAGCCTTCCAGGCTTTTTAAAAAATAAGAAATAAAGGAAAGAAGGATCAGGACACAAAGCATCTGCTAAGAAGGAGAAAAGTTAAGAAGGGCTACTTTTTGTGGTTTTTTTTTTTTTGGAGAAAAATAAATTTAAAACTACATATGTTTCTTGCTTTCAAAAATTTCCACACAATCTCAGAGTATATGTGGTATCATATAATAGTGTTTGGTCCCAGACAACTTGATGGCGATCCCTCAGTGTTATCAACCTCTGTCTTAGATGAGGGTCCTACTACATTGACTATTTTTTAAAAAAATATATTGATTTTTTACAGAGAGGAAGGGGGAAAGATAGAGAGAAACATCGATGAGAGAGAAACATCGATCAGCTGCCTCCTGCACACTCCCCACTGAGGATGTGCCCACAACGAAGGTGTGTTGCCCTTGACCAGAATAGAACCTGGGACCTTTCAATCCAAAGGTTGATGCTCTATCCACTGAGCCAAACTGGTTTTGGCTACATTGACTATTGTGGCCTGTCCAAAAACAGCAGGCTGAGCCATAGTCACAGAACCTCAATCACGGAACACATTCAACACGGGTCAAATGCTCTAGCCAACCTCAACAAGCATGGACTGGGCACTGTTATGTGCCAGCCACTGTTTTATGTGCTTTGACATGCCTTGTCTTGCTTAGGCCTGGGAGGTAATAATATACTTTGCGGACGAGGAACCTGTGCCCAGAGAGCTGACACATCTTGCCCAAGAGCTATTAAGTGAAGGCATTCTGATCACAGAGCCGCACTCTTGTGTGTTATACTGCCTCCAAATTGAACACCTTACTAGGATTCAAAATACAAGTGGGAGATTCAGAAGTATTCTTTTAAAAATATCTTTATTGATTTCAGAAAGGAAGGGAGAGAGAGAGAGAGAGAGAGAGAGAGAGAGAGATGACTTATGAGAGAGAATCATCGATTGGCTGCCTCCTGCAAGCTCCATGCTGGGATGGAGCCCACATCCTGGGCATGTGCCTTGATCGGGTATTGAACCATGACCTCCTGGTTCATAGGTCAACGCTCAAGCATTGAGCCATGCCAGCTAGGAATTCAGAAGTATCCTTATGACTTATGTCCTGTTGCTTTTATTTATGGGCACATATAATTCAAACCGATGACATAAATCAGTTCAGACGAATGGAGGAACGGATGCTCTGAACATAAACAAGCCTCTTATTGAAAGCTCCCTCATTAATTGTCTTTGTGGTTGGAAATTTGATTTTGTAGCCCTTCCGTATGTTCTTAGAGACATTCATGTTTCAAGTTCAGACAGAACTTAGACTAAGGATGGAACAATGCTGTTGCCCACCAGGAAACTACTATTTCTAAATGCATCACTGAAGATTCTTTTCATAATTGTATTTGGAGGATAAACCTGCTCTCTCTCTCTCTCTCTCTCTCTTTTTTTTAAATATATTTTATTGATTTTTTACAGAGAGGAAGGGAGAGGGATAGAGAGTTAGAAACATCAATGAGAGAGAGATATCCATCAGCCGCTTCCTGCATGCCCCCCACTGGGGATGTGCCTGCAACCAAAGTATATCCCCTTGACTGGAATCAAACCTGGGACCTTTCAGTCCTCAGGCCGACGCTCTATCCACTGAGCCACACCGGTTTTGGCAAACCTGCTCTCTTAAGCAAAGTTTTGCATTTCCGGATTACTACAATTAAGGGGAGCACTGGGGATCGGTGGAGCCCAGTTCAAAGCTGTGAAATATTAGCATATCGCTAATTTTACAACGGGGAAAACACTCAAAATGTAAAGATTGCACAGTAATTTGCAGCTACTTTAAATTTACATCAATGTCTGACTTCAATGGGACCATAAACACTCATGTCTATTAGATATTACTTGAAGTTACTTAAAATTAAATCTACATTATTGAAAAGGGAACATTCACATAGTTTCCTAATTGTGTTCCATTAGGACAGAATTTTAATTTTTGGAAAATTAATTCTATTAGCCTTGATGTTTCAGATAGAGGAGTGGAAAGAATCGAACCACTTAGCACTTAATTTTTTTCAGGAGGCCATTAGCAAACCCACATCTTCTTCCTGTGATGTAGTCGAGTACGATTTTCTTCCCCATGGGAGGTGAATCAGGAAGATATCATGTTCCACTGAAGTCACAGAAAACAGAAAATTCAGTTGCTCAGACTTTGTTGCAAAAAAAAAAGTTCAATTGAGGAAAAAGAAAACCTATAGAAACATAGCAGTTTATCAAATAGCATTTTAATGCCTAGAAACTGATATATGAAATATCCAAATACGAGTTTAATTCGTTCTGTAACCTTGAGGCGTGGGAAACTATGAGACGCTCGAGTCGCGGTAAACTGGTGGGTCATGTGCAGCCGGCCGATCCACGCGATGACTCCTATCTCAAATGTTGCTCGTATTTCAAAGCAAAAATCTCTCGCTCGACAGCTCGTATCTCAAAAATCTCATATGTTAGGGCACTCGTATCTCGAGGTACCACTGTAAACTGAAAAACTAACAAACACACACACCCCACTACTTACTTTTAGAACATGTCCTAGGAAATGTTATGGCCCTCCTAGTTACAGCACATAGAGCATCCCTTTGGGACACTGCTAAATTCTGGGCATCCGTGTGCAGTCATACTATTCGTCACTAGCTAGTGTTGGCATATGAGCATTTTCCATGCCACGTCCATTTAATCCTCTCAGCAACCTAGGAGACAATGACTGTTATTGTTTCCCTGGTGCAGACGAGGAGACCGAAGTTTAAAGAGGTGAGGTCAGTGATCCAGAGCCTCGGAGTGTACCGGTTACGTTTTGCTCTATGACAAACCATGTTCAACTTGCTCAGGACTGCAGTCACTCTTCCGCTTTGAAATCAGAAGTAGTCAGCGTGGGCTCAGCTGGGCAGTCCCACTCCCCATCTCCCCAGCCTCATTGACGTAACTGAGATCGCCTGCTAGCTCACACAGTGCCAACAACAGGCATCTGATGGTCTCAGTGTTCCCAGCACCCCAAGAGAGGACAAGCCGCAATGCTCCAGTGCTTGTCAAGCTTCCACCTGTGTCACAAAGCAAATGACAAGGAGCAAAGATATGACTCTACCTACTGGTTTGAGGAGGGCCAGTTCCCATTGGGAAGGGCAGTGGAAAGAGTTGGGCTGCTTTTTTTTTTTAAATATTGATTTTTCACAGAGAGGAAGGGAGAGGGACAGAGAGTCAGAAACATGGATGAGAGAGAGACATCGATCAGCCACTTCCTGCACGCCCCCTACTGGGGATGTGCCTGCAACCAAGATACATGCCCTTGACCGGAATCGAACCTGGGACCTTTCAGTCCGAAGGCCGACACTCTATCCATTGAGCCAAACCGGTTTCCACGTGGGCTGCTTTTTTAAATCCACCATAGTTAG
Organism: Lasiurus cinereus; assembly: GCA_011751065.1. NCBI lineage: Eukaryota > Metazoa > Chordata > Mammalia > Chiroptera > Vespertilionidae > Lasiurus > Lasiurus cinereus. The sequence continues at coordinate 31,511,939 of JAAGEH010000125.1, read as the reverse complement.
TGACAGAGACAGGCTTTGAACACTGATTCCAAAGCCCTTCTCCCCAATTCTGATCCTATAGTGCCCCTCAAAACTGGATCCTTAGAGTTCTAGTTCTCAAGACTGTGGTCTCATTCTTCGGTGGCTCCCTTGCCTTCTCTTTAGGTTATAAGCCCATGCTCTCCTCCAGCTCCTAACAAAAATCTGTTCTCTCTGTGCACCCTGGTGGTATACACTCACTCATAGAAACATGCATGCCATTATAATGAAGCATTTATCGTAATACAGTGTTCACTCTCTAAACTAGGCAGGGATTATGTCTGATTATTAGCTACAGCCCCGATGGTTTTCATTTTTCCATGTCGCCTTTCAGTCCTTATCCATACTCATAGGTAGTTTTTTCTTGGTTGCAATCATTGTCAAGAACGTTTTTAACATTTTCACTTCGTGTTATACCTTGGAAAATATGTCCATCATCTGACTTTCGGAGGTTCAAGTAACAAGAGTGGGGCAGGGTACTAGTGTTTTCATCTACAATAAGTTACATAGTTCCTTATGTTTACATCATGGTTGCAAGTTTTCATATATGCATTTTTTGTTTATCACAGTAATCTTGGGAGGTTAAAGTAATACAATACGAATGATTATAAACAACATTTTGAGTGCTTCCTATGTGCCAAGCCCGTTCCAGACATCATCATCCCTATTTGACTCTCATGGAAACCAAGTGGCTTACTCAGTCTCACAAGTCCAGGAAAATGCTGAAATAAGGCTACAAATCCACATCTTCCAGCTGTCGCTCCTTTCTTTTCTCCACTTTACCACCCCCTTCCAGAAAACCCAATTGGGTTCCAGTCCCTTCGTGGCATACATTTCCACTGGGCACGTGTGTGCTGCCAGGTGATTTTCTGTTTCATTCATTCACGTGCCTGCTTTTAAAGCTTGCTTTGGCCTGGACACAACCTCTTACGTTGGCAGGATCAGCTGGTATAACCTGTAGGCATTTATTGTTGGCATGTATCGTCTTGAAGCTCCTCTATTAAGCCTGACCCCAGTTTTTAAACCAAGAGCAGGAAATACAAGCAGGTCAGCAGAAAATCCAAGAGGAACTTCTACCTTTCACTTTGAAGATGAATGCTTTCTCTATCAGTGTCATTTCTAGGAGTACGTATTTCTTTTTCCTGGAGCACACGGAATCCAAGTATTGCCAGCTCAGATGTTCTTTCACATGCAGTCATTTGATCTGGCATTATTAAAAACTCACAAATCCGCCGAAACTGGTTTGGCTCAGTGGATAGAGCTTTGGCCTGCGGACTGAAAGGTCGCAGGTTCGATTCCGGTCAAGGGCATGTATCTTGGTTGCGGGCACATCCCCAGTTAGGGGGCGTGCAGGAGATGGCTGATGGATGTCTCTCTCTCTCATTGATGTTTCTAACTCTCTATCCCTCTCCCTTCCTCTCTGTAAAAATCAACAAAATGTATTTACAAAAAAACCTCACAAATACAAGCATTTGTTGCTTTTCATGAAAAGGTTCTAGATAGGGAGTTAGAGTTGAGCTGGCAATTACCATAAAGCCAAAGATAATTGTTGCGGCATGGCAGAAATCATGCGGCAGGTCTATTCACTGCATTAGGCCTGTTCCCTTTTGGTCAAATCAGGACCTTCAGGGAGAAGTTCTTTATTTTACTATTCTACCTGCATCCTTTTGGCATTGTGATTCTGTTGCTGTTTCCTGATGTATCCATCCACCTACAACTACCGACTTTGCCAATTGCATGGTTGAAATTTTAAAAATTCTGTGTCATCACAAAGCTATTTCCATGACAGAATCCCGTATGTCCATTTTCTTGTTAAAATAGCCACATTAAAGTGCTACTAGAGTTTTAAAAACCTTTTCTTTGTGAGTGTCTGAGTTCTGTTCTGTATTCACTGAATACATAACTATTAGCCTTGCTAAAATTGTAAACATGATGACGAATGCCGAGAGGAAGAGATATAGAATAGCCTAAATACAAAAAGGAGACAGAACTTCTAAAACTAAAACCAAAATGCTGACAAGTATTCAGCCTTGTAATTCCCATTTTATGATCCTCAGAGTGTATTAATTTTAGAATTTATCATTTGTTTATAGGACCAAGAGATCAAAAGGGATTGTACTATTAAGTTCATTAGACTTTTTAAGCTTATCAATTTGGGAAAAATACATGTGGCATAATTGTGTTCTAGCCATAGAACAGAATATATTGAGATGACACTATTTTTAGGTAAGAATGTTCTTAATATTGTTAATAAGCAATTATTTTATGTTTCAAATATGTTAGTTTTTAAATAGTCTTTGTGTCTAAACTCACCAGAAATTCTGCAATCCAGGCACTAGGAATTCTAAAGTTTAGGAAGTTAAGATTTAGTAAGCAACTAAGACATTGTTCTCAGAGTTGATATCAAAGAGCAACTACTAATTGGTATACAGAAAACAACCACTTGCTTAACTGACTGATCATATTTTATTTTCTTGAGTATATTTTTCAAGATTTTTCTCCTTCCCTCCCTCTCTCCCTGATCCCCTCCTTTTATCTTTCCTTCTTGTTTGCATAAGTACAAATAGGATATAAAACATAAATATTAATTACAAATACTCATGCACAAACAATTCCGTTAAAAATAGAATACTCTCTACACATTCACTGTCTTCCCATCAACCCACAGCTATGGCTTCATGGGAGTTTCCTAGGATTAATTAACAGAGGAGATAAGTGGTGATGTCTTAGTCTGTTTGGGATGCTATAAAATACCAGAGACCGGGTAACTTGAAAACAAACCTTTATTTCTCACAATTTTGGAGGTGGTTTCCAAGAGGGCTTTGACCTAATTGGCATTGCTCAATGATGATGTGACAGCTCCTGTGATCTCATGTTTTCCCGGTGTTGGAATTTGGAACTTATATAGATAAGAAGAAATGTTGGATGTGTTGGGACAAAAGTGGTGAGCTAATGGGAGTGTCTGTTTGAGTCCCTGGGTTTAGGCATAGATGAGGGTCTCCATCCTTATGGAACGTATCCTATACTAGAGGCCCGATGCATGAAGATTCGTGCAAGAATAGGCCTTCCTTCCCCTGGCTGTGAGCACTGCTTTCACCCTGGCCTGGAGCCACCTTCCACTTTTTGATCCAGCCAGAGCTGCCTTCTGCCTCTGGCCTTGTTGTGTCAATTTGCATATTTCCTCCTTATTGGCTTGGGCGCTGCCATCTTTGTTGCGAAGTTACAGTCAATCTGCATATTCCATCTTTATTAGATAGCATAATGAAGTGCTAATATGCTAATTAGACCGAATAGCAGAATGACTGTCCTAATGACCTTTCTCATAACCTTCCAGATGACCTTCCAGATGAAGCCAGGGTTGCGAGGGCCAGCCAAGGCCGCAAGGGTTGCCCGAGGCAGCTGGGGCTGCGAGGGCCGAGCCCCTTGCACGAGTTTCCTGCATCGAGCCTCTAGTCATCTAATAAAGACATTGAATAGGAAGGAAATCAACTTTATTTCATTATCCTTTCAGCTGTTTTATATACATTTGCTCAAGTAATTCTCCTAACAGTTCAACGAAGAAGGTGTTTTGCCTGCACAGATGAAGGAAGTGAGGCTCAGGGAGGTTAATGGAAAATTTAAGCATCTTTCCCAAAGTCTTACCACCGGAGCATACCAAACCCTAGTTATAATGAGGCTCATTTGCCCAGCAGTAAGCCAAGATTTATTGAGCACATACTGTAAGCCATCCATTGTTCTCAGAACTTCACATACATTACTAACTTATTCCTCCCTAAAACCCTGTGGGGTAGGTATAAATACTAAAACCATTTTACAGCGAAGGAAATTAGGCACAGAAAGGTAGATTTCCCATGTAGTCTCATAGGCAAGAAGTGGTGGGTCAGGGTTTGAGTCCATTCAGTTGAAGTCCAGAGTTCACGTGCCTATCCATCATTCCACAGTATCATGTGTAGCCCCAATTGAGGGCTGTTCTTGAACTTGTGGGTCAACTCCAAGAAACATGTGAGAGAAGCCAATTGATGTGGCCATCTGGAGAAGTGGTCTGCATGGTGCTGGCCCAAGGATCTTCTTCCTGCCAAGTCAGATGCTGGGCAATCCTGCGGATGGTTGTTCCTAGAGTTTGCTTACACAGGGGATGGATGTTGGCTGGTTCTGGAGAGAGCAGCAATGGCTGAGGTCCTCACTTTGCATCAGAACCTTGCACAAAATAGAACATCGCCTCCAGCTCTCCCAGAAAGACCTCACCCTCTAAGCTTATCTTTCAGAATCTGGCTAGAGCATATTTTGTGCCTTGCTTCCACCTCCACCCTTGAAAACCACTGAGATATGGAAATGTTGACGTTTTCTCTGAACCTCAACTACCCCCATTCCAACATAGAGTATTTTATTTATGGCAGTATGATACAGTTCAATTAAGGAAGGTAGTTATATCAGAGAAAAGAGGATATAAGGAGTGATATAGCAAAATGTTAAAATGAATAGTATTATTATTTCTCAGATGGCATAGTTGTCTATCCAAAAAGCACAAGAGAACCAATTGAAAGACTATTAAAACTCATTAGAGAGTTCAACTGGCTGGTTGGTTAGAAAATTAAAGTGGAGTAATAGCTTTCTTCTCTACTTGTAATAAATGAGAAATATAATGCAAACAAAGTCTCATTTAAATCAGAATACTTTTTTAAAATCTTAGGAAATAGTCGTTTAAAATTATACAGAACATATACAGCATGTCCCCCCAAAATATATACATACTTTGAATAATAACTAATTCCAGTGGGTTAAATCTGAAAAGAAAGAATCATTAATTGAACTATTAACTGTTAAGTGTGCCTATATTGTTTGGGATACCCCATATATAATAAATGAAATAAAATAACTGATGCACACACTAGGCTCTTAATCCATAATTGTTGACCCAGTAAATGGAGAGCAAAACTTGAGATTTTTATAAATATATTTTAATGATTTCCAGAGAGGAAGGTAGAGGGAGAGAGAAATAGAAACATCAATGATGAGAGAGAATCATTGATCGGCTGCCTTCTGCAGACCATCTGGGGATTGAACCTGCAACCCCAGGCATTTGCTCTGAAAGGAAATTGAACTATGATCTCTTAGTGCATAGGTTGACGCTCAACCCACGAGCCACCGCGGCCAGGCAAAACTCGAGATTTTAACAGATGGTGAGAGGTATCTTGTTTCTGGACTGGAAGACATATTAACAAATAGATATTGAGTGTCACAAAATAATTATCAATTTTATTTCCCTTAGTCTTATGCTTGAGATTTGGGCAAGTTTGAACCAGGACAAATCAATGAATTCTCCCGTGTTTTCATTTCGTCATCTTTATTGTATTTTTGTTTTCAATTTTTTTATTTTTCATCTTTAGAATTTAACGCATCTCATGAAGGTGTCAAAATGGCTTAATAAGTTGTCTTTGAAAGATGTTTTTATAATGTGACAGGTTATACACGAACCCTTTGGAAAGAGAAGTCAGACCTGTCAGTAGACTCAGGCTATCGAAAGGGGTCACTTGGACAGGGTCAACACTGACAGCTTATTACTTAATGATGGGGAGCCGGGCACTTCTTGGGATGGCAGGCAGGTTCCACATCTGAGCAGCAGCCACGAAACCAGGTTTCAGGTACGGGCTCTCTGACACTGCTCAGAGTGACCTGAATATGACATGTCACTCAAGTTGAGGACTCAATTTGAGTTCTGAGGTAAGGACTCTTTCAGCCCCTACAGAGACAACTGCAGACTGTCCTCCAGCTGACTTGCTACCCCATAAACATCAAAAGGGGATTATGATCCTCACCAAGTTACTGGGTCTAGCAGAAAGCTTAGGAGAGTATCATTATGGGGGCAGATATTTTTAACCTGAAACAGGAGCAAAATGGGCAGAAGAATTCGATCATCTCAGGCGGAGGTTCTGATGGGAGTTTACATGGCACCTAAGCTATGCGAACCCCACCTCCTGTCCTAATTTGTGACCCAAGATTTGAGATCGCTGAGGTGAGCACTTCATGGGGATCTGTGGTGAAAAAGCAGCCACCCCTGAAAACACTCAAACAAATCTGGAGCACTGCTAATGCAAGAATGTTCCACATTAGTCTTGCAGCTCCAAGCTGATCATGTAAATCGCCTTGGGAGGACCACCTAAAGGGAGCTTTCTTTGGAAAGTCTATTTTTAGCTCAGAGCCTGAGAACAACAAAGACCCAGCAAAAACACTGCTCCTGCTTGACAAATGATGGAATGCACATCCCCCGGAGTGGGCTTCCCCTCCCTCTCCTCCAGCACCAGCTCAAAAGGGTGAAGATGGAACCTAAGAAGTAAGGGTGTCAGGAAAAGATGGTGTCTCCTTGTGTCTTTCATGCTTGGGATCTCAATTTTTCTTCTTCTTCTTCTTTTTTTTTTGGCTGGTAGATTTTTCTATCTGAAGGGATGGAAAAGGAGTGGAAGCACTTTCTTTCAAGCACAGCACTCCCATCCCCACCTTTATCTGCATTGCGGCTGTCCTAGTCGGTGCTTAGCTGCTGCCCTATTCTGTGCTTAGCTGCTTTCCTCTTCAGCAGGTGAAGGGCGATGGCACCACCTTTGAGTAGCTGTGCTTCTCCAGTCCCTTAACCCTTCCCATGACCACCTCCCCTGCCACCTTCTATCCCCATCAAAGGAAAGAAATGAAGAAAAATAAAATAATGTAGCACACCACCAACTCTTGCTTGCTCCGTTAAGATCAACTCCCAGATGGGTTCTCTTTCTGTTGTCCTGCCCCTTCTTCTGAAAACTGCTGAAGGGATATTTCCAAAACAAGCTGATCACGAGTCCCTTGCAAGTTTATAGGCTCCTGGAAGGAAGCAATCATCTTTGTGACCTTCGCTCTGGACCTAGTCCCTGGCTCATAGTGGATGCTGAACAAACGTTTGCTTGATGGGGATAGAACCCGAGGTCTGTCATTCATTAACGTGCATGACAAAGCTTCCTCCTGAGAGTACGTGGAACTCGTGTGTGAGTACCCCCTCCCACACATCCCTCTCCAAATATCCACAGGCTGTATGACTTCCCATTTAGTCCATAAAACGTTTTGTTCTACAAATGTTTCCCTGGCAAGGAGTTTAATTACCTACCAAGTCTTAAAACAAGTGGGAGGAAGCAAGCTGGGAAACTGTTGAGTTCTGCGTAAAAGCTTTTCACCAACCCGTGAAAGATGTTCTGCTAAACAACCCATTCCTCAAAGGTGTGCCTTTCAGCGTTGTTCTTAAATTGCTGTTATTAGTCATCTCATGGTAAATAAAATAGCAATTTCACATAGTTCAATATAATACTTACTGAGAACCTACTATGTGACAGGCTTGCAAAGAATATAATGGAAAGTAGGCAGACTCAGCCCCTGCCTTTATAGGCTTTATAAGTCTCACATATAACATGTGCATTGGGTTTGGTGAAGAATAAATGTCAGGTTTTATAGAAATAAGTGATTGAGTGGGTAGAGAATTCTCCTCTTCCTGAGAAGAGAGCTGGAATATATTTCCCAGTCTCCCTTGCAGTTAGGCATGGCCATATGACTGACATTTAGATAACGGAATGCAAGAAAATGTGATATGTGTCTATTTTAGGTTTGATTCATAAAATCTTCCATATGAGCTCCTCCATACTCTTTCCCTATTCCAGCTGACCAGGAAGAATATAATCATGGAAACCTTAAAAGCCATGTGCTGAAGAGGTCGAATAACACATAAGTCTTTGTCCTTGAATTATCCTGTCTTGGACTGTTCCATGAGTGAGACACATTTCTATTATGTTTGAGTTATTTTTTGTGTTATAATCTATTTGTTACAGCAGCTAGCTTTACCCTTACTAATACATAAGAGGCCTGGTGGAAGCTGCATTTGAACTGAGACCTGAAATCTGAGTTAATGTAATCAAGGCAATGCTTGAAAGGGAAAGTTTGGACTTAGAAAGAAAAGCTGAGACTTATAGGATCTTTTAATTACGTTAAGAATATGATTGAATAAGATCTGAGGATCTCTCTATATAAAAGGCTAATATGCAAAGTGTCCCCTTGGGCATTTGACCAGGAGAACAGGAGTTCGATACTTGCTATGATGTGCGCTGACCACCAGGGGGCAGCGCAGAATATGACGGGCCATCAGTGGTGACCATGTGCTGAGGGAGTGAGGGAAGGAGGAGGCGGAGAGGTGGCTGCAAGGTGGGGAACCTGATTGGCCTTGATCACTGGCCAGGCTTGGGGACCCTACCCATGCATGAATTTCATCCACTGGGCCTCTAGTCTTAAATAAAACATGAAAAAAAAAATGGGGCTTTTTTTTCCCCCCCTGGGAGAAATCAAGGCATTTTTGAAGAATTAGAATCAGGGAATGACCTAATTACATAAAGCGACATGTAAGCCTTTTTGGTAACATTTTCCCTGAGTTGCTGTGGTTCTTTACACTTGCCCTTGGCCCCCCCCCATTTTTTTCTAACCCTGGAAAATGAGTGTGCTTTGTGAAAATCAAATACTTTAAATTACTTTCTTTCTCCTCCTGCTCCAGATCCTCTGTTCTCAGTCCTTGCAGCTTGAAATTTGTAAGATTTTAGAGCAAAAAAGAAGGTTTATAAGCCTTTTGAGTAGGAGTTACTTCTCCAGACAGAGTAGCAGGCTTAAGAAGGCAGAGATGGAGGATTACCTTCACTGTATCTCTCTTGTAGTCTTCCTAGAGCATATTTCCCCACTTTAAATGCCTTGTGCAGGGAGACACTGTTTACTTATTCATGTATTTATATAACATATTTGGTGAGTGTCTACTATGTGCTAAGAACAATTTTAGGCCTATATCATTTAGAAATGACATATCAATGAATATGACTGGCAAAGTTCATGCGTTGTGAATCTTAATGTAGGAGATGGACAATAAAAAAAATCATGTAATCATGCAAGTCAGTATAAATTTTGTGGAAAACAATAAAACTTGGAAGTAACCCAAGAGAGACTGCTCTTTTATATAGATTTTCAGGGAAGATTTTTCTGTGGAAATAGCACTTGACCCAAGACTTGAATGAAATGAGAAAGTAAGCCCTAATACTATTTGGAGAGAGAGTCTTCTAGAAGGAAGGAGAAGAAAAAGTGAAATTCCCTGGGATTGGAGTGTATTGGCATACAATGATTAAAGAAGTAAAGGAAGTATGATAATAATGCCCTATTAAACAGAAAATATCGATAACAAGATAGAAGTTATATTAAAGAATAAATGGACTTTCTTCAGTTGAAAAGTAGACTAAATGAAGTAAACAACTTACTAGAGGGGCTTCCTTGTAGTTTAAACTGGCAGAAGAAAGAATCAGCAAAATTGAAGCTAGATTGAGAGAATTCATATGATCTGAAGAAAGAGAGAAACATAATGAAGAACAATGGACAGAGTCTCCGAGAAATGTTGGAGCATTAAGAGTATCAACATTCATGTAATGAAAATACCAGAAAGAGAGGAAAGAGAGAGAGAAAGAATCAGAAAAATATTGATGAAACCATGGATGAAAATATCTCAAATTTATTGACAAACACCTACACATCTAGGAAGCTCAATAAACTTCAAGTAGAATTATTGTGCAAAGAGATCCACAAATAAACTCATCTTAGCAAAAATGCTAAAAGGCAAAGACAAAGAGAAAATCTGGAGAAACAGCAGGAGGAAAATGACTGATTTTGGACAAGGGAACCCTGGTAAGATTAACATCTTATTTCTCAGCAGAAATAATGGAGGCCAGAAGGCAGTAGAATAACATATTTAAAATGCTGAAGGAAAAAGAACAGTCCATTGAGAACTCTATATCTAGCAAAGCTGTTTTTGAAAAATAGAAGTGAAATAAAGATATTTTGAGATAAACATAAACTGAGAGAATTTGTTTCTAGCCAACTTATCTTAGAAGAAGTATTGAAGAAAGTTCTGTTTGAAAGCAAGTGACTCCAGATAGTAATTTAAAACAATGATCATTGATAAAGGTAACTATGTAGTTGTAAAAGATAGTATGGATGCATATTTTCTTCTCTGTTCTCTTATTTAAAAATTCTTTTTTGTAAAACAATATATGTATAATGTAGTATATTTACCAATGGAAGCACAAATGAGGTAGGTTGGTAACTCAGGTGGTAACTCAGATTTACAGAAACCAGTGAAGGAAGTCAGAAAAGAAAATAAGAGCATAATATTTGCCTAATATCTAGATAATCCCCGCTACCATTGCACGTGATTCCCAGGCATCTTTGCTATATTTCAGCAGGTTTTCTTTCCCCTCCTTCCCACCTGTGATGGATACTTTGATGTGTCAAATTGGCTGGGCCATGGGACTTGGATATTTGGCAAATTATCATTCTGTTTCTATAAATGTACTTTTATATATGAGATTAACATTTAAATTTGTGAACTCAGAGTAAAGCCGATTATCCTCCATAATGTGGCTGGCCTCATTCAGACAGCTGGAGGCCTTTAATAGAAAAAGCGTGGCTCTTCTGAGCTAAAGGAAATGCTGTTAGTAGATCACCTTTGCACTTGAACTGCAATTCTTTTCCTGAGTCTCCAGCCAGCTGGCCTACCCTGAAGATTCTGGACTTTGGACTTTTAAGTCTCTACAACTGCCTGAGCCAATTCCTTAAAATAAATCTCTCTCTCTCTCTCTCTCTCTCTCTCTCTCTCTCTATATATATATATATATATATATATATATATATATATATATATATATAAAACCTCCTTAAAAATATACACATACTTTGAATGATTATAATAGCAGTGTTGATTAAAATTTATTTTCAAAATTGAGATATCATATATATATATCCCTTTGGTTATGTTTCTCTGGAGAACTCTAATATACTAGTAAAGAACAAAATAATTGAAAATTAAAAATCAAATTTTAGGGCACTCCAGTTTAATATTCTGCAATAACTTTACCTTGAACACATTAATGCATATGAAAATTAACAAAATGCCCAAAAATATTTCTCCTATTCCAATTTAGAGTATATGATAAGGAATCTCTTAATATTAGCGCTTTATGTTTTACTATACACATTTTACAACACCTTTAAATTTGCTTGTTTCTATGAAAAGATTTTAGCAGTAAGTCTCCAAATAGGAAAATTCCCAAGAGTATTTGTAAGCCATTTTAATTTTTTTAAGTCACCTTTTACTAGAGAAGTTGCAGAATCTGTGACCACAAAATGGCCAAGAGACAGAGAAATTACCACCCAAAATTCAGCTACGGGAAAATTATGTTGACAATCATTGTTCTAAACCCAATGCCATTTATTAGTGTGTGATCTCTACTCTCCATCTATTTTAGCTTTGGTTCAATAGATCTTCTCTTTCTAAAACAAATTTATGCCTGAAATATAAGAAATAATTATTAAAAACATACAGAGCTCGTAATTTAAAAAATGCAATATGAATAATAGTGGTACTCTAGTTCATTCCATTGAGCCCACTGCAATTTAGTACCCTTGAGGACTATAAGCCACCTGGAAATAAAATAATCTCATACATCTAGCCCAAATATCGAAACCTATTTATCCAGCCAGCTCACATATACACAGTTGTTCCACAAAGAAGTTTCAGGAAACAATAGCTTCTTATTAAAAGGTGGAAAGTAAACTCTACTATCTTTGAAAATGATCTCTTTAAATTCAATTAGCTACCAATGTAATTCATGTAATTCTGTAGTTTCAAGACCAAGATTGAACTTATGCTATAACTGATTATAAAGTTTTAGGTAAAATAACCTTTTATTATCATTTAATATTATATATTTATTGTATAAACTTAAAAAATTTATGGAGGCATAATTTGCATACAGTAAAATTCATACATTTGAAGTGCACAGGTTGATAACTTGTGACAAATATTAACCTTATGTAACCAGGACAGCAATGACCATATAGAATAGTTCACCTCTTCAGAAAGTACTTTCATGTCCCTTTGCAATCCATTGTATAAACTTGCTACATACAATTACTTTTACAGATTTAATGGGTAACCCACATTCTACACAAGGCCGCACCATTTTTTCTGGTAAAATGGCTCTTCCTTAGTTCTTCCTCTCTGAAGTCCTTTGACTTTGGTTCAGACACTGCACGCTTGCTCATAGTCCCACTATGTTTCATAGAAACATTGACTTGCCTTTGAAGGCATAATTCCTTTTACTATGACAAACTTATTTCCTTTGCGTTCTTCCTTTCATCCTATTTATTTATTTATTTATTTATTTATTTATTTTTTAAATATTGATTTTTTATAGAGCAGAAGGGAGAGGGACAGAGAGTTAGAAACATCGATGAGAGAGAGACATCAACCAGCCGCCTCATGCACGCCCCTACTGGGGATGCGCCCACAACCAAGGTACATGCCCTTGCCCGGAATCGAATCTGGGACCTTTCAGTCTGCAGGCCAACGCTCTATCCACTGAGTCACACCGGTTTTGGCCTTTCATCCTCTTTAAACTTCCTTGGCTGCTTAAGCATCACTGAAGCAAAACCCACTTAATCTGGTAGAAAATCTAACCTTCAGGCCTTTCCAGTACCTTTGCAGACCAGATGACATTGTCTCCTGACACCCTACACAAGCTGGCCATTGAGTGTGTGTGGCACTGACACCATGACCGGGTATTTACCTCCCAGCCATGGTGGTCTCCACATGGATCCCCATCATGCTCCTCCCGGTGGAGAGAAAAGGAGGAGAAGGCCCTCTGTCCTCTTAAGCCTCCTATGGATTCGGCTCTCAGCTCCCTCCACCATTAATGAGGGTAGTGCTGTACTGAGGGTCAAATAATGCCATGGTTAACCATGGGTTCGGCTAGATCTCTCTAAGATTCATCTCTTCCCCAAGTGTGTTCAAAAGTCCCTACTATATTATGCTCGCCCTCCTCTCGGCCTACCCTTCAAAAAGGCAGCGTTTTCCTTTATACCAGCCTTTGGAAAGCCATTACCACCCATGGGGGTTTAGGTCCAAGATTGTAATTTCATAAAAGGATCTTTAAATTGCTTCTCTTGAGGCTCCCTTATTTAATCACCCCACCCATATCTAAACCTGGCCCTGCAATCAATCAAATGTGCACTGGCTGTTGACTAAAGCAATCCTTTGAGAAACTTCATCCTGAGTGGGATGGAGCCCATTCTGCTGGTCCCTGGTCAGGGGCATTCTCTGACGCCCGGGTCAATGGAGCAGGGCAGCCAGGTGACCAGGAGAGGGGGGCTCACCCCCTGCTCCTAGGTCCCTTTCTTGGGTCTCTCCTCAGAGTGGGTGGGTCGAGCTGTCACCTCTGTTAAGATGACCGATAGCCATGTTTAATCTGATGCAGAAGGAATATGCCTTGTTTGGACCTGGTTTAGTCCCAAGCTCTTTGGGTGACTTGAGGTGTCTTCGTTTAAGCTTCTAAGAAGCAGAGAAGGAGATGGGGATTTTTGACTTAATAAAAGAGTGATTTTTTTCCCAATCAATCAATCAATCAATGGTAGAGAGAGACTAGGGTGGCAAGATAGGAAATGGGGAGAAGCTGAGCAAGGGTGTGGTGACCGGAGAAGTCTATCCCTGGCCTGACCCACTGGGGCAGTGGTTCTCAACCTTTCTAATGTCGCGACCCTTTAATACGGTTCCTCATGTTGTGGTGACCCCCAATCATAAAATTATTTTTGTTGCTACTTCATAACTGTAATTTTGCAGCTGTTATGAATCGTATCTGTGTTTTCCAATGGTCTTAGGCGACCCCTGTGAAAGTGTTGTTCGACCCCCAAAGGGGTCGTGACCCACAGGTTGAGAACCGCTGCACTGGGGTGATGGGCAGCAGCCATGTGGCAGAGGGTAGTGCAGTTGGCATGTCTTGAGGCAAGGGGCAGCCTTCTGTGCCCCTGTGCCAGGTGTTCATCAGCTCTGGGCTGTTCCCGAGCAAGGAGAGTATGACACACCGCAAGGTTTTGGACAGGGGCACTTCTGCACAGGGACATCCCTCACAGACGTTTGCGAATGGGGACAGCCGCCTGCCACAGAGGGTCTGGGGAGGCATCCCTGCACCCAGCACACATAGGCACCCTGACCCCGCAGACAGACAGCCAGGAAGCACACGGCTGGGAAAGGCACAGGGACCCTCGAACTGAGCGAACTGAGTTTTTAGTGCTGAGCAATGTGGGCAGGACCATTTGGAGTGGCTAAGCAGTTAGAAGGCCAGCTCCCCAGCTGTGTCCTCCCCCCCACCTCTTTCCCATTGTGGGGATGCTGTGCCAGGGTTTTCCGGGGTTCTTCCTCTGAGCCGGGCAGGAGGAGGTGCCAGCTGGTGGTCTAGCATTTAAGCACATCTCCAGGGAGAAGCACACGCAGCAGGAGGTGATGGTTTACCGGAAGGAAAGGCTACACCTAGTGATCTGTCTGGAATACATCGTGTTGCCGGTCAGCTGGAGCTGATGCGGGTTGTGAATTAGCTGCTGGAAGCAGGTCTGCTCCTTGCTTTTCCGTGGTTGCGTGGCCTAGGCTACCGGCTGAACTGCTGGGATCCTTTGATGATGCATTCCCCACGGTCCTCACTGGGGCACTGAGAGAGGAAAGGGACATTTTTCAGGTGATCGCTTTGTGGGCTAAATTCACGTGAGTCTGACTTTGTAGATAAGGAAACAGCATGGGCAAGTTCAGATGGCTTATCCAAGGACAGACAGCTAAGAAAACCAGTCCAGGTTCACATCCAGGCCCCAAGCCCTGAGATTTCAGACTAATCATACTGCCTTCTATTATAAATGTAGAAAAGTTAAAAAAAAAACACCCCACCAAACTAACTCAGCTTATTCCCCAGATGTCTACTCATTGAAGAAACTATTTTTTTTTTCAGCCAGAACACATTGTATGCAAAGCCTGAGCATAAGGCAGAAATTGGCAAACGTTTTTGTAAAGGGCCAAATAGTAAATATTTTAGGCTCTGCAAACCTTACAGTCTCTATCCAAACTACTGAACTCTGCTGTTAGAGCATGAAAGCAGCCATATTGCAGAAAAGATGTAAACACACGGGATGGCTGTATTCCAGTGACATTTAAGGACACTGAAATTTGAATTTTCTATAATTTTCACTTGTCACAACATATTTCTTGTTTCACTTCTCAACCATTTAAAAAAAAAGAAGTTAAGAACTATTCTTAGCTCCTGAGCTGCATCAAAACAGAAGGGCAGGATTTAGTTTGGCCTTTGGGCCATTGATGTACACACACACACACACACATACACACATATACTTACACTGCTCGGTAGTGTTTACAACATGAAACTTCTTGAATGTAGAGAGGGAAGTTTTCTCATGCGGAATTTTTCATCTGAATCTACCACATACTAGTGAAATAGTGTGTTAGGGCGTGTAGAGAAGATATAAAACATGATAACCGCAGTGGAAAAAAAAATCACAAGTAATGAGTTCACACAGAGCCTTGGATAAGTTAAGGTTGGAGACCTTTCTGAGTGCCCGCGTCCTTGCCTTTTAAAAGAAGAATTATGCTAAGAGCTTTTTCATGGGGTAATGGTGCAGGTTCAGTGAGCTGATGCATTTAGCCCAGTGTCTGCTATATACTTAATTACTTAATTGTGTATAATTGCTGCATTACACATAATTGTCTCATAGCCACAATATATATCAAACACAGCACTGGCAAAGGCAAGCTCTTCAAAGGTGAAGACCCAATTCCGGGAAATGTTAGGATTTTTCTCAAGGTCAGAGCCCTCTAGGTCTTGGAAACCCAAGGGTATAGTTTTATCACAACCAGAAGAATGAAACCAGGTATCTATGTTGGTACTAAGGTCCTAATGAAAAGGGGAAGGTCATGGTCCCCTCCTTAGATTTTTTTTTTTAAGAGATAAAATAAACATCTGAATATTTGGCGATCATAGGATGACTGACTGGGCGGCATCTTTTGCTCGTCTTCGGTATTTGGGCTGGATTGTCGTCCTCTTTGATGAAATTGATTTGTAACTCCCGGCATGGCGACACCGCTGATCGCAATTGAACTAGATACGATTTGGGGAGCATGGGAGCCGTTCCATTTTGCCAGAAAATGATTAAGACAAACTCCAAGAATATGGTGAACTTTATCAGGAAAATCAATTCCTCTAACAAGGAAGTGGCTCACTATTGATTTTTCCCCCCCTCTCGTAATTGGACGAGGAGCCCTAAAAGCTTTTCATAAGTGGCGACAGTGTGCTTTCAGCAAATGCACTTTCCACTCTGCGGTGGCGCCTTGCGGGCTCTCAGCAAGCCGGTGACACTCTCTTTTTCTCCTTTGTCCCCTCTGCTGAAGGTTAACTTGGAAACTGTCAGCCATCTGCCGCTCGCGGTGGCAAGATGTTCATTAGGCTTTTTGTTGCTCTAAATGAGCAATCTCGGGGTTCCTTTAATATGCAGACACTTGGGGGTGGAGATGCACAGTGAGAAAAAGGCCGAAGAGGTAACTAAGGTGCTTAGTGAAGCAGCCAGCCCACACATTTTCCATCCAAGGTGCCTCTATGAATGTGCTACCTCGTTTATGAATATGTGAGAGCCAGCAACCTTCCCAGAGAGAGGAGGGCACCTGAGCATGTGCCCGAGGCCTCTGGGTGCCTGGCTTCTCTAACCAGGGGGGCTCCATCAGGACAGGTGCTAGGAGAACTCCCCAGTTCTGCTGGGCACGGGGAGTTGGGGCAAGGTGGAGGCTGGACAGCAACTCTGATTCTCTCTTCTCTGTCATCGGGCCCCACCCCTGAGAGCCTGCCTGCAACCGGTCCCCTCCCCCCAAATTATTATTTCAATTGAGCCTCTTGACTTTGATTTGATAGATTTAGTTGCTAGGATTTTTTTTTAAAGTTTATCATTTAATTCTTCGTCTAGCTCTTAGACTTTTAGTCTTTTTTCTTCTTTCCTGTTTTCTTTCTTTCTGTTACCATGCAGGTCAAGGTTGATGCAACGGGCCTGGGTTGCTTCAACCCGGCACATTCCCAGGAAAGTTGCTGTCAGGCTGCAGGTGGCTGGCTCCTGGGGGATGAGCTGTGAACTCTGGGATGTTCTGGCTGCTGCACGTTTTCTTGTATGACTGAGGCCCGGGGCCAGGGCAGACTAGGACTGCCAATAGGATTGGTGCTGAATGCCTGGTTTTGTATACTCATTGGATAGCTAAGGTCAGCTATGTAGGTGCTACAAGCTTCGCACCCCCCCAACCCCCAAACCCTCACTACTACTCCCCACTCCCCATCCCTAGATCCCAAAGCTCTGCCAAGCTTCTCTGGATAGATATTTTGTGTGACTTTCATTTCTTCCCTCCTTGAATATTCCGGTCCCTCCCTCCATCCCTCCCTCCCTCTCTCTCTCTCTCTCTCTCTCTCTCTCTCTCTCTCTCTCTCTCACACACACACACACACACACACACACACACACTATATATATATATATATATATATATATTGATAGGTAGTGCATTTTTTTTTTTTTTTTTTTTTTTTTTTTTTTTTTTTTGGGAAATGGGGAAATATCAATAGTTGTTTTTTTTTGGTAAGCACACGTGCAATTTATACTTTTCAGCAAAAGTGAGAATTGTTGTTGCATATCCTTACCAACATTTGCTATCATATCTTAAAAAATGTTTCCCACTGACAGAGTGAAATTGTATCTTGTGTTTTAATGTACATTTTTCTTAAGAAATAATGAAGTTGAAACGTTCTTACCATATGTACACTGGCCCCTAGGATTTCCTCATCTATTCATATCTTTTACACATTTTTCCTTTTTGACTTGTCTGATTTTTTTTTTCTTTTTTAAAAATATATTTTATTGATTTTTTACAGAGAGGCAGGGAGAGGGATAGAGTTAGAAACATAAATGAGAGAGAAACATCGGTCAGCTGCCTTCCGCACACCCCCTACTGGGGATGTGCCCTAGACTGGAATCGAACCTGGGACCCTCAGTCCGCAGGCGGTGCTCTATCCACTGAGCAAGTGGTTCTCAACCTGTGGGTCGCGACCCCTTTGGGGGTTGAACGACCCTTTCACAGGAGTCGCCTAAGACTATTGGAAAACACCTATTTCCCATGGTCTTAGGAACCAACACACAGCTCCTCAGTGTAGCAAAATGTAGCAATGTAGTTTACTGTTGTCATATGAAGACTGTTGTCCATGCTACACCACGATTCAAGACAAAATTTCATTTATTTGTAATTAGAAATAAATATTTCACAATATATAATTACATATTGTTTTTTGTGATTAATCCCTATGCTTTAATTATGTTCAATTTGTAACAATGAAAATACATCCTGCATATCAGATATTTACATTATAGTTCATAACAGTAGCAAAATTACAGTGATGAAGTAGCAACGGAAATCATTTTATGGTTGGGGGTCACTACCACATGAGGAGCTGTCTTAAAGGGTCGAGGCATTAGGAAGGTTGAGAACCACTGCACTAAGCCAAACCGGTTAGGGCTCTGACTTTTTTCCTACATGTCTTCGAATTATGCTAATATTCCTTTACCCATTTTTGAGTTGGCAAATACATTCCGACTCTTATTATTGTTGGGGGAGGTCATCACAAGGGTATGACCCACAGCTGGACCTGGACAACTGGAGTTTCCCCATCCCTCCCCTGCCCTTGGAATGTAATTCCAGCCATCATATAAAAACAGTTCACTCCCTAGGAACTGTTTCCAGGTCGGAACCTTGAGGGAGTAGGCGTGAGACCGCCCGGACGGAATACGTGGCTGAACCACGTGTAGGCCTCTATATAAACTTACACAATTCTGGCAGGTGGTTTGGAGGTCCATTCGTCTAGCCGCCACGGGACAAGCCTCCTACATCCCCTTCCTTGTTAAACCTGCCACCTACTCATCTGGAGGGGCCACATTCTATTTGGTCTTCCTTGTCCTCCAGGTATGGGGGCCGCGCTTGGATAAAGAAATTCTTATTTTCGAAGTAGTTGATTTTAGCTTTTTTAAAATTGTGGTTTGCTGTATGTGTGTGCGTGTGTTTTTATCTCTTTTTTGTCTTAAAACCTTTTCTACCCAGAGACTTCTAAAAGTTAAACTTATTTTAATATATTTTTAAGCTACTTGGAATTGTATTTTTGATGACAACAACATGCATTTATAATGTATTTATATTTACAATGGTTTTTTTTTTGGGGGGGGTATTTGTAAATGCTTTAAAATTACATTTTTCTAAGTGTTAACTGTATAAAAATGTGATATTGTTTTTATAGGTAACCAGTCTTGCTAAAATCTCCTATTTTGAGTTTGAGTCACAGCTACATCTCAGGTCATCTGCCAGGGTGTCGGGATTGTGTCTTCTGATCACTTATTTTGTTTCTTCTTTGTCCTTATGGCGCTGGTTGGGACCGTGAGAAAAACACCAAGTACAGGAGGTGATGGTAGTTATCCTGGCCTTGCTCCTAATCTTAGTGGAAGTGCTTTTGCTATTTCAACGTCAGATATTTGCCCTGTTAAAAAATATATGGTGTGTTGGTTTGCTAGGGCTGTCATAAGGAATTACTAGGGACTGGGTGGCTCGCATAGCAGAAATTTATTTTCTCTGAGGCCAGAAGTCGAAGATCAAGGTGTCGGCAGGGTTTTCTTCTTCTGTTTGTTAATTTTCTGCTGAGGCCTCTCTCCTTGGCTGTCTTCTCACTGAGTCACTATGTGGTCTTTTCTCCGGTGTCTCCTTTTTGTGTCCCTGTTTCCTCATCTGGATTAGGTCCACCCTACGGTCCTCATTTTAATTTTATTACCTCTTTAAAAGCCCTATTTCCAAACAGTCACATTCTGAGGTCCTGGGAGTTGGGGCTTCAATGTGTATCTTGGGGAATACAATCCAGCGCATAGCTTATGATTTCTTTTATTCTTATATTCAAAAATATTTAAATCATGACTATATGTTTAATTTCAGAAATGCTTTCCCTGGGGGTCTGTATTTTTTTTTTCTCTAATACACTGTTAATTACACCAGTGAAGTTCTAATTTTCATACTGCTTTTCTAAAGTGAGCTATCATTCTTAGGTCTATTCCTAACAGAAATGCATAATGTATGTATGAGAAACTCTGCAAAAATGTTCACAAAAACCCTATTCTTAAAAGCCCCCAAACTAGTAACTACCCAAACACCAATCACCTATTAACAATCGTGATATATTTAAATAATGGGATATTATACAGCAATGAAAACAGAGGATCTGCAATAATATGAAACAACACTAGTAATTCTTACCAACAAAATGTTATAGAAGAAAATAGACATAAAAATATCTAAGCCCTGGTTCAATTTTTAAAAGTGCAAAAACAGCCGATAGGATTCTGTGCCATTGGAAGTTAGCAGAGTGTTACATTTAATAGGTGTGGAGTATTGCTGGAGGGGTTCCTGGGTGCTGGCAATATTCTGTTTCTTTATCTGGGTGCCAGCTAAATGGATGTGTTCGTTTATGAAAATTTGATAAGCTGCACACTTATGATACATACAGACATATTTTGGTATTCACGCACATGTTCAATAGAAAGTTTTGAAATGGTAGAATATGCAAATCGTTTTTTTCATTTTCAAATTTTCACTGTTGAATTGAATTGCGACTGGCTTTTCATTTTTCAAGTGGAAAGCAACAGACTTCATATCTTTCATGCTGTACAGCTTGTGAGTCTTTCTTTAAAAAGGCCACATTTCCCCTATAATCTTTGTAATTAGGTGATCTCTCACTCTGCAAGCAGCCTACAGGAAATCCTGTAACTTTAATATGATTTTTTTTTTATGGATAGTTTATTTTGTTGCTGAGGCTTTGCAAGAGTTTGCTGCCACACAGCTGTGCTCATTCAAAGAGAACGTGCCTTATCTGCTCTGTAAACACAGACAAAACCAACACAGCTGATGTCCAAATGTGACAGAGGGTGCTGTAGGAAAATTAAATCTAAAAATATGAAAAAATGGGGGCCTGCCTGTGAAATTCTTCCTATGGCTGATTGAGGACAAAAAAAAAAAAAAAAAAAGAAATGATTTTGTGTTTGAACTCATTTTTAAATGAGGCTGTACACATTTTGACCAGCTTATTTTGGATTCCAGAGGTGGTTTTGATGGAGAGGTATTCTGGCTCTCTGCTGTCAGCTGTCCCCAGGGCTTTACCCCAGCTGTCCTATCTTGGCTCCCCAGGCCGATTCCTGTGGTCACAGCCACCTTGTTGACTTCCCAGTCCCAAGTCTCATCTGTTTTCTGTTCAACAT
The DNA here is from genome assembly GCA_011751065.1 of Lasiurus cinereus. NCBI lineage: Eukaryota > Metazoa > Chordata > Mammalia > Chiroptera > Vespertilionidae > Lasiurus > Lasiurus cinereus. Next base: position 31,490,684 of record JAAGEH010000125.1, on the reverse strand, counting down.
GGAGAAGACTGAAAAGCTATGGAAGATAAAGCAATATCAACATGTATAATTATGTGGCCTTCCACGTTTGGATCTATTTTTCGATATGAATTTCTTTTGAGTGTGGATATGGTGTGTGGGAACCTCTTTCATGTCCCGAGTGGTTCAGGGTTCCCATTCAGGGTTCGGGTTCTATAGAAGGCTGCACACAAATGAAAAGAGAGACTAGAAAAGTATTAATTTGGTGCTATTGGGGGGACAGGCGGGAGCTTTCCTCTAGTCACTAGAATATAGAGTCTAGTGGAAAGGACTACCTTCTTCTTTTGGCCTTGCTATCCCTTTTATTAAGACTATGGGATACACCCATGGCCTTTAGGCAGGAAATTCCAAGAACAGAACTTTACATGAGACAAACAGGTAGAGGCTGCTTCAGCTAACAATGTTTCAGCTAAACAGTGAGTGATTAGCTCTGACCTTTTAGAGCAATTAAGGTTGACCAGCCTTCTGATCTCCTGTCCACATCCTTCTGTTAGTGAGATGATGTTTGGTTTCTGGCAATGGTGTAAGAAGAAGTCCAAAGTGTATTCTTTGTTTCAAATGTATATTCAAAGTGTTACAACACCATTTACCGAAAGGCTTACCTTGCCTGTTGCCCTGAAGTGTCATTTCTTATGTAAATCAAGTGACTATATGTATTTGGGCCTGTTCATTGGCTCTGATTTAAATGTTATTTGTCATATTTTTATCCTTATATCACCACTATGCTGTCCTACTTATATCTTCATGATATATCTTTGTTCTTCTTTAATATTTTGTTGGATATACTTGATCTTTAGCATATTAAATTTTAGGAACTGTATCAATGAGTATAAAAACATGCTTAGAATTTGATTGGATTGCATTGAAGTGTTAGATCAACTCAGAGGACATTTGAAATATTTGTAATATAGAGTTTTTTAATACATAAATATAGCATTATGTTGGTCTTATTTAAATTATGTCAATATTGTTTTATAGTTGAATATAGAGATTTTCCCAAAATTTTACTAAATCATATTTGATAGTTTGGGGTCTATTTTAAAAGATACCTATTTTAAAATTCGTTATTGGTATATAGTAATGCAATTGATTTTTTATAATGACCCATATCCAACAATTATAATAGTTTATTTATAGATTCTTTTAGATATTTTAGGTAAATAATTATATCATTTAGGTAATAATTACATATATGATACTTGCTGTTAATGAGGTTCCTGTTGCTCCTTATCTCACCTATGATTGGTTCTGTATTGTTTTGGATTGAGTATAAGGGAGGCAACCAATCAATGTTCTCTTTCACATCGATCTCTCTTTTTCTCTCTATTTTTGTCCCAATTCCCTTCTCTCTAAAATCAATAAGCATATTCTTGGGTGAGGATTTTAAAAAAAAATCAACATCTATATATATATAAAAGCTTAAATGACTGTTGCAATCATAATGACCAGATGACTGGCTGGTAGCTGTGATGCACACTGACCACCAGGGGCAGATGCTCAACACAGGAGCTGCCCCTGGTGGTCAGTGCACTCCCACAGCCAACCTCCCATAGCCAGCCAACCTCCAACAGTCCCTCCCCATGGCTGACCAGCCCCGATTGGGAATGGGTGAGACAGCCCCAATTGCCAGCACAGACCGAGGGACTCCACCCATGTAAGAATTCGTGCACTGGGCCTCTAGTTTAGTAAATAATACGGTATTGCATGTTCAAAAGTTGCTAAGAGACTGTCTTAAAAGTTACCATAACAAGCAATATATTGTAACTGTGTGTAGTGATGGATGTTATGATGATGATCCTTTTACAATATGAGCTTAGATCGAATCATAATGTTATATATATAAAATTAACATATCAAAAAATTAATATCTAATGATATGCTGTTTACAGGAAACACATTTTTATGTTTTTATTGATTTTAAAAGACAGAAAGGGAGAGGGAAAAAGAGAAAGAGCAACATTGATATGAGAGAGAAATATTGATCAGCTGCTTCCTGCATGCACCTGCAACTTGGGCATGTACTCTGACTGGGAAATCGAACCCATGACTTTTAGGTGCATGGGACAATGCTCAATCAATTGAGCCACATTGACCACAGCTGCAAGAAGCACATTATAAATATAAAGACACATATGAGTTAAAATTAGAATAAAAAAGATATGCTACTAATCAAAAGAAAGTAAAAATAAGCTATATTAATAACAAAGTCAATTTCAGAGAAAAAAATGATACCAGAGATAAACAGGTAAAATCAAAAGCTGGCTTTTGAGATCAATGAAAATGAAAAGTAACCAGACTGATCAGGAATGAGAGTAAAAACACAAATTACCAGGAATAAGAGAAATTATTTCACTAAGTTTCTAAAGATATTAAAAAAAAAGGAATGTTATGTGAAATTTTATGCCAATCAATTCAATAATTTAGAGGAAATGGACAAATTCCTTAAAAGATACATAGATCCAAAGCTCACGTAAGATGAAACAGGTAACATACTTGTAAATACTCATATATCAAAGAAATTGAATTTGTAGTTAAAAGTCTTCCCACAGAGAAAACTACTGAACCCAGGGATTCACATTTTAATTCTACAAAACATTTAATGAAGAAATAGTAGCAATTAGACTCAAACTCTTCCAGAAAATTAAACAAGAGGAAATATTTTCTAACACATTTAATGAGGCAAGCTTTAACTGGTATCAAAAGCAGACATAGACATCAGAATAAAATAAGACTATCAACTTTTATCCCCCATGGACATACACACTGATATCATAAGATTTTATAAATTCAAGTAAAATCTATAAAAATAATGTTCTGACCAAATTAGATTTATCCAAGAAATGCAAGGTAAGTTTAACATTAAAATTAGATCAACTGAAAAACAGGCATAAATCTTCATGACTTTGGTTTATGCATTGATTTCTTGAATATGACACTAAAAGCACAAGCAACAAAAGAAAAAATTAAATTGAACATAATCAAAATTAAAAAGTTGTGCTTCTAAGCTCAAGAAAATGAAAAAGCAACCACAGATTGGGGAAAAGACTTGTAAATGATTTGATAAGGGACTTATATCTAGAATATATTATGAAAAACACTATTACTACTCAATAATTATCCACTTGAAAATAAGCAAAGAATCTGAATAGACTCTTTTCCGAAGGATATATATATATATAAATAGCCTATATGCACATGAGAAAAAGCTCAACCTCATTAGCCACCAGGGAAATGCAAGTCAAAATCACAGTGTACCTCTTCATGTTCCGTAGGAAGGCTATAATGAAAATGACAGATAACAAGTGTTGGTAAAAATGTGGAAAGGCTGGAACCCTCAGGTCATTTTGGTGGAAATATAGCATACTGTATAGTCTTTAGGAAAACATTAGGAACGGATGTTTGCAGGTTATTTTTATAACCTACATATACATTGTTTACAAAGTCTGCCGCAGAGAGCACAGTAGAAGAAAACTACAGACCAGACAGTTGTAAATATCGACACAAATGTCCTCAAGTGCAGCAAATGTATCCCAAAGTGCTTGCTATGCGTGATGCTTCAGGAGATGCAGTGATTGACAAGTTCAAGTACCCTCAAGTAGGCAAAATTTAGAAGAGGGGATCAAAGTAGAACCAAGATTTTATAACATAGTAGGGCAAGACAAGGACTATCACAGATGATCTGTATATTGCTATGGAGGCTCAAAGGAAGGCACTTGGGCATATTTGGTTTGAGTATATGAATAACAACTTGGAAGAGGTGCTCTTTGAGTTGAGTGGTGAGCAATCATGGGTAAGAGCCTTGTTCTGCCCAAGTTGAAATCCCAAGTCTGGGACTCAGTTATTATTAGCTGGTTAATTGGCTCAGTCTCCTATCCAGGCTCATTTTTAGAATCTGGGTGACCTGAAGAACACAGGGTCACATTAGGTTATTCCTGTTGGAACGGGTTGCCTTCCTTGGATACATGCAATAGATTGCAAATATGGCCACGTAGCTCCTCCTATCAAGAAGGAATCTATCCGAAACTGGTTTGGCTCAGTGGATAGAGCATCTGCCTGTGGACTGAAGAGTCCCAGGTTCTATTCCAGTTAAGGGCATGTACCTTGGTTGCAGGCACATCCCCAATAGGGGACCTACAGGAGGCAGCTGATCGATGTTTCTCCCTCATCAATGTTTCTAGCTCTCTATCCCTCTCCCTTTTTCTCTGTGAAAAAATCAATTATATATATATAGCAGTCTCGTTCCTGCCCCCTTGAATCTGGGCTGGCCTGTGATTTGCTTTGACTAACATAATCTGGTGAAAACTGCACTGTCCTAGCTCCATGCCTAGGCCTCAAGAGGTCTTTGCAGTTTCCACTCTCTGTTTTGGGAGCCAAGGGAACGGGATGGGACTGCTGAAAGATGAGGGGCTGCGGAGAGCAGGTCCATGTTAGCCAATCTGATATGCATGCCACGCTACCAAGCCAACTCTGGCTGATGCCAGGAATCTCCAAAAATTTTCACCTTTTTATTTATGAGCAGTGACTGCATTTAAACATTATTTTATATTCTTTAAAATGTCTTGCTGTGCGCAAAACACGAAGTTGACAGATTTATGTGAGTACTTCTTCAGACTGCGAGGCATGCCTGGGTTAGTGGTTATGAATGTTGACCCACAAACCAGGAAGTCACGGTTTGATTCCCGGTCAGGGCATCTGCTCAGGATGTGGGCTCCATCCCCAGTAGGAAGCATGCAGGAGGTGGCCGATCAGTGATTTTCTCTCATGATTGATGTTTCCATCTCTCTCCCTCTCCCTCTCCCTTCCTCTCTAAAATCCATAAAAATATATTAAAACAAACAAAAAGACTGTGAGGCATATGAAATCTATTCAAAAGTGAGTTCGATAATCACAGTTACTATGCTAATGAGCAGTAGGTGTTAGATATTTAGCTTCTAGGGCTTTCTCTCCCTCACCAGGAAAGGAGGGAGAACAGTTGGGTCTCCAGGGTCCCCTTGGGTCCGATGTGCTCTAATTTCAGTCCCTCCTGCTGAGTCACTTTCTAGGTCCATTGGGCACTAGAGTCAGTAGCAATTCTCTGCTATAACAGAAACCAATTTCTATCTTTAAATGTATACTATTTCATTTAGTTTTAATTAAGCTAGTTACTAATATACCAGTAATTAATTCACCAGTATTCAGAAAATAGAGTATTCAGATATCAAACAAAATCAACATACTCCCATAATTCAGTTATAAATGTTAACACTGTTCCCAGTGCATCTTTATTTCTAATCATATTTGTATTAAAAAATAGAGTTTTAGCACACACATATTGTCATTCTGATAGAGTTTTCTGTGTCAGTATACGCACAGATCTCTTGGTTGACTGGTTGCAGGGTTATCTTAGAGATGAACCACAAGGTCTATGGTTCACATTTGGGCTATTGCCAGCTTTTATCTTAGCAACGATGTTGTGACAAACAGGACTGAATTCCTTAAACTTGGAAAATAAATACTTGAAAAGCAGAGAACCAAGTAGCACTTTAGCAAGGTTAGTGTCCAAGTGATGAAAAATAAATCTATATTTTTATATGCTTCATTTTAGAGTCACGAGTTAGACACCATTTCCGAAATTCACGCCTGAAATGGGGCACAGAAAAATTCTGAAGACCATAAAAGTGTCTAGACCCCCTACTGAATCTAATTAAAGTGAGGGTCTCCAGGGCAATCTTTAGATGCACAGCCAGCAAACGCTTGCAAAGATGGCATTTCTTTAGCATATTTGTTTATTGACCTAATTAGAAGAGTGCAAGACAACAAACCACTTCCCATGTCCCCATTAACTATAGATGATGCCGCGTCCCCAAACTCTTACAACACATTTGGAGATCACTGAAATGAGCATCTGGAGAAATCACGTCCTGTTTGATTTCCAGATAGGCAGCAGAATTTCATTTTAGCCACAAAGGAAGATTCCGAAGCCCATCAGAAACAACAGAAGCAGGAGTTCTGCCTGAGGAGAAACCATAAAATCTGACCCTGCCGGGACTGAGTAGCACACTGCTTCACAGACAGTTTGCAGGAGGTGTCTTCCCACATCCTGCAGATTTTTTTGGGGCCATGTTTTATTAACTTTACCTGACCCTAAAAAAATGTTGTCCAACTCACACATACCAGGCCAGATAAATACGTTGATTATCTCTAACTTAACACACACACACACACACACACACACACACACACACACACACACATTTCTTGCCTCTCTCTTTCCTGGAGTGCCAGGCCATTGAGAGTAAGATCCCTGTGTTATTTGCTTTGACTACATCCAGCACCCAGGAGTAATGATACTGTTACTGTTTACTGTGTACCAGGCATTGGGCTAACTGATTTTATGTAGATGGGAGGCTCATTCATTGGACTTCTTTTTTCGTAGGTTTTCCCTCCATGGTTGTTATCTGGGGAACCAGCATTTGTGTTCTCTGCCTCCATCTTTGCAGGCCAGCAAGCAGATGTCAGTATCATTAGCTCAAGCAGATGTCGGTATCATTAGCTCTTCCCAGTGACGAGGACTGGGGAGTTTGTGCTTGATGTCCTGGTTGGTGAGGTAAGACAGTGGGGTGATTATGGAGACAGAAAAGAGCTACATCCCTCCTCCCCAGCCCACAACGATTGAAGAAAAGTTAGAGGTGCAAGCTCCTAGAATACAGTTGTTTCAAACAAAAGTCTCTGGCAAACTTGGATGGTGGGTCATCATAGATGGAATGGCGGTGCCCTCAGAAGGCACGGTGTATAGTGGCTGAGCCTCTGATGTTCACCTGAAGGGAGAGGGTGAACATCACAGGCTCTCCCAAATTTTCCAAGGAGTCTCTTGCCCCAAGTGCAACCCAGAAATAACGGTCTGGACCAGAAGACACCATTGAGTCTGTGATGACAGGAACCTCAATAGAAACTAAGGTTGAAGCATAGAGACTTCCTCAGATTGTGAACTATTTATTGAGCTCCGGTGCCAGGTACAATGTAATGATCTGGGGTTGAAGGATGGCTAACAAGTCACTGCCTTCGAAAGGCTGAGGAATACAGAATGAAATTTACACTGTGGCAAAAACAGCAACAACAAAAGAGGAAACACCTAGGGAATATTTAATAGGAGAAAGGCGTCCTGGGATGCCGTTATAGATAGGATGGTGACATTGGGTGGATGGTCAACCTCTGCAAGTTTATGTGTGAGGGAATAAAGGAAGCAAGGGCACATTCAAGACTTCCTCAAGGGGCAAGAAATTAATGCAGATTATGCTACACACACATAGCAGGGACTTAGGGAAATTCCAAGGCAGTGGATTCAGTGCCAATTGATGTAACAGGAGAGGAATGGAAGTCCTCAGGGCCCCAGACAGAACCATTGAAATGAAGCGGAATGAATGTGTCTCTATAAAATGAAGTTTTGAGTCCAGGGGTCATACTTGGATAGAGAGAGGTTGGCAAGTAAAGTGAAAATAGATTAAATTTTCTAACTTGAAAGGTAAAAGTGAGTTGAATGGACAGTTTTCACGTGGTATAGCAGCCTTCCTTCCCTGGAGGTGTACTTGGAAGAAGAGACAATATCTGGAGGAATGATTGTAGGAGGATGATACGGACTTATTTCCTGTCAACAGCATAGTTTGGCCTTTCTTGCTGAGGGCTTTTCCAGTTTTCTTCCAAATTTCAGACAACATCTTCACCCTCACTCACCAGATCTCAAAGAAGGCAATTCCAGGTCTTCCTTGCTTCAATCAAAATTATTATTATTTGTTATGTTTTGTAGATTTTAATCAATATTATTGACATTCCAAGTTAGACATTTGACATCTACTAAAAATGAAAGCCACCACACTGGACAGTGACTGTGTGGTTCGTGAGGGCAGCGGTGGCTTCTGGCCACCGTCTCTGCACAGCACAGAGCTGTCCCAGGGAAGAGTCTCAGCGACCAGCCTAGGAGTGAACAGGGCAGGTCTGGGCTCACCCAACTCTGTGATAAGTCAGATGACCGGAAAGACACAGGGTTTGCATCACTCCTTTTTAAAACACTGGTCCCACTTCTCAGAATGTTTCATGAAGTGCAGAGAGCAGTACTGTCCTCGGCCAGATGAAGAGAACTCCTCATAAACAAAGCTGCCATTTATAAATGCATCTCTTTCTCATGACTTGCCAGCTGAGATGCGCATCCTGTGGGGTCACTCCCAGGATCTGAGAGGGACTAACCTGTCAGGAGAGCCCTCCCTCTAATAATAAGCTACTTTAATCATGTTACATTCGCTTTAAGAAAATATCCCGAGACTCACTGAACTGGCACATACAAAAACTCCCTGTAAATCTTAGAACGGCAGCCTTTTCTTCTTTTTCTTCAAATTCTTCCTCAAACCCAAACAAACCATCAGTGCAGAGGTATAGTCGTTTAGGGATATAAAAATATGTAACCGCCACCCGTTCCTGGGATGCCCTCATGGAACTGCCCTGGGCAGAGGGGGCTGCCCCCTCTCTAAGTTCCCATCCCCGTGGTCATGCTTCGGAGATGCACTTCTCATACTGGGGGTGGTGGTTTGCTTAGCTCTGTCTCTCACATTAGCTTGCGGGTGCCTCCAGGGCCAGAGCAAGGGAAACATGTGCAGTAATTACTTGTGGTGGGAGGCGGCTTCCTTGGTCTCATTAAACTGAATCCATCCACGGGCTTAGAGGTCAGCATTACCCATAACCATCCTCCAGCTCTAAGTTGTTAGGCAGCAATAGCAAGGCGAGCAGCAGAAGGGAGATTGAGCCCACACAGATCCCACTGCAAGACCTCACCTCCACCCACACGCCCAAGGCCAGGATCTACTTCCTTTTCTTCTCAGCACCAGCCCATTGCCAGCCTACGTTCGTAGGTAGTTTGGCAGGAAGAGAAAGTGCTTTGCACTAAATTTCTGAGAAGTAGGTGGATGGTGAGAAGGTAGGTGTTGGGGTGGGAGAGCTGATAACAGGAAAGTTAGAGGAGCTGTCGCGCAGAAGAGGAAATGAAGTGGAGCAGGGGACCGTGGAAAGAGGTGTTGGTGTCCCTGATGTTGGGAAGGGAGCTTAGAAACCCCAGTCTGAGTGGTTGGGTGGCTTTCTGTTCCATCAGTGAAATGGAGACGAGGGGTATGTTGAGAGATATGACCAAAGGTCAGGGGCTGAGGGAGCAGTGATACATGTAAGGTGACAGTTCAGGTGGTAGCACCAGAGGTCTAATCTGGATAGGGAAGTAAGTGGAGGCAGACAGGACTTGAGAGAGAGGGGGAAAGTTCTAAAAAGGACCAGTGCAGTGCGTTGAAGAAAATCTTGAAGCCTTCACAACTGGAAAATGGGTATCAAAACTCAAGGTTTCAGGATTGAGTTGAGGTGATGACGAAGGGCAGCCAGTGTTCAGAGGATGCGAAGCTGGAGAGCAGTGCAGGAGAGGGCATTGGAGTTGAGTCTTTGGAGGAACTGAGAAGTCAGGCTCTTGCCTGTGTCATCTGAGGGCACACGGAAGTCACCCAGGAGGATGACAGGATGATGTCAGGACATGGAGGGAGAGGGGAAGCTGTCAGCTAGGTGGCAAACTCCTCAGTGGAGGAAGAGGCTGATCAGGGGTTTCTTCAGAACAACAGGGGCAGCTCTGGCCGGTGTGGCTCAGTTGGCTGAGCATTGTCCCCTGCACCAAAAGGTCACCAGTGCAATTCCCAGCCAGGGCACACGCCCTAATTGTGATTGTGGGTTTGATCCCCGGGGTGGTCAGGGGGCATATGGGAGACAACTGATCCATGTTTCTTTCTCTCTATCCATCCCTCCTCCCCCAACACCATCTTCCCTCTTCTCTCCCTAAAATCAATAAAAATATTTTTAAAACAAGGACAAGAGGGACAGAGGCGAATTACCTGAATATCTAAAACAAGAGGAGTAAATCTCCTACATAAAAATGGCCTTGGAGAGTAAGATGATGATGATTTAATATGCAACATAACCTTGCTAAGAGAAGATCGCACAATGAGATGTTTGGGTGTGACCCACTGAATTTCACTGTAAATCTGCTGCTAAAAGGCAGTTGAAAACATGCTTTTTCAACAGCTTTGCCAACCGTCCATGTAAAAAGTCTCTGATCCACAATTTCTGAGAATTTTCTCAGACAAGCTGAGTTTCTTGCACCCAGAAACTCACTTATTGCTTGTTACATGCTTTGTGCACAAACACAGAATCTGTACGTAATTGTTCTGCCTTATGCTTTCTGACCTTGGTGTCTCTGAGTTCTGAATTCTAATTTAACTAAATTAAATACATAAATACATATACATATATCTATATTCTCACATATACATGCAGAAGATGTACTTCTTCAGACCCATAATATTTCTCTGCTTCACTATGCCATTATGCTCATTTGGTTCTAAAATAAGAAAGCACTAAGTATCTATGTGAGTGGTTTTCATAGACTTCGAAAATCTCTATCTCATTTAGGGTATCTTTCAAATGCACTCAATCATGTAATTGCATCCACAAATTACCTCTTTTCTTGCTTGATTCGGAGTTGAACTTTTGTGTTACTATGTATGTTCTTGCATAATTAAAAAAAATCACATCCAGGCTCTACAGTTCAGCTTATCTAGTTGTTTAAAAATCTCATAAATAGAAAAGACCTTAAAATATAAACCAAGCCTAAAGCTATGGTATTTCAAACTGCTCTTTTGGGCTTTACCTAAAGAAATGACAGAGATTTGTGCCTAATTCTCGAGAACAGGGTTTCTTAATCCAGAAGTGCACCCTCTGAACCACTCCCTGCTCTCCCCTCCTCCTGCATCAGGACCCTCCTGCCTCACCGATGTCCAGAAACCTCCTGTAACACCTGCATGGTCCCAGGGATACAGCAAGTTCTTAAAACACATTGGCACTTCCAAATATAATCCAATTTATCTGTTGCGGGCCTTCCTACTTGAACAGAGAGACATGTGGAGTGAAAATATTAACTTTCTTCTTTATAAAATGTTATTGCTTTTAAAAACTTTTAGTTTTCAGTTACAATTTACATTCGGTATTGTTTTGTACTAGAGGCCCAATCTGGAAGGTTGTCTGGATGGTCGTTCCACTGTTCAGTCATTCGGTCAATTTGCATATTATGCTTTTATTATTATAGATTAGTTTCAGGTGTGCAGCCTCGTGGTTAGACAATGATATCCTCTACAAAGTCATTTCCCCAGTATTTTAAGTATTTCTGGCACCATATATATAACTATTTCAGTATTATTGATTATATTCCCTATGCTGTCCTTTCCATCCCTGTGACTATTTTTGTAACTACCAATTTGCACTATTTCTTTTCTAAAAATATATTTTTATTGATTTCAGAGAGGAAGGAAGGGAGAGATAGAAACATCAGTGATGAGAGACAATCGTTGATCGGCTGCCTCTTGCACCCCATCCTGGGGAATGAACCTGCAATCTAGGCGTGTGCTCTGATCCACCGGGAATCGAACCGTAACCTCCTGGTTCATAGGTTGATGCACAATCACTGAGTCATGCCAGCTGGGCCCTATTTATACTTCTCAATCCCTTTACCTATTTTACCCATCCCCTCAACTCCTTTTCCCTCTGGCAACCATCATCCAATTTTCTGTATCTGTGAGTCTGTTTCTATTTTTTTATTTGAAAAAATTAAATATAAAAATACAGCTATGTACATATTGTCTTGGAATGGAAAAATCCAGCTTCCTGTTATATTGTGCTTATTTTAACAAAAATAAGGCATAAATGCCCCCATGTATGTCACTTTCCCATAATGTTATATTACTGGATTATCAGGTTTGATCTGATCAGGATCTGTTCGACTCTTCCTACATCAGTGCAATAATGGTTCAATTACTATCTCTTTATTATTAGTTTTGGTAGTTTAAAATTGATGTTTATTGTTAGATTTCTTAGCATTGAATTGCTATTGCTGGACCCTTCTGTATTATGACTTTCAGAGTCACTGATCTTGGATAAAGAGATGAATTTGGGGAGAATTTATATCTTTATAATATTGAGTCATCTCATTCAAGAGCACAGCATACCTCTTTATTTCTGTGTCTCCATGTGTCCTTTATCTCCTACATAACACTGGACAGTTTCTTCGCAAAGGTTATGTTTATCTTTTATTAGATACTAGAGGCCCAGTGCATGAAATTTGTGCACTTGTGGGGGAGGAGGAGTGGTGGTCCCTCAGCCATGCCTGCGCCCTCTCACAGTTCGGGAGCCCTTGGGGCGGGGGGGTGGGGCGGGGAGGAGATGTCTGATAGACATTCTTTGTCCTGCTGCAGAGGTAGGAGAGGCTCCCACCAGCACTACTGCGCTCACCAGCCATGAGCCTAGCTCAGAGCTTCTGGCTGAGCGGCACTCCCCCTGTGGGAGCACATTGACCACCAGGGGGCAGCTCCTGCTTTGAGCATCTGACCCCTGGTGGTCAGTGTGCATCATAGCAACTGGTTGTTCCAGTCAACTTGCATATGAGCCTTTTATTATATAGGATGTTCCCAAAGTATCTTATGCTTCTTGTTCTTACTGGGAACAGAAATTTTAATAGATGCTTACATTTGGTTATTGTTGGATGATAGAAATACTGTTTTTTTTTTTTGGTATAAATTGTCTTACATTTAGAAAACCACTTATTGGTTCTTATACTCTGTATAGAGAAACATAACATATATACATAATAGTTCTCTTTCTTTCCAAGCTTTGTACTCCCCACTCCCATACCTCACCACCCCCATCTGACTGAATTGAGTAGTGTTCTTTCCAATTGTGCTATTTCCTAATTTCTACAATACCTTCCACGTTGATGCACCTGATGGTTATAGCTCATGCACATTATCGTACTTGATTGTGAGGCTCATTTTCAACAGGAATCCCCTCTGTGTAGGTCTCCTGTTGTTCCCGTTTGTGGTTTCATTCTCATTGGAAGTTTCTGAGTTACTTCTTCCCCGGCCTTTGCGGTTCACAGGTTCTGGTCACATTTTCACATCAGTTTCCTGTATTGTGTTTCCATATCACAAAAGTATTGGAGATTTTCAGTCTCCGCTCTCTGAGCTCACAGTCTAGAAATTTTGCTTTCTTTCTGCTTACTATGTCCCAGGGCCCTCACCGGCCCTTTGGTTCTGTCCTTGGGTTGATTATGTGAGCATTTTACAAATGGGAGCATAATTGCCATCATTCCCAGATTTACTTCTGCAGGGAGTCAGGGCCTTGACAAGCATATCCCTGCGGCCTCCCTGAAAACATTTGGTTTGTTTGTTTAAATAAAAACCCAGCCTCTAACGCCTATATCTGGTTTGGTTACTCTGATAGATGACATGATTTTTGAGTTTCAGTGACGACTCAAAGTTTGTCCTCTAATTTTTTGGCACTAGCAAAATGTCTGAATGTTGAACTTGTATTTTGAGTTTTAAAGATATATTTTGCTAGCATGTTGGGTGTGTGCATGTGTGCAAGTATTGTTCTGGAGAAAGATTCTCATCAAATATCTGTTCCTTTCAGGAAAGAAAGGAATCTAGTGCAAGGGGAAAGGAAGTCCAATGGCAGGTGCTTCCTAAGAACCTTGCAGACTTTCTCCTGGCGGGGGTGGGAGGGGGTGGATGGGGGTGCTTGGGAGGGAGAGACATAGTGCAGGAAAAGAAAAAGAGACCAGGTTATTTAGAGACTTGATGCATAATTTACATGCAGGGCTATTTTTGCAGGCTGTTGTAATGGCAAGGAGGATGGGAAGGCATTAGCACAAATCAAACGAAAGCTGGGCTTTGATTAATCTCAGTTAGTCCCTAAGAATGAAACCCTGTGAATCCCATAACAATTAAAGGCCTCGCCGAAGTGATGAGAAAAAAATCAGGTCAAACCCATTTCCCGTACAGATGAGGTCTTTATACATGTCAGGCTTCTCTCCGGCATCAGTCATCTGTCTTTTGACCATGGCTACATGCTTATTATATGCAAGGCCATATGCAATGAGCTGGTGATTAATAAAAACATTATTCAGCAAGGTTGAAAAAATAGCCAACAATTTTTCATGAGGTAATACATGAGTTTCAACTGGGCTCCCAAGCAGCAGATACATGTGGAGTGCCCAGTGTATGCCAGGCACTGCTTTAGGCGCTGGGATTCGGCAGTAAACATATTCTCTGCTCTGTGAAGCTTATATTCTAGCAGTGGAGGAAGAGAGTCAGTGAGTAGACAACACTACGGATAACATCATGTAGGAACCAAGTTTCATGAAAACATTAAAATTGGGTAACGAGATGGAGAGTGCCTAGGTGAGGAGACCGATTTAGACAGAGAAGGCTGCTGAGAGGAGGTGACATTTGACAGAAGTGTTGCATTATGAGAAGAAAGGAGGTGGGGAGTAGGAAGGATTTTACCAGAATTCTAATAAAGACAAATATGTACAAATCTGGATTTTTAAGGGTGAAGCATAGAATTTATTTACTAAATAACGAGGGCGCAGGCCGAGTGGTAGGCAATTAAAAAACTTTACGTTATGATTTCTTTAAATATAGCTTTCCCTACCCAACTAGAAGGAATGATTAGTTGTATGTCTATTTGACATTTTTTTTGTTTGATTTTTCCAAATCACCTCTATTTTTCAGGGCCTGGTATTGCGGCTCTATGAGGTCAAAGCATACACTAGGTCAGAAAGCCAGGGTTGTGTTGCACAACTCTGGCAGGATTCAGTGCTCTCCCAGATGGTGGCTATGAACGGGGCACCGTTTCCCCTATACCCAGCTCAGGGATGGCAGAGCCATGCCACTGGTATGACTGTGGGGCCCTTTCATGTTTTGTGAATGAAGGAGTATTTGCCTTCTCTGTGAAAAGGCAGAAGAAAGCCACCAGCAATTCTCCCCCCCCACCCCCACCCCCGCCCACACACACCTTTGAAAGAGCCTCATAATTCCAGTGCATATGGTCCTCACAAAAATAGTTGTCCAAACAGGTAATGCACTGAATGGCAGGCTAAGGATAAAGCAGATCTGTCCTGTTAAAAAGTCATTCATTCCAAAAACAGTTTGGCTCAGTGGATAGAGCGTTGGTCTGCAGACTGAAGGGTCCCATGTTCGATTTTGGGCAAGGGCATGTACATTGGTTGTGGGCACATCCCCAGTAGGGGGCGTGCAGGAGGCGGCTGATCGATGTCTCTCGCATCAATGATTCTAACTTTCTATCCCTCTCCCTTCCTCTCTGTGAAAATCAATAAAAATACATTAAAAAAGTCATTAATGAGAAAATAAGAACATTAGTGTGAGCTGCAATGATCCCACAGTGTTTGAGAAACAGTATAGTGTTAGAAAGCAGTTTGACCATCTCAATAGTTTTAAAAATATTCAATTCTGTGGATTTTCCTCCTGGGAATATAAATAAAAAAAGAACAACCTGTAAAAATGTTACTTACACACGAATCTATCACTTATGACACTATTGATAATGCACCAAAATAAAACAAATTGAATATTCCCCCAACAAGGGCAAATGGTAAATTACCCATGGAACAGTCTCGATGAAATATTGTGCTGACATTTAAATTAATCCTCGCAGAGATGCTATAGCTTCGTGAAAAATGGACTAACATGTAACATTTAAGCAAACAAAACAGAATAGGAAAGATGGGCTAACCTTAAATAGTACCCTAAAAATTGTGTCAGCACATTTTAGAAGGACTAAAAATGAGTAAGAGAATGTTAAAACTGGCAGCCTGTACTTGTGTTGCCATTGCATGGCTTTCTATTTTATTTATGTAATAAATAAACTGCATTCTAGTAAATAATTTGTTTGGAGACCTGCTTTCACCTTGGACATTGGATATGGCTCCCGAGCAGTCCTATCTTCTGTCTACTGCTCCTCCTTGCTCTGAGCTGTGGGAAAGAGGGGAGCAGACAGCTGAGTATAGAATGTGTGTGTGTGTGTGGGGGGAGGCGGTGAGGGAGGGTTCTGCATGGTCTGCTCCTGCTCATAATCATGGATGGATGGATGCTGGGGCAGAAGAACTTGAACTCCCACCCGTGTCTGGAGGCGTTCCTCCCTGAAGTGGAAAAGGAAGATGCTGTGCTGACGAAGGGCTCAGATGCCCCGAGTGGGAAACCTCCCTTGTGTAGCATTTCGAGAAATAAAACCCGTTGCCAGAAGAGTGATCAGATTCCACGAGCCAACCAAAGGCCCGGGGAGAGATTTGTTTCTTCAGCATGGAGGCACCCGAAGGAATTGCACTTCCTCCTCTTCTGTAGTTCACGGTTACTGGCCCCCATGGGGTGAACCACAGAAAACACATAATCCCTCACACTTCATTGTGATGGTTAGCAGATTTACTTTCCTAATTATCTTCCCATGGACATATCTGTGAAAACACCCCCCCCACACACACACCCACACACACACGCACATTGCAATGGCACTGGTAATATAGGGTATTGTTCAGCAATGGGCTAATTTCTTCCTTTTTTAAAAATATATTTTATAGATTTTTTACAGAGAGGAAGGGAGGAGAGAGTTAGAAACATCGATAGAGAGGCATCGATCAGCTGCCTCCTGCACACCACACACTGAAGATGTGCCCACAGCCAAGGTACATGCCCTTGACCGGAATGGAACCTGGGACCTTTTAGTCCACAGGCCGACGCTCTATCCACTGAGCCAAACCAGTTTCGGGATGGGCTAATTTCTTGTACAAGTTTCCTAAAAGAATTGAGACACGCTGGAAGTTCCCTCAGTCCTAAACATCTCTAAATGAGCAACATGTCAAGGCCAGAGAGAATGAGACAGGGCTTGTAGCTAAGTCCCTAGTATCCGCTCACACCAGAAACTCAGGGTCTCTGCTGCTGGGCAGATGCCCTCGCTGAACATCCTCTGGCTTCCCAAGCTGCACCTGGTCCTTCCTGTCACTGTTCCCTCTGCCCAGTATGCATTCCAGAGAGGACAACACTCAGCCAGCAGCAGCTGTGTGTGTGTGTGTGTGTATGTGTCTTCTGCCTTTGTCTATCATTTTTTAAAAATATTATTTGATTTTTTTTACAGAGAGAGCTAGAGAGCGAGAAGCATTGATCAGCTGCCTCTTACACACTCCCCACTGGGGGACGTGCCCTTGACCCGAATGGAACCTGGGACCCTTCAGTTCGCAGGCCAATGCTCTATCCACTCAAGCAAACCGGCTTCAGCTCATGTCTACCATGGTTTACCTTTAGAGTTTATATCCGTCAGGTGCACCAATTCACCACTTTCACTGCACTATCTCCTGCACAGTAGCTTTCTGAGAGGCCCACCTTCTAAAAGGAGGAGATGAGAAAACATTTCAGTTTCTTCAATAAGCACAACCCCTTTGCCTCAGAAATTTCCTGGGGAGAGAAGGGTCCGATCCACTTCATCACAGTGAGTAGATGCAGGGCGGATACTGCCCCCTTGTTTGAGCTGGTGAAAAGCTGGGGGAACCCAGTGCCGTCACTAGGTCGCTGGAATTCTGTGCGACAATGGAAAAAGAATGCGGTGAAGGCCTAGGACGGAGAGGGAAAAGCATCATTGTTTATTAACCCCGAGAAACAAGAGTTGTACCAGTGAATCCCAGCAGGTGGACTCCCATTGGCTCTGTCCTTCTCCTGTTCTAGGGCCCTGGTGCTGACCTGGTCAGCTGACCTCAGATCGCATCCTTGCCTGCTGGTTCTGGTTGGAACTAAGAGGAGACTGGAGGGAAGGAGCAGAGGGCAGAGTTTCATTTCCCCGACCCCCTCCCTAAGAGTAGGGGACCCCAGCTCCTATGGGCAGCTGTCTCAGGGAACCGCCCTGTCTTCAGTCTGGAACCACAGTCCCAGGGAGGGGAGGACACTGGGGTACTGAATTCTCCCGTCATTGGCACTGCCACAACGTTATATCTAACTCTCCTCATTCTATTTTAGTTTGAGAGGACTACTGTTTCAGGCTATGGCCCTAACTGGTACATATACAGTGGTACCTTGAGATACGAGTGCCCTAACATATGAGATTTTTGATATACAAGCCGTCGAGCGAGCGATTTTTGCTTTGAAATACGAGCAACAGTTGAGATAGGAGTCATCGCGCGGATCGGCCGGCTGCACACGACCCACCAGTTTACCGCGACTTGAGTGTCTCATAGTTTCCCACGCCGCAAGGTTACGGAACGAATTAAACTCATATCTCGAGGTACCACTGTACTACAATCCCATTTTTATAGTAGCGATTTCTCTATTGGCCGATTGTCTGGAAATATAAATCCAAACTGTACATAGTGGTAAACTCTAGAAAGTGGATTCAGCAGTAGAAAAAGAAGGGATTGGAACTTTCATATTTTCTACCTATTCCTATCTTATTTGAATATTGGTAATGAGTTTTTTACATTACATAATATGTACTATAACTTTATTATAAAAGCTACTAATTTAAATAGCAAAAAAAGTACCCCCAAAACAAAAAGCAAAGGCAAAATCAGTACTTAAAATTTCTGATCAATAGTCGTGATATTTCTGAGTCAGAATCTGGTTCCTGAGAAAGGGCTTATTTATTCTAGCTTATTTCATGTCATCTGGTTTACACATAGGCAGTAGTGGGCTTCTGGTTTCATTAAAAGATGTGTTTCAAAGCCTTTATTGATGTCTTAGCATATAACGTGGCTGACTTTCAAATTTTTGTAGTGACAAAAATTTATTCAAAATTCCCCCAAAAGGCTTGATTTAGGTTTTAGTACTTACATATCGGCATCCTTAAGATTTCAGTAACTGATACTTGGATTTCACTTTCTGGAGATTTTTTTTAGCATATTCCATTACAGCATGATATCTGAGGTTTAAAAGTTATTTTTATGCTGTGCCTGTACTTAATTGGTGGGTTTTAGTCCTCCCCACATGGAAATTTCATTTTATGTCAGGACTTTGGAATCAGAGGTTTGGCTACATCAAAATATAGCACTTCCTCTGGGAGTTGGGGCCAAGATAATAAAGCCAAATGGAACACAAGTTCAAGTTATTTTCTAGAAAAACCCAAGTACGCAAGAATGTGCTTTTTGAATTTCAGAATTTTACTCCCATGAAATCCATGCATGTGGCAAATTGGAGGTTATAAGCAGTACGTTTTCTATTTAGGACAAAGTTGCCCGATAAGAAAGCGGTGTAAGACTTTTGAGATAATGTATCCTAAATTTTGTCTCAGCTCCACACTTGCTACGACAGACCTCTATGTTCCTGCTGGTGGAACATGATGGAAGGGTGTGTCCCACAGGGATGTCAATTTGGGTCCCAGAAAGCAGCATTCAGGTGATTAAGAACACAAAACAACAATTTTTTAAAAAATTTTTAAATATATTTTACTGATTTTTTTACAGAGAGGAAGGGAGAAGGATAGAAAGTCAGAAACATCGATGAGAGAGAGACATCGATCAGCCGCCTCCTGCACACCCCACACCGGAGATGTGCCTGCAACCAGGATACATGCCCCCGACCGGAATCGAACCTGGGACCTTTCAGTCCGCAGGCCAACGCTCTATCCACTGAGCCAAACCGGTCTTGGCAAAACAACAATGTTTAAGAACATGTCTCATTCATTTCTTGGAAATTTACCAAGTATGTGCACAGCTTTTGATCTGGGAGATATCAAGGGGAGTGTGGGGGGGGGGGACAGGGCTTGTTCCCCAGAAGTGTAAAATGTAATCGAAGTAACACAGCACATCTCGCGGAACAGGTGTCTAAACCTGAGCCGTGCAGAGACCCCTTTTTTAGGAAAGATATTTCAGATCCCTCCGGTTGATTTAAAATGCTTTTATTATGTTACCTGCCTATGTCTAAGCAAGTATACATACTCAACGCTTTATATACTCCTTAAAATTATGGCTTTGTTCCTCTAAAAGCCAAATTCAATGTGCAAATAGTAAATACTACAAAGAAAACTTCCTTTGAAGAAGATTTAACCACTAAATACCTTTCCCCCCCCACCTTATTGTGAAAGAAGGCTGTCGGGTGGTTTTAAGGGGAAAAAGTGTTATTTGGTGGATACTCCTTGTCAGAAATATTACAGTTTCCTCGTGAATTCTCTGGCACTGCAGACACCCCTCTCTTTGTAAACAGAAGCTGGGTGTGCTCCTCAGAGCTGGATTCCCGTTCACAAGGCTTTGATTTTTTTTTCTTTCTAATGTCTCTTCCGCACCTGGAGAAATGAGGTTGCTAGTTCCATTAGGCCACAGCGGGTCTTTGAGGCCACAGGTTAAACCTCATTAAGGTTCTGGAACAAAATGCTTAGTTTTTTGTTTCCTAATTGCCAATTTCAGCTCCTTTATTGGCAGTTACCCGGCGCCCACAGTTTATTTCTGGAATTGGGCCTTGGAGTCTCTTGTTTTCCCAAAGCTGCGACATCCCTGAGCAAGAAATGCTGTCACGTAAAGAACCAGTATGATCTGACAAGTGACTTGTGCAGCCAAGCATAAAAACATCCGCTGGGCCTAATTGCGCTTGCCTGCAACAATGACGGCAACTGGCTGATGTAAACTTCAGTGCATTCAGCAGTGGACATGGGGCTGACTCGGTGTATACATTTATATACTGGTATCTGGAGATACATATACATATATATCAGCGGTTCTCAACCTGTGGGTCACAACCCCTTTCACAGGGGTTGCCTAAGACCATCGGAAAATGCAGATATTTACATCACGATGCATAACAGTAGCAAAATTTCATGGTTGAGGGGATCACCACCACATGAGGAACTGTATGCAAGGGTTGCGGCCTTAGGAAGGTTGAGAACCACTGATATATATGGTGTACATGTTTGCATGCATATATGCATATAGCTATCTATTTATAAAATACTGATGCTACCATAGGTAAACCTGCAACAGCAGGTTGAGAAAATTAACGATTGACGGGATTGATGCTGATTGGTGATTTGGGTTCTCTCATAACTTACTCACCTTTTCAGGCAAAACATGACTGAAATGAGAAGCAGCATTTAAGTTTGATGAGCAGGGTATATGAAACCCGTTCATTAAACGTCAGTGAAAAATTAAAGGAAAATGGAAAATCATACTGCACAGCACCTTTTAAATGATCCCTTACCTATATTAACAACACAGAAAAGAAAGTAAAACATATACTACACCTCTGCGAGTTGTGCAGGGAACTATGAGTGGGAATTGGCCGTGACCTACCACCCTGCCCTCACCCCTGGCTTCCTGCTTACCTGTGAGCTCATGTCCCTTCACTTCCCCTTTTGCTCTCACACCCAAGCACAGTGAATCCTGCAGTTACTCAGATGCGGTGTGTTCTGTTTCCTGCAGGGGCCTTTACGAAGAGTGTTACTTGGGCCCTAAGCCCTCTCTAGTCCTCCCTTCGTTGTGTGGCTTTATTTGAGCGATCCTTTATAGTTTAGATGAAAAGGAACTTCTACTCTGGGTCTATTCTCACCTCCTTGCTTTTCACCAACCCTCCCTCAATAGATGTTGTTTCTATGTTGTTTCTAAGTTCAACTCTGGTTGTACTTTTATCATAGCGTCTACCCACTGGCTCACACGTGCCTGTTTCCTAGTTGGTAGCTCCCCAGTCCCCATCTGTCAAATCTGCATGAGCAGGAAATAGGTCACCATTTCCCTTCTCAACTCTCGGCCTGAGCCTGGCAGACTCTACGGGATCAGTGACCGTTTCCTGAATGATGAAATAGTCAAGACGTGGATGCCGACACTGTGGCCTTGTTCACTCTCTCTAACGTTTGGGAGAGACAGATAGAAGAAGAGGGAGAAGAAAAAGGGGAAGGGAAGAAGAGGAAAGGAAAAGAAGAGCAGGATACTTCCATATTTTTCTTCTAATAATTATTTATTTTAAACATTTATATAGTTGGATTAAATTTTTTTTTTATATTCTATGACTTCAGGATCTAAAAATAGATATTCCCACTGGATAGGCAATGAAGGACCCAAACATATTTTCCCAACTAATGCCTTCCTTCGTGCCTCACTGGTTTTAAATGTGACCTTATCATATACTGTGGTTCTTTAAATTTTTACCAAATTGACTGCAATTTAGTACAGTACTGTCATTGGGTACATGTGATAGCCAAGGCCAGCTTCATGGATGTGCAATCTATGCCGTCAATAGGACTACATGCTCAGAAGTGGTACCTGTGAGGTATGCCATGACATACCAAGAGATTAAAGTTATATAACCAAATATATACAGTTCCTCAAAAGCAGACACCATTTTTCACCCATTCTTGTAGTAATCATGGCATTGGCTGTTGACATTTTATTTTATTTTTTTAAAAGTATTTCAGTAATTATATGCATGCTTTATTTATTTTTTAAAAAATATATTTTATTGTTTTTTTACAGAGAGGAAGGGAGAGGGATAGAAAATCAGAAACATCAATGAGAGAGAGACATCGATCAGCTGCCTCCTGCACACCCCACACTGGAGATGTGCCCGCAAGCAAGGTATATGCCCTTGACCGGAATCGAACCTGGGACCCTTCAGTCCGCAGGCCGGTGCTCTATCCACTGAGCTAAACCGGTCTTGGCAGGCTGTCGACATTCTAAAAAAAGTTATAACAGAAAAATAATTCTATTAAAAAACAATGATCTGTTTCTTTTGAAATCTTGAAAAATAAGAACCCCCAAACCAAAAGACAACAACAACACCCTTATATTTTATTTTAGCCATGGCCCTCAGAAAATAGTTCCCCTGGGAGGGTAATTCATAGGCATCTGATCTAAAGTCAAACTTGGACGTGGTCTGCAGAGTAAACAACTGGAGTTTTTTCCCCTCTTTGTGCAATGGAAGCGAAGGATAGGGATTACATCAGTGGCTCCGATAAATCTTACTTTTCATATTAGCTCTGGCCCTGAAATGTTGCTGTGAATCAATGCTTGGCCTGTCAATCTCTATTTCACTTGCGCGAGGGAGCTGGTATTGGAAGAAAAGAAAAATGAGCTGTCCAGGGTTGGTTTGTTTATTTACTTGTTTTTAATGAGAAGACTCTTGCCACTCCTTCCTGACTTAAGCATCTATCATGTGTGGCTTATCTAAATGTGTGCCCTAGACGTGATCCAGTGGACATCTGCCCTGGGAAGAGAGGGAAGCAGTTCTTCAGAAGGCAGTAGGACCCCAAACCCTGGGCCGGCAAGGATGGGGACCTGTTGGTTCT
This sequence comes from Lasiurus cinereus, assembly GCA_011751065.1. Classification (NCBI taxonomy): domain Eukaryota; kingdom Metazoa; phylum Chordata; class Mammalia; order Chiroptera; family Vespertilionidae; genus Lasiurus; species Lasiurus cinereus. The sequence continues at coordinate 31,467,515 of JAAGEH010000125.1, read as the reverse complement.
AGGTCAGTGGTTCTCAGCCTTCCTAATGCCGCAACCCTTTAATACAGTTCTTTATGTGGTGGTGATCCCCAACCATAAACTTATTTTTGTCGCTACTTCATAACTGTAATTTGCTACTGTGATGAATCTTAATGTAAATCTCTGTGTTTTCTGATGGTCTTAGGAGACCCTGCTAGCTGTTCGCGACCCACAGGTTGAGAACCGCTGTTCTAGGTGTATGTGCCACACACAACCTGTTTCCTGCCTATAAAGCCCAGGTTTCTTTCTTCTACACAAGGCGCCCAAAAAGGAAAATTTCCTTAAGGGGGAAGGGTTTACATTGAGAGAATCCTTCCGGTCTCAGAAAGCAAAACCCTGTGTTAAGACTCAGCATATCTTTCCTACCAACCCTCATTTTCAGACTCAAGAGTTCTGCCCTAATTTGCGAAACATAAATATATATTTTTTTCTTCCAGAGGTCTGCTCTCAATGCACTCCTTGCCCCTGCAGGCAGTCTGGACTAGTTAACCTTGCACACCATGGCCCAGCGCAGGCACTAGGGTAAACCCGAGCCTCCAACACCTAAGCTGTTGGCAGACTTCCTTCCTTCCCTCCCTAGCGAAGGGCAGCACGCTGCTGGTCTCCGGCCTCCGGTCTCTGGCGCAGTCTGATCTGTGTTTCTCTTTGAGGGCTCCTGATGGAGGGAACAGCTGTTCCTCCTGCCCCTCTGGGCTTTACACGCAAATTAAAAAATGAGTAGTTACAGACCGAAGACTCAGCAATAAACAGAGCCAGCGAGTATTTAACTCAGGAGGCCAACTGTACTTGGACTTGGAATAGATACCTAAAACTCCTGACAGTTTCTGTTCCCTGGGCCCTACCTGTTATAATACCCTTGACACTAAAAATATCAGATTTGTACTTTATTATGAGAAAGTTATGGCTCTGAGAATCCCATTTGATGATTGTATGATCCCCTTTTAGCCTGTCATTTCTTTGAATTCATTATAAATCTTTCTTTATTCATGATCTCATTGTGTGAAAAGATCTGTTTCACATCTGCCTCCCCACCAAGGTTGTAAGCAGTTTGAGGACAGGGTCAGACCTGTCTTTTTAAAAAATATATATTTTATTGATTTTTTTTTTACAGAGAGGAAGGGAGAGGGATAGAGAATTAGAAACATCGATGAGAGAGAAACATCAACCAGCTGTCTACTCCACACCTCCCAGTGGGAATGTGCCCACAACCAAGGTACATGCCCTTGACCAGAATCGAACCTAGGACCCTTCAGTTTACAGGTCGACACTATTCACCGAGCCAAACCCATCAGGACAGTCAGATCTGTCTTTTTATTTAGCTGCTAATTCCTAAACCCTAGCAGATTACGTTGGACAGAACAGACATTTTATTTATTTACTTACTTATTGTCTAAAGTGTTACGTATGTCTCCTTTTCCCCCAATTGACACCCTCCCCAGCCATTCCCACCCCCAGACATTCGTTCTTTATTGTCAAATGAATTTATAAAGGAAAACAAGGAAGGAAGGCAGAAAGATTAGCTCTCAAGCAGTTACTACATACAAAACTCTGAAAAACATAAACGAAAGTTATCATAAGAATAGATTTATGTATAATCCACGAGGGCTTTATTTCTGGCTCATATTTTAAATGATTTACATGTAATGTATCCATTTACCCATAGTACACCCTTTAAATAAGGTTCTAGTATTATCCCCATTTTCCAGATGAGGATGCTGAGGCCCTGAGATTGGATATGGAAGAATTGGTGTAGGATCACTGGACATTTCTCTCCATAGCTTGTGATCTTAAATGCGATAGTTTAGAATTTTAGTCTAAATTCCTTTGCCTGATTTTCTTTATTATTTTTTAAAAATTATTTTGAAGACAAAAATAAAAATAATTAATAAAGGATAATTTTAGGGATCCACTAAATCTCTAGTCAGGAAAGTGTAAGGGAACTATTGGGACTGAAAGACCAGTTGTGGACACTCTGCTGGTAGCTTCTGAGTAAGTGGACCCAAGAGAAGAAAAAGAAAAAAAATGATGAAAGTAAGGGAAAAGTAATGAAACAGTCCCCTCTACTTCCAAAGACACATTCATTCCAGGGAAGATTGGAAGTGTGGGCAGAAAAGGGTGTAGAGAATAAAGAACACAAGGCCAGGAACCAAAGACTCAAGGGGGAATGACTGACTCAAAATATAGCAACTGCCAGACCAAGTAAAAACTTTCTTGATGGGGCCTGAGTATTAGGTATCCACTGATACTCCCTGAGCAAGAGGGTGTTTTCACAGAGTCTGCGGGTACCAGAGTTTGAATTCTAGTAACGTGCTGGGACTTGAGGTGGGAGGGAATCACAGGACCATCAACCCAAAAATTCAGGCTCTAATTTTAAGTGTTGGCATGGCCAGCCAATGTAGTCCAGGCCTACAAGGCTGAGGACTCTGAGCCTGTCTGTCCCTGTCAGAGCACTGGGGACCCTTATTCACAGGGAGGCCACTGAGGCTGAAGCTTAGCTAAGATGAAGGAGGAGGAACAGCAAGAGACGCAGACCAAGACTTGAGGGAAAACAAACATATTGTAAAATCCTTATTTGGGCCAGATGGTAGTAGAGACCTCTGATCTCGAATAAGGTTTAGATATTCAGAGAGATATCTAAAAATAGAGAATATGAGGCTAAAGTAGGTTAGTAACTCAAGCGACAACTCTAATGAAGATGTCAGAGCTAATGGGAGAAGGCGTGAGAACTGGGCCCAGACTTAAGGGATACAGAAATAGATTTGGAGACTTGACCAGGATATGGAGTCTGTGGTCAGGAATGATTTTACTAGGAGCCCGAGGCCTTGTCCATGAGTGATGACAAAGCCACAAGTGCTGATTTGGATCCCATCAGCCATAATTTGGTCATAATAATATTAAAGAGATCTAGAGCGGGAAGGCAGGGGTGGACTAGGGGTGGTAAGAGATCAGCCAAAGGCCAGTTCTCCTGAGAAATGGACAGCTGAGAGCCATTATCAGCCAACACTCCCATTGCTGGCAAAATGTGCCCAGGCCAGGTAAAAGGATCTGGTGAGAGTACCACCTACATCCTTCAGTACATGTGCAAGGGTATGCGTAAGTGTGGGAAAACCACTCTTTCTATTTTCCGAGAAGTTCTTGGTGGAGACGGTGCCAATGACAGATAAGCTAAAAAAATAATGATCTGACAACATACTGGTGCACAGCTGACCTCAAAGGAGTGCATTGTCTCTCATTGCATGCTTTCCAATATAGGCTCTCCGCCTCATCCTGTGTGCATAGAAATGTGCATATGTACACATGTGTGATCCATGTGCAATGTCAGGGCTACGGATGTCCAGGGTATCTTTTTTTCCTGGTGTGGAGGTAGCTGAGAAAACAACTTTGTGACTAGAAGTTTCTTCAGTTAGGATGGTATGCGAGCAGGGGTTATGGCCTCTGTGACTGAAGTATTTTGTGCAAAGCAGACTCAATTTTGTCATCATTTCTTCAGGGCACCCACTTGCGTCAGAGAGGACTAGATGGGCACTGACAATATTTGTCTCCCTAAATTTCTGTTTTTCCCAGTGTTGCTTAGTCCACCAGTTGCTCCGTCTTGGACCATTCACATTTAGATGTATTTCTGCCTTCATTCAGGATGATGCCAACCCTTGCTAGCCTTGGGATCATTTTATCTCTTGAAAGCCTATGTCTGCTTGATCCATTACATACTGACTCTCTCTTTTACTTTGGTGCTTATTTCTAAATTTTCAGGGTTCTCTTTATGGTTCTCTCATTTACTGACTGATGCATGCAAATATAAAAACTTACACACATACACACACTCCCAAAACACTCACAAACAATTACACAAACAGATATATTCAGTCCAAAAGGATGAGGGGTACAACCATCTACATATTATGGCAGCACAGACACAGATGTCACCAACTTAGTTAATGACACAATGAGCCACCAGGAATCAGGGGTACGAAAGGAAATAGGGAATATTTCATACTTTCTGACAAGCTGTGATTGCCACTCACACTCAAATGCAGAAGGATAATGGCAGTAATGTGCATATGCAGGAGGGAACGGGCGCACTCCTCTCATGGTCTCTGAGCCGTGTTATGTGCAGCTGTCTCTATTCATCACGTGGAAAATTAGAAGCAAAAGTCTGTTGCAAATGAACGTCTAAAGAATATAGACACAATGGAGGAGGGGGGCCTCTGTCCCTTAGAGTTTTTTTATGAAAAAAAAAAGAGTGGTACAATCTGGTTCACAGGAGGTTTTGAGGATAAATTCCGACCTACAATTGCTACGAACTGAGTAAGATGCTGTGGTAGAGCCGCAGGGGAGACTTACATAAGTGCAACTTGGTCCCCGACAGAAAAAATTGCTCCTAAAGAAACAGTTAAGGAGTAAACATGCCATATACATATAACTCCCATAATTCTAGAAGAAGAAGAGCTCCATTTGTAGATGGATTGACAGTACACGCTAGTCATTTTTCTCTGGACCTGGTCTCCAAATCTTCACTTTTACAAACTGCGAAGAAAAGAGAGCCTTAAGTCATCTCTCTGTGGGCCACACAGATATGATGTCATTTTATGGTTTTATTTTTGGTGAATTTATATTACATGAGCCAATTCTCAAATATATACACTCTAAAATAGATCCTTTAGGCAACCCGAGAAGTGATGAACTCCATCCTCCTGAAAAAGGAACAATTTATCATGTACATTCCACAACCATTTACAAAAGGAATATAGATTGTTTTTTCTTCAAACCCCATAGCCTTGATTTAAGAGCAATTTGAAAGTTGAAGGGATGAATAATTCTTGTGAGAATAATAACACAGAACTTCCAAATATAATATATTCTTCAAGTGCCCTTAAATTAAGGACATTTGAATTTCTGTCAGAAATGGGCATATGAATTAAACGCTAGTCTATTCCTATTGTATGAGAACTGTCCATCGATCTACCTATCTGTCTGACCATCCATCTATTCATCCATCCATGCATCTATCTAAACCATATGTCATCTAGAAAACAAATGTTTCTGCATTGCTACGAAGGGTAGATTTTGCTGTAACTTGTCTTTTCCTTCCAGAAAAATTCAATCCTGACTTGACTTTTATTCAGTTCTGATGAACATCTTCTGGAGGATGTTGCTGAGAAGCATGACACGAGAGCAGTCCCATCTTATACTCTTTCATTTGTTCACTTATTCACTTATCCTTAGAGAACTCTTAAGGTCCAGAGGACAATAATACCAAGGATGTCCTTTGTACATCCTAGAGAATTGGACAGATACATGAATAAGCAATCTAAATGCAGTTATGCAAGTGATGGGATGAGGTTAAGGGAGTTTATAGGAGGACCAGCTAAGCTAGATTCTCAAGCGTCAGGGCCAAGAAGACCTCCCAGAGAAGATGGTGTCTGAGATGCTTATTAGGGAGGAAAAGAACCAAAGAAGTATTCTTGAGAGAAAGGGTGTCACATACGAGGTCCTGTGACATGAATACCCTGGATTGTTCAGTGATGTTGACCTTTGAAACATAAAAGTCCAATGGGGACCTCTTAAGAGATGATATTTGGGAGAAAAAGTAGGGATCGGATAATAATTATCTTTCGGGATTTGATAAAGTGAATGGAATCCATGCCAAGGGGCATAGGAGGCTGGGTATGATGAAGCAGTATTGAGAATGATTGATCTGGCAGCAGGAAGTTGAACTGATTGGAGCAAGGGAGAGGCAGAGACTAGTTAGGAAGCTTTACAATATCCAGGGAAGAAAGATTCAGTCTCACTGTTCAAAGTAGTGCAAACTCAAAATACTTCAGTAGTTCAGTACGCACAAAAGTAAACAATCAAAGAAAAAAGATATACAGTGGTACCTCGAGATATGAGTTTAATTTGTTCCGTAACCTTGAGGCGTGGGAAACTATGAGATGCTCGAGTTGCAGTAAACGGGTGGGTCGTGTGCAGCTGGCCGATCCATGCGATTACTCGTATCTCAACTGTTGCTCGTATTTCAAAACAAAAATCGCTCGCTCGAAGGCTCGTATCTCAAAAATCTCGTATGTTAGGGCACTCGTATCTCGAGGTACCACTGAATGCCTCCCTTTTTGGTTCATCAAGTGTGCGGGCAGTGGTCATGGGGATGAAAAAGAAAGAACCCCCCTGAAGGATGTTGAGGAGCTGAAGCCAGCAGAATGAAGTGACTGACCGAATCGAGAGAACTGGACATGCATGATTCTTTGACTGACAGCTGATCAGCACACCGATTTAGCGGCAGAAATTGCCTTTGTTTCTTTCTTTAGATCCAATACCTAGCATGAGTCTGTACATATAGGAAGAACTGACATTTGTGTGGGGAAAAACCAACAATAACAAAAGAAACAAAACAAAATTAAGGGATTTTTGATGTTCATGCCACCTAGATAATTATGTAATCTTTAAAGAAAACCTTCCAGGATTGTTGATGTTGATGTAACTCAATTTTTCTGATGGGGAAGGTGAAGCTTAAGATAATAAGTAACTTTCCCAAGGTCACCCAGGTTACATAGAACTCATAGCTGTATGCAGATTGTAAGCCATTAACTCCATTATTGCATGAAGAAACTTCAAGTACTACTACTACTACTACTACTACTACTAATTGTTTATAGTATAGAGAAAACATTGAGCAAAAGTCATGAACAGTTTGGAAAAGAAATATAATGGCAATCTAACATGAAAAAAACACACACCTCAATCTCACTATTCAAAGTAGCACAAATTCAAAATACTTAGGTAGTTCAATACTCACATAAGTAAACAATTAAAGAAAAGGATATATGCCTTCTTTTCTTTTTTGGTTTATCAAGTGGGTGTTTTTTTAAATAAAATGGATAACATTTAAAAATCTGGGAATATTACATATATTTGGGAGGTGATACTATATTGTAAAGTCAATTTTTGAAATATAACGTTGACTGGTATATGAACCATAGGTACATAACTTGATGTATTTTTATAAAGGAAGCTTATCGTCACCACTGGCATATGAGTTAGAACTGTGGTCGGCAACCCTTGGCTCGCCAGCCATATGCGGATCTTTGGCCCCTTGAGTGTGGCTCTTCCACAAAATACCACGGCCTGGGCGAGTCTATTTTGAAGAAGTGGCATTAGAAGTTTAAGTTTAAAAAATTTGGCTTCCAAAGGAAACTTCAATCATTGTCCTGTTGCTATTTGGCTCTGTTGTCTAATGAGTTTGTCGACCACTGAGCTAGAACATGGACAACATCCCAGAAGCTGTGCTCTCACCATCTTCCAAAAGTCACCTCTGCCCTTACAGAAACATCATACATTCATTTTGCCTGTTTGTGAACTTAGCATAAATGAAATCATATAATGTTGGTTCTTTCATTTAATATCATGTTTATGAGATTTATCTATGTTGTTGCATGTGGCAATATTTTGTTTCCCTGTCATTATATAATGTTTGTAGCAGTATATCATAATTGATTTATCATTCTATTGATAGCATTTGGGTAATTTCAGATGTTTGGGGCTATACTGAATAATATCCTGCCATATGTTTTTGGTGAATAATGTTGATTATAAGCACAGGAATTGAATTCAGGGCTTTATCTGCATTAATTAGTAGACATTAATAAATAATTTTTCAGTGTGATTCTGCCAGTTATAATTCTATCTATAGTTACTTATTTCACCATAGTATTGCCAAGCCTTGGAATTTTAAATATAAATTTAGTGGGTGTATAGTGCTATAATTTTATGGTTTTAATTTGCACTTTTTTATGACTAATGAACTTGAACACCATCTTATATACTTATTGGTACTTTGGATATCCTCTTTTGTAAATGTCAGTTCAAGTCTTTTACTGTTTTGGAATTGTAGAACTTTTATTTTATTTGCATTATACATGTGAGTTCTTTGTTGAATAAGTCTATTCCAAATACCTCATCCCACACTTTGGGTTGCCTTTCCAATCTCTTAATAGATTAGTTTCATGAGCAAGTTCTTTATTTTAATGTAATCTAATTTATTATTAATATTTTCTTTATGATGAGTGCTTTTTGTTTTTTCTTCAAGAAAACTTAATCTGCTGAAATCAGTTTGGCTCAGTGGGTAGAATGTTGGCCTGCAGACTGAAGGGTCCCAGGTTTGATTCAGGTCAAGAGCATGTACCTTGGTTGCGGGCACATCCCTAGTAGGGGGCGGGCAGAAGGCAGCTGATTGATGTCTCTTTCTCATCGATGTTTCTGGCTCTCTATCCCTCTCTCTTCCTCTCTGTGAAAAATCAATAAAATATATTTAAAAAAAGAAAAGAAAACTTAATCTTTCCCAAAGTCATGGATATATTCTCATAATTTTCTCTTAAAACCATTATTATCTTACCTTTCATATTTAGAATAATAATCTCTTTGGTATTGATTTTTATATCTGTTGTAATTTAGCCATCACAATTCATTTTTTCCATATGGATATGTAATTGACTCAGTGTCATTGTTTTTGAAAAGGCTAACTTAGATAATTGTTTTGAAGTTTCTTCTCTTAAATCAAATGTTCATATATTTACATATATGTTTCTAGAATATTCTGTTACATTGGTCATTTTGTCTATCCTTTCAACAGTACCACACCACCTTATTTACTATAGCTTTGTAGTCAATCCTGATATATGTTAGGGTAAGTCTTCTAACTCACTTTTAGATCTTTATCTTCACAATTGTTCTAGATACTTTCGGTTCTTTGCCTGTTTATATAATTATTAAAATCAGCTTGTCAACTAAAAATAACCTGCTGAGATTTGGACTGGCTCTTAGGATCTCTAGTTCAATTTGAGGATGATTTGCATTTTTGCAACATGAGCTTTCATGTGCATGAACTTGTATATCCCTCTGTTTATGTAGGTGTTCTTTAATTCCTCTGAGAAATGTTTTGTGGCTTCTAGTATACTGATATTACACATCTATTGAGGTCTATATGTGTTTTTAATTATATCATCTGTCATTGATGTGTTTCTAATTATATAATGTATTGAATTTTATTTTCAAATTTAAAAATAAATTTAATGCATTGATCTTGTATCCAATGATTTTACTAAATTCACTTGTTAATTCTAATAGGTTATAGATTCTTTTGGTTTCTCTAAACTTTGTCTTTTGCTTTCCAGTCATTTTGTCTGCTATTGTAAGGACATTTGTAGAGTTTTGAAGATGATTTTGACATCCCTGTTGCCAATGGCTCCTGCCCTTTTACTTTTTTCTTGTTCTTAATACTATGTTTAAGTTTATTTATTTAAAATCATGCATACATTGTACAATTAAAAATGAAAATTTGTATGCTAAGGACTTCATATGCTGAGTGCCATTATTATTTTTATTTGAATTTATTGGGGTGACTCTGGTTAATAAGATTATACACATTGCAAGTGCACAATTCTATAGCATCATCTGCATATTGCATCATGCACTCAGCACTCAAAGTCAAGTCTGTTTCTGCCACCATTTATCCCCTTTGGCTCTCTTCCACTTTCCTCTACCCTTTCCCTATGGCAACAACCATGCTGTGGAACAAAATAAACTAACCAATAAAATAGAAGCGAACTCAGAGACCCCGAAAGTAATGTAATCACTTTACATTACAGGGGCTTAGGGCTGGAAAAGGTGGAGGGATCAGCAACAAACAAACACACAAACAAAAACCCCAGATAGTATGACCCTTTACTTAAAACAATGTTTTTTGTTTTTCTAAATTGATTTCACAGATGAAAAGAGAGAAACATCAGTGATGAGATAGAAACATCAATTAGCTACCTCCTGCACACCATCTCTTGGGGATGGAGGCTGAAACCCCGGGTAAGTGCCCTAACTGGGAATTGAACCACGATCTCCTAGTTCATGGGTCTAGGCCCAATCACTGAGCAGCACTGGCTGGACCACCTTGCTGGAAACCAAACACTGTCTCACTAACAGAAAGATGTGGACAGGAGAACAGAAGGCTGGTCAACCTTAATTGCTCTGAAAGGTCAGAGCTAATCACTCACTGTTTAGTTGAAACATTGTGAGCTGAAGCAGCCTCTACCTGTTTGTCTCATGTAAATTTCTGTTCTTGGAATTTCCTTCCTAAAAGTCATGGGTATATCCCATAGTCTTATTAAAAGGGAGAAAAAGGTCAGAGCAAAGTGTAGTCTTTACACTAGAGGAAGGCTCCCGCCTGGCCCTCCAATAGCACCAAATTAATACTTTTCTAGTCTCTCTTTTCATTTGCATAGGGCCTCCTCCAGAACCCGAACCCTGAACCACGTGGGACGTGAAAGAGATTCCCACACCACCTTTTTAATATTCTTCTACTTCACAGTTTCCATTTTGAGTCCTTCTATATTCACTTTGAGGTCTCTTTTCATAGATGCCATGTTCAATATTTTACTTAAATAATGTTATGAAATGTGTTTTGCCATCAAGTGTCATTATTTTTATGTTGGGACAAATCATTCTTTTGCCTTGAGCTCAGAGAAAGGCTTACTGGCTTTCATATGGTAAGCCCGTATGCCACATGTATACATGATTTAAGTAAGTAATCTTAAACAAAGTATTTTTCAGTAGCTACATCGTGTTCATTTCTCGTAAGCACTTGTACAACCGCGAGAGCCACTTTCTCTCGCTGCTTCCTCCCTTCTCTCCTTTCCTCCACACTTCAATACCTGGCATATGTCAGCATATTCCTGGTTCAGCTTCCTGCCTCGTCAATCTGCAGCGGCAGATAGGATCCTGCCCTCCAGCGAGGCTTCTGCTTTCTATGCCAACTCTAGTCAATGCAAACTGCTCTCAGTTTTGCTTCTCCAGATCCAATGTTTATGGCATTATGAAGTCCCTTCTCAGAGAAGGTGCCGCTGACTGCATGCTAAGCGTATCGAAGATCTTATTTTGTTTTCTGCTTTTTATTTTCCTGTTTCATTAGTTTCAGGAAAGATAGGAAGAGAGAGGCATCTGGACTGTATCTAAATATGATTGAATACGTAATTGTATACAAAATATTACAGAGAAATTTCATCCTTTGTGCATAGTGCAGAAGTTTTTAACAGCTGAAAGGATTTTGAATATTGAAAAGGATAAAAATAGCACTTCGTTGATGAGAAGCTTAAAACAGTGAAATTTCCTTGAAATATCTGGGAGTCTATTAAATATATTTCCACTGTGGCTTTCTACTCCTCCAGGAGACACACATGAAATGTTTCAGAGAGATTCAGAAAGGCGTTTCAAAGTTTGTATTGCTTTGTTTTACTGACTGATCTCTTTTTATATGATCCCTGAGTGCCATATTAGGTCACATAAACACCATTTGATGCTGAAATTTGAGTCAAGTTCTTTTTCTTTAAATCCTTGTTGATCTATTATATAGGAAGGAAGGTTTTATCTTTTCATGAACAGATGGTGAACAATTTGATCTGGTTGAAACTAACATTCAACTCTTGCTATAGCAAAAGCTACATGCCATTTTTTAGAAGAGTAGAAAACTTACCCATCTTTTGGTTTATCTTGAATCATTAAATCTATGGTGCTGATGAAATCTTCAGTTACCGACCATCAATTACTACCAGAGATTTTGATGGTAAGTTCTTGACCCATGTCTGTGGTTTTTATTTAGAGCAATACATTTTGTGCTTTGAAAAGGGTAATATATGCTACTAATCGTCTAAAATTATTGACTGAGATTGGTATTTTTTTCCCCTCCCACATTCTCCTTTTAGACTCCAGAGCAAGATCTGGAAGAAAAGGACAGATAGGTAAGGGAATGAGCATTGCATTTATTGAATACTTCCCATGACCTAGGCTCTGAGCTAAACCCATTACAAATGTTCGTCGCATTTCATCCTTAAAACTTTCCAAAGAAGGTTGGTGATCCTTACTTAAAGGTGAGAAAGCTGACACCCAGATATGTTAAGTACCTACTCAAGGTCACAGAGCCAGGAAGTGGAAATTCTGGAATTTGGACTCAGGTTTGCCCGATCGATCCACAAGGAGCTTTCTCTAGTCATGGTCACTGAGCGACTGGTGATCAGTTGGTCAGTCTGCTTCCAGAACCCATTCTTTTTGCTGCTTTCTCCACTGCCTTCTTGGAGAAAGCAGTCATTTATCCTTGTCAAGTACTGGCCCAGCGCCTGGTATGTAGCAGAGACTGAGTATGTTTGTCTGAGGGCGAAAAATGGGAGAAGTTGGCTTGTGATTTCTATTTACCCAGCGTGCTTTGCTGCTGAAAACGGAAAAGAAATGGCAAATATTCTAAGGTTGTTTATTCCTTTTATTTTTAGGCATCTGTCTTTCCTATTTTTTTGTTCTGTATGATAAAAATCTAAAAATCTATGTAACAGCTAGGCCACATAAGGAAAATGTTCAAAAATGACCAAAAGAAAAAAAATTAATGACTGAAATACAAAAGAGTAGACTGCAGGTGATGGCAAACGTATTGATTGATATATATATACCTGCGTCTGTAGATAGATAGCTGCATTGTACACAGAGACTCAAACACATATCAGTGGTTTAATTTTTTAAAAATTAAATTAAATTTATTTTTTAATATATTTTATTGATTTTTTTTTACAGAGAGGAAGGAAGAAGGATAGAGAGCTAGAAACATCTATAAGAGAGACATCGATCAGCCGCTTCCTACATGCCCCCTACTGGGGATGTGCCCACATCCAAGGTACGTGCTCTTGATCTGAATTGAACCTGGGACCTTTCAGTCCGCAGGCCGACGCTCTATCCACTGAACCAGAATGGTTTTGGCTAGTGGCTTAATTGTATACTTCATTAGGACAAATCCCTTAGCAAGGTATTACAAGGAATATCTTTGTCTTTTGCTGGTGCAGGCCCTCCCTCGGTTTTTTTTGTTTCATCATCCTGCCTCCATTCTTTTGCCCAAACTATTTACATTTAATAGGGCTTTCTCCTGGTCCATTGCTTGCTTCAGATATTCTTCTAGAATATTTCTTCAAAATTATGTGTGTACAGTTGCATAAAGTCAGATCTTTAAATTACAGAGTCTGCCTTTAGTCACACTTAACTATGTAGCATTCGTTGAAGGATCTGTGGGCTGTTTTGTCAACACTTCTGTCAAATATGTACTCTTGACCCACTAGTATAGTAAGACAGCTAAACATCAACGAAGCTAAGGAGCTGGGATCAAGGTCACAAAGTTCTGACGTAGCTAAGATGATGACATCTAACGTGGGTTAAGTTTAAGTCTACAGCCGATGTTGCTTCGATGGATGGCAGGCAGGCTGCCTATAGTGTAATGTTAAAATCATCATGGAATATGGTCTCAGAAAGCTGTGTAGAGAGATTTCTGAGATAAACGTAAGTGTTTCTTCATGTCAACAATAAACATGCATTTTCAAAAATTATTACCACCCTGTTACCTCAGATAAATCTTATCATATTAGACATTAGTATTCTCTCTGCTCTGTAATTTGGCAGGATCTTTTATAAAGATGAACGTAATTTAATAGCTCAAGTAGATCCGAGGAACACATCAGAACTTCAATCCACATGCATTTGTGCTTGGATTTGGAAATGACTTCAGAATTATAGGGCACTGTGGGTCACATTTGTTGTCCTGGAACGAAGTAATTTTGTCTTTACAAGTTATTTATGTTATTTCCATCAGAATGGGAAATAAATTCCTTACGGTCAATTGTGCTTGTCTCCCATTTTCAAATAATTTCTATTGGGGGTTATGCTGAGATGAGGGTCCCAGTAACCTGAGAGGGCCCCCAGAGAGAGGCAGGAAAAGCCTGAGATAAGACCCAGGAGAATGGTGCATGGTGTCAGGTGGGATGAAGATGGAGGCATGTCCATAGAGAAAGCAGAAAGATCCAAAGACAGGTAGGCGTGAGGGGCACATCAGGGTAAGCTGTTCAGGACTGATCCTAGAAGCAAGGAAACATCAGCTGTAGGCTGAGACTCCATAAGGTTGATGAAAGAATGAAAGAATAAGTGAATGGCTTTGTAAATCCAGCCAAAGAAAATGACTCAGGGCACTTACAAGGGAAATAATACCTAGCAGGTGGGTGAAGGCAGAGACGGGAGATGCACCTACTTTTCCTGTACTGTGCAAACGAGTCTCACTTTCTTTAAAAGTTGGAAATGGTATCCCAGGGGCAAGCCTGTTGGTTTGGCTTCATGCAGACATGGGGAGCCTCTTCTGTCTGCATAGTGTTTCCTGCATCTTCTTTTGACCTAGACTGCCTAGTAGTTCTGGACCGCACAAGAGGAAGATTATCTTGGCAGGTTGCTCATTGTCCTGCACACAGCAATGGCTGTCTGCCTTCAGTAGATTATTACCATTTTGCAAAGGATGAAACAGAGGGGACTGGTCACAAGAGAAAACGCTACTCCCCATGAATACTGTTTACTTCATGTGGACACCTCTCCAATCCACAGATGTCCCAGGAAACAAGTAGTAACTGATACTCAGCACATGGGGATTGCTGGAAAGACACCCCCCACCCAGTGTTTGGCAGAAATTGTAACTCTGGCTGCAGCCCAACTAATTAAGTTTCTAGGAACCTCAGCCTATCACGGGACTCCTTAGAGACTGTACCATAATCTTTGTTTACCTGCTCCCTCCCTCAGTAGAAATGTGAGTGGGCCTTCTCCATGTGGCCTATGGTGGAATATATGCTCCATAAGGTTGATGAATGAATGAATGAAAGAATAAATGAATGGCTTTGTAAATCTAGCCAAAGAAAATTACTCAGGGCACTTAAAGGGGAGCACCTAGCAGGTGGGTGAAGGTGGAGATGGAAGATGCACCTACTTTTCCTGTACTGTGCAAACGCGTTTCACTTTCTTTAAAAGATGGCTGAGGTCAATTTCAGACGTAAATGAAAGAAACTGGCAACTATTCTGTTCAGACTCAAAAGTTGGGAAAACCTTTGCTGATACTATGTGGTGCTTTTGTTCCATAAACATGTTTATTTTGTGTTTCATTAAAGCCCAAATCAAGTTTGTTTTTCTGAACGGATCTATACCAATTTCTCCGAATCCTTTGCGAAGAGGACCTGTTTGCTGGCTTTATAATCATAGACTCTCAGTTATAGAATTTTTGTTATTGATTGCCTTTTAAGAACAAGTAGACTTTTACTCTCTAAAGCTTGGCATTATTTTTATCATGAGAAAGGAGATACTTTTCTTCTGCGAGGCTAGAAATAAGTTTCAATTCAAATAAAAGCAAAACGTGAGAGGCTTTAGAACGTTGTGGTTCTGGATGAATCCCTGTGCAGCAAAAATGCCCATGGGAGCTCACGGATTGCTTTTATCTGATTGGGAGAGGCATTTGTGAATATGAGCGCACCTAAGGGTACAGACCTTACCTATATCGCCCCCTACAGTGGCTGGGCCACTCTAAAGCTTGCGTTATTTTTTCAACTTTGTGCTCATCTTCCAGATCTTGTCTTCTCAAGTCCGTCCAGGTTTTGGTACAGCTGCCCAATCTTTTTTTTTTTTTTAATATATTTTATTGATTTTTCACAGAGAGGAATAGAAAGTCAGAAACATCGATGAGAGAGAGACATCGATCAGCCGCCTCCTGCATACACCACACTAAAGATGTGCCCGCAAGGAAGGTACATGCCCCTGACCGGAATCGAACCCGGGACCTTTCAGTCCGCAGGCTGACGCTCTATTCACTGAGCCAAACCGGTCTCGGCCAGCTGCCCAATCTTTACAGAGAGGTTCTCAAGTCACTTGCTAAGGTCTCTCCATCTGCAGCTTTTTGAGGCCATCTCAGATCCTGATGCCTCTGGGGTGCACATTTCAATCTGCTCTGTTAGTTTGTCTCTCACCCCCAGGAAATTCCTCTGGGCCCTGGCCCATTTAAAACCTCTGAACGGTTTGGCTCAGTGGATAGAGCGTCGGCCTGCGGACTGAAAGGGTCCCAGATTCGATTCCGGTCAAGGGCATGTACCACGGTTGCGGGCACATCCCCAGTGGGAGGTGTGCAGGAGGCAGCTGATCGATGTTCCTTCCTCTCTCATTGATGTTTCTAACTCTCTGTCTCTCTCTCTTCCTCTCTGTAAAAAAATGAATAAAAATTTTTTTAAAACCTCAGAATGGCTGGGACAGGTCCCTTTTCTTCTGATTCCCTCTTGAAAAGTACTTAAACCAGGACACTTCTTTTTTTCTTATTTCATTTTATCATGGTCTTTACTATGTAATTTTCCCCTTTGTATCTATTCAGAGTATAACAATTTAATCTTTCTTTCTTTTTTTAAAAAATATATTTTTATTGATTTTTTACAGAGAGGAAGGGAGAGGGATAGAGAGTTAGAAACATCGATGAGAGACATCGATCAGCCGCCTCCTGCATGCCCCCCACTGGGGATGTGCCCACAACCAGGATACATGCCCTTGACTGGAATCGAACTTGGGACCCTTTAGTCCGCAGGCCGACGCTCTATGCACTGAGCCAAACCAGTTTCAGCTAATCTTTCTTTTAAGAATCTCTCTTTTTCTAGCCTAATTCATCTGTCTTTCCATATTTTGTCACAAGAGTAAAGTATACTTTCAAGCATGTGTTATTGCTTAATTTCTTGATTGATCTTATTGTTTCAAGTACAGGCATTTAAAATTACTCAGAATCTTCTTGTCTATAAGAATTTCCTTAAAATGTTTTTCTTATCTCAAGAAGATGGCATACTCTATCATAAAGGGCCCTCATTTATTTTCCCCTCAATAAAATGAGCCATCTTTCTACGGGCGAAGTCTTAGTTCGGGTGTCTGCAATCTAAAGGCATTGTTAAAACGATGTCAATCCAAAATCACCTCAAATACATGTGGTGAGCAGTTTCTTTGAGCCCATGGACCAGTCACATAAAAGTCCAGTCAAGATTGCTTCTGTGATTCAAAATTGCCCAAAACTCGAAAGCGGCAAATATTGGCAGGCCCACCCATGCCTAAAGTAATGCAAACCTCCCTCTGATGCCCCTCTAATAGCAGATGAAGCTGGATCCTCTGGTTCAAGACCCTGGCCTGATTGAGTTGCCCTTTGGCAAAGTCTTCCCATGCAGCAGCCCTGTAAGTATTCGCTTAGGGCAGCGGTTCTCAACCTGTGGGTCGCTACCCCTTTGAGGGTCGAAAGACCCTTTCACAGGGGTCGCCTAAGACTATTGGAAAACACCTATTTCCCATGGTCTTAGGAACCAACACACTGCTCCTCGGTGTAGCAATGTAGTTTACTGTTGTTATATGAAGACTGTTGCCCATGCTATACCATGATTCAAGACAAAATTTCATTTATTTGTAATTAGAAATAAATATTTCACAATATATAATTACATATTGTTTTTGTGATTAATCCCTATGCTTTAATTATGTTCAATTTGTAACAATGAAAATACATCCTGCATATCAGATATTTACATTACAGTTCATAACAGTAGCAAAATTACAGTGATGAAGTAGCAACAGAAATCATTTTATGGTTGGGGGTCACCACCACATGAGGACTGTCTTAAAGGGTCGCGGCATTAGGAAGGTTGCAAACCACTGGCTTAGGACCTGACTGGGCTGTGTTGTACATATGTCCCGACTTAGCTGCTCTCCACAGGACAGAGCAATCACAAGCTGCAGTGTCTCCCCGAGGCCAGCACTTACTAAAGGGAACTTTTCTAGACTGTATGAGGTTAAAAATAGGCCATAGGCAATGGGAGCTCCCACAAGCTATCGAAGTCAGAAACCCCAATGCCAACTCGACAATAGGTCTGCATGTCTACTGTTCCTTTCCTTCCAAAATGACATCCACTGTCTATTTTTCAAGACTCACAGACCAATGCTAGGATTTGGGGGTCTGAGAGGAGCCTCAAATAACACTCATTGGTAAACAGAAAGGAACAAAACCCGGTGGAGATCAAAATGACACCATCCCTTCCCCCACCCCCCTGCCAGCAGATAAATCCAGTTGTTTGTATTTGCCCACACATTTGTAGCAGTTATTGGGCAACTCAAAGATCCCCCGTATGGACTGCTGTTCTTGCCTCTGTGAAACTCTTCATGGAGAACTAAGCCAGAACTTTCTCCGTGTAGCCTAACTCCCAAGAGAGAAACAGAGGAGGCCAAGTTCAAGGAGGTTACAAAATTGAACAGCAAATAAATATGGCTTTAATATGCGTTTATCTGATGACTAATGCCTATATAACTGAGAACAGATGAGATGACACTTTGACCTTGGAGAATGCCCCTGTTTTATTATCTGCCTATTCTACTGGGGCCACAGACACGATGGACAGTGTACTTCCTATTACTTGAATATATAGACAGCTTTAATTGATGGCAATGTTAGACTGGTGAGATCAGCATAATTAGGTTTTATTCCTGACCCGTTTGGAATCAGTGTTAATGAATAGTGGCAAGATCTTCCATTTATTAGGAGCTTCATGATTTACAAAGAGCTGGCATACGTATTACCTCATCCCTTTCAATGACCCCTGAGGTTGGGAATGTTTATACAGGGGAATCGTATTTCAGAGCATTAACTGATCTTTTTCCAGATGCCAACACAGATAGTTAAGTAGAGATGCAAAGACAGCGATCGAGATATTCTGGCTGTAAATTCATTTCTCTTTCTATCATGTCAGCCTCGTTTTTTCTAAGAAACGAAAGGACTTAAACAGTGTTTGTTAGTGGTAACGTGGTCATGACAAGGAGAAGGAAATTCGAAAGACCTGGAAATCCTGCCCCCTTCTATAGACTGTTTACCTCTGATCTATGCGAGAAATTAATTTTCCTACTTTGCTGAAAGGTCAGTTCATGAGCGATTTATGGGGACAGTTCTCTTCCTCTTCAATTCGGATGAGAGCGCAGTTATCCAAGGCTACTGAGTAATCCCATCCCATTGTTTCCCAGGTGGCAGGGCCATACAGGAAACAAGTGACCTTTAATGAAGTCCAGCGTGCTGGATTACTTCCAATTGACATAATAAGGATAATATTCACTCAGCCCTTCAGAGACTCATTTGCCAAGTATGAAGAATTCCTCTATCTGAGTTTAGCCAAAATAATGGGTTGTTGGGATAGGAGGCATCACATTTTAAAGGCATAAATTGATCTATTTACAGAACTCCTGTCAGAATGATTCAGGAGGCCTGAAAGAGCCACATTAAGGTGGCTCATAAATCAATGATCATCCTCAGGAAAAGCAGAGAGAACAAAGATAACACAAAATTCGTAAATTCCTAAGTAGTCAGAAAAGATAAAAACTTAGGAAGCTTTGCTACTTATTTCTAACAGAATTGGAGACGATGCATTAAAACCGGCACACACATTTTAAAACATAAACGAAATAAGTAAAGAATACATTCCAAACTCTTCCCTGCAACATTTTAGTCCCAGGCCATCTTACATATTTTAAGGCTCTGAACACCTCGACGACTTGCCACACTGCAAGTGTAATATTTAGTGACTGTCCTAGCAAATTTCATGGTCCTATGGCTGTTTTTATAATATTTTCTCTGCCGGCAATTCTTTGCTTTGACTTGTATTTATAAAACCCTTTCTCTTCCTTCATGGTCCAGATCAAATATCACCTCCTCATTGAGTGAATCTCTGATTCTCTTTATTCAGAGAGACTCATGGTTTCTAAATTTTCTCTCCAGAATTCTAGAGAAATCTCTGTTGGAGCAATTGCCACACTGAGTCATGTTGAATCGTCCCTTAGCTTCCTAGGAAGTTTATGGATCACAGGAAGTGAGTCATATTCATAATTACAGTAACTAACAAGGGCCTCAACTAAGTCAATATTTATTGAATAAAATAGGCTATATATTAACAAACTGTTATCACTACCTTTAACTGTATCAGACTACTATATACCTTTTTTTAAAAATGAGAAATAATTCTGCTTACCTGTCTCCCATTTAGAAACAAGTGTGAGTTTTGAAGAATATTCTCTTTCCTGAGGATGTTAATCTTAAATTTGCCACACAATATTAATTCAGAAGTGATAGCAATTTTTAAGAGGATAAGTTAAACCTTTGAACTGCTAACTTTTGATACTTACACATATTTTTCAACTGAGATCTGAAATAAATTAGTTTTTAAAAAAATCATAATTTCAGGTCACTACATTCTATCAAAAGTATAACAGACTATGGCAAAATTATAGTTTTGGAACACATTTTTATATAGTAAGGAATATGTTTTCATCACTTCAGTATTAGAAATTTCAAAAGCATTTTGTTTTGACTTCGTCTCATTTCAACCATATTTTTCTCCAAAAATTATTTGAAACGTTTGTATGTTTTCATTGTGAAGTTAAAATCACATCAGAGTCACCAAATAGAAAATAATCTGTTGTGGATGTGTTTAAGGCACATTCTAGTAATTTGCATATTTTGCATCTTACCCTGGACATAGATATTCTGCCACTTTTACCTGAACTTTAGTTTTCCAAATAATTTGGACATTATTGGCTGAAGTCAAAGTCTGATTGTTATTCGGGGAAATAAAAAAAAAAAGGTTTTCTCTCAGTTAATCTTCATACTTTTGACCCATTTTTTTCATAGGTCCATTGTAGGTACCAAGTTAGTCAACTGTAGGTACCAACTTAGTCTGTAGTCAAGGGAAATTTTTTGTTATTTTCATAACTTTCGTGATCTTCAGATTACTTACACTAATGTAACCAAATAGCTAAGCAATTCATAGATGCTTTTTCCTACCAGCTGATGTTCCTCTGGGCCAGAATACCCTTAAAACATTTCAACTTCTGCCTCTCACACCTCCCTTCAAGCTATTTCCATGGCCTACTTCCTGTTCCAATCTTTGAGTTTAAAGATGTTTGTTCAATGTCATCCTTTCTTGGCCAGCCTCTCTGATATAAGTCCCTGTAAGTTATCTCTTGTTATTTCCACCATCATCTTTAAAATAAATGGTACCATCTAATTGCTGTCTGCTATACTACTGGACTGTCAACATCACGGAGGCAGAGGCTGAGTCTCTCTTGGTTTCTCAGTATCCTCAATACCTAGCGCAGTAGCAGATATTCTCGACAAGTGCTGTTTAATACACATTTAATATGGGCCACATACATAATTTAAAATTTTATAGAAGCCACATTAAACACATAAATGGAAACAGCTAAAATTCATTTTGGTAATGTCTTTTATTGATTCTACTAGAAGTCTGGTGCTCGAGATTTGTGCACTGGGGAGGGATGTGTGGGGGTGTCCCTCAGCTCAGCCTGTGCCCTATTGCAGTCTGGGACCCCTTGGGGGATGTCTGCCTGCTGGCTAGGCCTGATCCCCCTGGGACTTGGGCCTAAGCCAGCAGTCAGACATCCCTCTTGCAGTCCAGGGCTCTCGCAGTCTGGGTCTCCTCGCTCCTTACTGCCCGCCTGCAGCAGAGGTGGGAGAGGCTTCCACCACCACCCCTGAGCTTGCCAGCTGTGAGCCTGGCTTCTGGCTGAGCGGTGGTGCTCCCCCTGTTGGAGCACCCTGACCATCAGGGGCAGCTCCTGCATTGAGCACCTGCCCCCTGGTGGTCAGTGTGCATCATAGCGACTGGTTGTTCCACCATTTGGTCAATTTGCATATTATGCTTTTATTATATAGGATAATATATGTTTAATACCATTTCAACATCTAATCCATATAAAGAGGGTATTAGTGAGATATGCATTCTTTTTCTTATTAAGTCTTCAAAGGCAGTGTTTATTTCACACCTCCTTACAGTAGATCTCTTTTTGAATTAGGCACTTTTCACATGATCAAAAGCCACGTGTGGCTGGTGGCCACCATGTTGGATAGCACAGTTCTAGGCTGTCAATAAATGTCTGTCGGATACATTGAAGCTACGGTCTGTTGAATGTGGGTGTGTGGTTGTCCAGCTCTAGCCTGACCGCCAGCCTGCAGAGCATTGCCCTAAGACACTGAAGTCACCTGACTGGCACGGAGAGCCAGACATATCTCGGAGTTATATATCCCCTTTACCCTCCAGACAAGAGGGGGCCTAGATAGCCCACCAATGACTGGTGTGGGAGGAAAAAGCCACGCTCTTTAGCCTCCACGCAGAGCGCTCTGAGTTGTGATTTACACTCTAGAGCTCCCTCTGGGATGGGACTGAGGCTAGAAGTTGGCTGAAATTGCTTTGCTCATTCCCTTTCTCTCTCTTAACTCTCCCACTGGCTTGCTGATTTCTCCTGGGAGGTGCTTTCTTAATAAAGCACTTGCTTCTAATCTTTGGCTCAAAGTCTGCTTCTGGGAAAACTTGAAGTGCTCAGATTGCAGGAATTTCCTAATGCACAGTTGTTGGTGTTGCAATAGCTTCAATAAGAGCTTGGAGTCTCTGTGTATCGGGAACAATTATAACATCCATTTCATCTCTCTTTGTTTCAGATACAGCATACTCTTCTTTAAAAAAATATATTTTTATTGATTCTAGAGAGGACGGGAGAGGGGAGAAAGAGATAGAAACATCAATGATGCGAGAGAATCATTGATCCACTGCCTCCTGCACGCCGCTTACTGGGAATTGAGCCTGCAATCCGGGCATGTGCCCTTGACCAGAATTGAACTTGGGATCCTTTAGTCCACAGGCCGGTACTCTATCCACTGAGCCAAACCAGGTAGGGCAAATATAGCACACTCTTAATAAAAATTCAGACATACAAAAAATAAATAAAAGGTGAAAAATGTAAGTGTTCTGCCCCTTTTCTCTCTGTTACAGTAACTGCTATCAAATTTTTTTTGTGTATCTTCCTTGAATAAATTTCTTTTGCAAATTTAACATGTATAAATATACTACATTTGTAAACTATATACACATATTTTTCCTTTCATCCAATGGGCCAGGAAGATTCTTTTGTACATTGCTTATTTCTTCAATATTTTCATATTTCTATGACTACCTGTTTAACTTTATAAATGCATCCCAATTTATTATACCAGTTTTCTTTTTCTTTGCCCATTTTAACTCTTAATTTGCTTCTCTAGTCCCTGATTCAGATTTAATATCTTTCGATCTCTGGTATGGACATCTATTTATATATGTTATTCTTGCCAGCTGATTTTGACCAAAAATATTCAAATGTAAGGCCATAGCAACTCCTGAGTCTAAACATACATCTTTTTATACTGATGCAGGGGTCTGCAATCTAGGCTCCAGTGAGGTCCTTACTGTACACATGTGTGCATTTCTGGGAAGAAGGATCATCGATTTAATTGGAATCTCAAGGACATCTGTGGTGTTCAAGTGGTAGGATTAAATATACAAATACACTTGTAGTCTTACCTCAGCCACCTCTCCTCATTAAATAAGCATTTAATTAATAGCAGCGTCTCACTTCAGAGACTGGGATCCAGCCTCATTTATGTTCATATCCACTTGATGCCTAGTTCAAAGAATGCAGTCATTAGTGGTTTCTTCAAAAATTACTGTTTTTCTCTTTAAGAATTTTCAGTGGAACACATTGCTTTTCTTTTGCTTCTGCCTTTCACCCTGCCTTGCTGTGATCTCAGGCCATCTCTATTCCGTAGAGATGGCCCATAGTCATTCTGAACCAACTGTACAGACTTGAAGGCATGAGCAGGACTTAGACCAGATACAGACATCTCCCTGTCCTTTGCACTCATCAGGGCATGGTCTTAGCATAATTTTCCCAATTATCTTCTACTTGATAATGAAATAATGGGATGGGGTGCCGATTTTCCACTTAGATTAGTGATACAGTATTTCCCTTTAGGATCAATTTATGTAAGAGTTCATCGACTTAAAGAGAAAGCAATATTAGTGGTGACATGACTCAGGCAAAAGTAACGGAGTTGAAGGAGGGCTTGAATTTGGTACAATTTTAACTCTCTCACCTTTGGTGTACCAGAAACTTTGGACAGTTCTAGAATTCAGTGTACATTATGGCCAGAAAAGCAGCAGAAGACTACAAAGTCAAATAAAGGAAATTATTGTGTTCCCAGGATATGTTGTTCAGAAAAAAATACAGTGATGATTCAGTTCTGCTTCATCCTGAATGACTGATCCTGCCTAGCATGTGCAAGGCTGAACCTTGATCCACAGCCAGCTTATACATGAGGGGGAGGGAGACATGGTGCATTTCTGAGCTACCGGGCCTGGCGGTCTCCTCTGATTCTCCAAACAAGCAGAGCTAGAGGCATCTAATGCATCAAGCTCTCCTTTGCACTCCCTGGTGGAAGTTCAGGTGCACATGGGTCCCTGGGGCTTGTCCAGTTGTTTTCAGACAGAGCAATTGCTCAGGCACCTGCCTGGACCAGCCTTGCATTACTGCCACCCTCTTGAGAGCATCTTTACCAACTCTGTCCCTGTGCACAGCTGGAAAGGGAGCAAAAAAAAAAAAAAAAAAAGCTAAAACCGTACTACTGCCACAAGCTGGGACATCGACATGAGGTTGTAACTCCATGCAGAGTGTTGGATTTGTATGAAGTTTGGCAGCTCCTAGTAGAATCACTGCTGCACAATTATTTTGAAGTTGATAACAACATCGTAAACACATTCCTAAGATCACACTGAGTTTAAATCCCATGAATGACTCAAAAGCTAACAATCTTGTATCCTGCAAAATATTTTCCCACAAGCAGAAAAAAAAAGCATCCTTAATGGATCATATGACTTCAAAAATGTTAAATTTTTTAAAAAAGTGGTGATGTTATTGCTATGAACTAAATTGTGGTCTTCTGAAATTTATATTTTGAAGAGCCAGTGTGATTAAATTTGGAGATAGGGCTATTGGGGCGATAAATAAGGATAAGTGAGATGATAAGGGTGGAACCCAAAATAATAGGACTGATATCCTTATAAGAAGCAGAAGAGCCTAGAGCTTTCTGTCTGTCTGTGCATTCACAGAAAAAAAGGACATGTGAAGACAGAGCCAGAAAGTGGTCACTTGTAAGCCAGGAAGAGATTCCTCACCGAAACCCAAGCCTGGTGGAATCTTGACCTTGGACTTTTAGTTTTCAGAAGTGTGAGAAAATAAATTTCTATTGTATAAGCCAACCAATTTGTGGTATTCTGTTACATAGACCAAGCAGGCTACTACAGCACCATACTGAGAAAATGACTCAAAGCTTGCCCTGCAGTCTATGGGAACATTCCAGAAGGAGGTAGTGAGGTTCTAAGAAGAGGAAAGTTATGCAGGAACTAAAGCTATGTAAGAAGTTAATAGGTAACAGTCCAAGTATGGGGGCCTTAGGTTGGATTCTTTAGAAACAGAACCCAAGGAAAGGTCCATGAGCAAGTGCTTCTAGAGCAGTGGTTCTCAACCTTTTTAATGCCACGATCCTTTAATACAGTTGTATTAGGCTGCTATAGAGTCTAAGACTATCGGAAAACACGGATATTTATATTACGATTCATAACAGTAGCAAAATGACAGTTATGAAGTAGCAATGAAAATCATTTTATGGTTGGGGGTCACCACAACATGAGGAACTGTATTAAAGGGTCACGGCATTAGGAAGGTTGAGAACCGCTATTGTAGAGGAAGTCAGTAATGTAGGGGAGAGCAAGGAGGAGAGGAAACCAAGCAAGGTCTTATAGAGGATCATTCTTAGACTGATCTGGTGGGGGGATTCTGAAGTGTAAGCTATGTCACAAGGAAGGTATGCCACAAGGAAATCCCAATGAAAGGGAGATTAGGTTTATGTGTTCTTGCACCTAGTAGGCCTCCAAGGTAAGGGGTATATAAGTTCTTAGACATGCTGGCTTTTCTTGGTGTGGACCAATGGGGCCCAAAAATCTGAGAACCGTCTCCTTGAAGTGGGTGTTAGCTGCTGGAAGCAAAAGCGCATGAAGGGGGTGTATGTGCACAAAAATGGATCCAGATGGAGCAACTTCCTCGTGTGCTAAAAGAGTGGTACCCAAAGGGGGTGACATGGTATTGTGACTAATAACTAGTGTAAAAGAAGGGGGTGTGGGAGAAGGCAATGTGATGATATTCAGTTGGCAACTGAAACATGGGCATGGTGCTACCCAGGCGGTTCCAGACAGGATCCAGTCCATACGGACTGGAGAGTAAGCCAAAGTGTCTCCCTTCGGGCACCATGAGCGTCTGCCATGATGTCAAAGCCTGATTCAATGTCCAGATCTAGACTAGCAGCTCCCTGAGGTGAAACTAAGTCGCCAGAGGATGGAACCAGGCTTTGAGATTTCTTCCCAGTCCGGCTTGTCCCTGAGCCTGGTCAGACCGAGCCTGCAGCCCTGAAAGTGGGACAAGGAGCGGGTGCTGGAGTATTCATCAGTCACAGGTAGTAACATTTCTAGGTTAGGAAACAGGCAAGCTGCTCAGAAGAGGTTGTGGTTGAACTAGATGTTTCTCCGTTACCTAGATGCAAAATGTCTTGATGGTTCAGATTTTTATACTTTTGATTCCAAATTCATTGTCATTATCATCCTTTCCTTTTATTTTGGTTTCTATTTTTATTTTGTATCCACTGCTAATATGCAATTTGGCTGGTCTAAACAGTCTTATTGATTTTGCCACACTATAGAAATGCGGTTAAATCTGTCCTAACTTTAGGAAATGTATTTAACATATATTTTTGAATACTTCTTTGTATAAAATATTTCCTGCTAAGGACTAACTGGGGACTCAAAAATTATTCATAGATAGTCATTCTCCTTAGAGAGTACATTTACAGGAGTTTTGTAGCTCTATCTACAATGGAACAGCCAAGGTGTCTCCTGGGAATACAGGAATGCATTATATTAATAAAAGTTCTCCTTACAATAGTCACGCTAGATAAAATATAGGACATAAATATTGTTCAGGATACAATTATACTATTTTTTTAAATAATCCCGTATTTTGCTAAATCCGACAACCTTACACGGAAAGTTTGATCAAGTCTGATTCCAGGAAGTAGGGCTCCTCCAAGCTCACAGTCAGGGGAGAGAGAGGCGTCAGCGTGTCCTGCTGTGAACTGAGGCCAGGGACATATACAGACCTGCCAGTCTCAGATGGTGGCTCTGCCAGTTACCACCACAAGGCCCTGAGCCAGGAGTGAAGTTCTCCAAGCTGCTTACACATCTGGACAGTGAGGACAAAGCAACCTCCTTCTCAAAGCGATGGTTAGAGCGATGTGCAGGGGGAAGTAATTTCTAAAAAAGAGACTAATAAGCATGTATTCTTCATTGAAATAACATTCTTCCAAACGAGAAGATCAGGGGGAGAAACACCAGGCGGAATGTTTAAGGTTCCTTGGATTGCAACTCAAGAGAACATACCATTTGCCAAGGGTGGGTGAGTCTGTTTTACATTTCACAGGTGACGAACTGCAGAGCTCTGGCTGGCAGGGCGAGTGTGTGCGTGTCCACAAGTAACATGATTCATGAGGATGCAGTCACAGTTTGGATTGGGGAGAGGCAGTAGACAGCCAGATCCCCTCATAACTGGAATAATTTGTTCTCACAGTTCTTATTTATTCCATCCTCTGCCTGCCGCCCCCACGAGCTTTGATTTCTGGGCTCTTCTCTCTTTGATTGGTCGTTGGCAATGAGTGTCATGCATCTGTCCTTTTTGGATGAGGAGCCAGAAACCGGTTCTCCGCTGAAGCCTCCCCATACCCACCTGTCACATCCATCACCGTTTTTTTGTGTTTTTTTTTGTACCCAGCCTAGTTTACCTGTCTACTTACCCAAGGCAGAGAAATTGTCAATTAGCACATTTGTGTCTTACCTTGTGAAGTACAAATAGATTCCTAATTTAATATACCAAGTACTCAATGTTATAATGAATGGGTGCATTTCCTTGCATGTGGTCATATACATGCAAGGAAATGCACCAATTCATTAGAGCAGAGCGTGTGATTATTCTTTCAGCAAGGTCTCTGCTGTCCTAGCTCAATCATCTTCCTCACAGCTGCCAAAAACCAACTCCCTACATCTCAGGTGGCCCTTTGTGTGTGTTCAGAGAAACCACTCACGTTGTTTCCCACTGAGAGGTGGAATTAATAGTAACAAGGAGTGCTAGTTGGGTCTGACTTCCTTTGGGACCCTAGAGAGAAGATACTTCTGTTTCAAAGAAGAATGGGCAAATATGGGGTGGCTGTCACCGTATTTATTGATTTATTGTGAGAACTCAGTAAATATCAGGTAATAGAGCAAAAGAATAAAGAGCAATGGATGTGATAGAGCCTTTTCCTTAAGAAAGCTCATGTTTTGAAGTAGATACTACAAGATAAAAAAATAAAAGGTATTTTAAGAAGGGGGCTCTTGGAACATGAAAGTTCAGAGGTGCAAGAGAGAATTCCTGGCTAGAGGGAATCAGTGACAGTCTCTGTGGAGGTGGCATTGAAGTATATAGATTGAGAATTTGTACATGCAATTATGAGAATAATTAAGGTGGATAAATTTCTATTAGCAGAGGCATGGCTTTATGCAAGTGAATTTCATGGGAGAAATAGAGTAATTACATATACCTTGATTGAGAAGAAAATTAAGGCCCCACTGTAGAGGTCTTAAATCTCAAGGTAAGGAGTTTGATCTTTATTTATAGGATACTAGAGGCCCGGTGCATCAAATTTGTGCATGGGGGGGGTCTCCCTCAGCACAGCCTACACCCTTCTCCAATCTGGGACATCCCTCTCACAATCTGGGACTGCTGGCTCCTAACAGCTCACTTGCCTGCCTACCTGATCACTCCTAACTGCCCCCCTGCCAGCCTGATCACCTTTAACCACCTCCGCCTGCCAGCCTGGTCATCCTTAATTGCCCCCACCTCCCTGCCGGCATGGTCACCCCATGCAGCCTGCTGTTCAGTTGTTTGGTCATCCCTCACTAACGTCCCTGACAGCCTGGTCACCCCACACAGCCTGCTGTTCAGTTGTGACTGTGACGGAATCCCAGGCAATTTGCATATTCCTCTATTATTAGTATAGATTGGCAATCACTGAAGCTTTGAGCTAAATATGAACACTATTCATCATGCATTGAGAAGATGAATCTTGTGGCATATTAGTTAATTAAGTTTCTATTGCTGCTGTACCAAATTACCAAAAACAGTGGCTTAACAGAAATGTATGATTTTATAGTCCTGGAAGACAGAAGTCTAAGATCAGTCTCATTGGGTGCAAGGGAAGGTATTGGGTTTCATCTGAAGACTTCCTGCCTTTTCCAACCTTCTAGACGTGGCTTGCATTCCTTGGCTACTAGGAATAAAGGCAAAACTTCATCTTAAAAGCCAGCAGCATAGAATCTTGGGGTCTTCAGATCTCTCACTCTCTGACCTCTGCTTTCCTCTTCACATCTCCTTCTCTGACTCTCCTGATTCCCTCGGATGAGGACTCCTATGACATTGGTCCAGGTGAAAATGCAGGATTAGCTCCCCATCTCAAACCTGCACCTGCGCATGCTTTTTGCAGTTATGAGGTAGTGTACTCACAGGTTCCAGAGATTTGGATGTGGGCATCTTTGGAAGACTATTATTCATCTTACTACATCATGCAATGAGGAGAAGTGGGAAAATAATTACATTGGAAATGTAAACTGGCACCATTTCTGTGGAGGACCATTGGACATAGTTAATAATGTTAAATAATATCTTTCAACATGACAGTAGCATTCCGAAAAATTCTTACACATGAGCACAAGAAAAAATGTGCCCCAGAAGACAATACAAGAATATTAATTGTAGCAGAGGGAGTACAAAAGTAGGAAATAACCTCAATTATCTCTTAGTTGTAAGGGTAATACAAATTGAGATCCATGTGCAATGGATATTTTTGACATGGATAAATCTTTAAACTTAAAATTGAGGGGAGAAAGGAAACTGTAAAAGGAGGAATGTATTAGAATATCATATAGATGAGTTGTTAATCCTATGGATTTACGCATACCTAGTAGAGATACAAAAATAGGTCTGAGCATGACTTATACTGACTTTAGGGTTTTGGTTAAGTGTGAGGAGGGAAAGCTGGGGAAGAAACTGGCGAGAAGTATGGCTTTAGGTGTTTCTTTAACTATTTATTTAAGAAATTTAAAAAAATATATATAGAGAAATATGAAGCCAATTTGGCAAAAAATGATAATGTCTTTAATTTCAGTAGTGAGTATACAGATTTTGGTAATATTTCAAAATAGATGTTTTAACTCTCAGCACATCTGGGACCCAGAAGAATTATTTTTCCTAAGCTAGTATCTTCTAGGAAGTTCTGATTATTAGGGCATAGCCAGCACATTTTTTTCTTTATCTTTTGTTATGAACGTTGATTTATTTTATTTTTAATTGAATGTATTGGGGCAACATTGGTGAACAAGGTTTAAGATGTACAATTCTATAATACATAATCTATATTATATTGTGTGTTCACCATACAAAGTCATTTCCTTCCATCACCATTTATCCCCTTTATACCCTCTCTTACCTCCCCTCTTTCTCTCTAGTAATCACGATACTGTTGTCTATGAGTTGCTGTATTTTTTAAAATTTGATTAATGAAAATCATTTCCTTAGTGTCTCATGACCCTACAGATAGGATCTAATTTAATTCCTGCTATAAAATGGCTAATTTCTAAACCTTGTTTATTTGCTTTTGGTTTTTTTTTCTACTGACCATTCAAATAACCATCAGGAGACCTCTGTGGCTACTTTCACTTTTTTCTACTTTATATAAATCACTTAGCTTTCTGGGATTCAATTTCTTCACCTATAAAATGATGGTATATGACTAAGAACATCTTTAAAATTCTGGTCTTTATTTTCTTTGAATTTTTAAGCTACAAAGCATTTTTTTTCTAACTATGTCATCATCTTCTAGTTATATCTACTAGACTTGAAAGAATTGCTTTGGAGAATAC
The DNA here is from genome assembly GCA_011751065.1 of Lasiurus cinereus. NCBI lineage: Eukaryota > Metazoa > Chordata > Mammalia > Chiroptera > Vespertilionidae > Lasiurus > Lasiurus cinereus. The sequence continues at coordinate 31,436,688 of JAAGEH010000125.1, read as the reverse complement.
TGACCTCTTAATTGGTTTTTAAAGGAACATCCATATCATTAAAGATACTTAAAGACTTGCAACAGCACTAATAATACTAAACTATATCAGAGTTCTGTTGATAGGATGTTTAAAGATCTAATTTTAAGTGATGAGGTGAAAGTGCCCTAGTCTACTTTCCAACACTTCTGTGTTTTAATGTTAAATGATATGTTTATCGCTTGTTCTCTTGTTCTATTAATCAGAATGTTGGAACAGGTGGTATCATAGCAACAGGGCACATTTAACTTCGCGTGTAACCATGTAAGCTTGTGATCATTCTCTATGTTATGTGGATTCATTCTTCTTCAGCCTGGGATATTAAGTATTGGGGGTTTTATGGCACACTAGAGGCCTGTAGTACGATATTTGTGCAAGAATAGGCTTTGCTCCTGACCGCCCAGGAGCCTGTGAGTCCTTGCTCCTGGCCAAAGCACTGCTCTTGTAGCTCCCTCCACTGCCCCCCTCCACCCCTCCTCACCCTTGACAGGCATCCCGCTCCTCCCTGCAACTATCTTTGTCAGGTTAATTTGCATACTTACTCCTGATTGGCTGTGGGTGTAGTGGAGGTATGGTCAATTTACACGTTTGTCTATTATTAGGTAAGATTATAGCTTATAAAGTCTGCCCATCTTTCTTAGGAACGTGCATATATAAATAGGTGGTGAGTTTAACAAATTAGACAGAGGACAAAAGTAAGTCTCAACCTTATTCTCAGAGTTTGCATTGCTTATTTCAATTTTTCCTCAAACTAACTTTCTAAAATTAGGAACTTATTATGCTCATTTTTCTGATGAGAAAATGAGGCTTATGATGAGAGGCTAGATATCTTGCCAGAATTGTGTAATTGGAAGAGCCAAGATTTAAATGCCAAACTTACATTTTTTCCTAATCTATTGTAATATCTCTTCTAGATGTAAATATAAAATATAATAGTAACCAAAACCTTGATGCGTTAAAGAAATCACAAATTGGAGAGACTTAAGTCAGTTATTTTCTTAAGTCAAGTTTCCTCTTTGGAGCTTCTTCTGGGATTTTGGGAGAAAAATACCATGATACTACTTAACTAACTAACTAACTAACTAACTAAGATGTGTTTACTTAGAGTCAGCAGCTTTATTTTAATTAATTTATAAAAAATGTACCAACAGTACCATTCTATGTGTTTGGTACTATCAAAGAGTTATTTAGATACCTTTAGGAAATTATTCTGCATGTTGTTTAGCTCTTTGCATGGAAATCGTTTACTCGCATTTGAGGCGGTCCATTTGTAATTTGAATGAGGAACCAAGTCAAAATCAGGATTGAGAAGAGAATAGAGAGAAGAAAAAAGGCAAAACTCAGGCTCTCAGGGCATAGTGACTCTTGTTTGTACCTTTTTTTCCCTTTCTTTTTAAATAAACTGATTACTGGCAGCTGGCCGATAGGAAAGTCTGGACACTCCCTCCTTGAGTAGGGATAGGATGTTATTCCTGGGTGTTAATCCTCATCATTTAGGGAATTCAACCTGCAACACAAACTTCGTCTAATGACTGGACCCTTATATTATTTTATAATTAGTAGAATTATTAAAAAACAATTTTAGTTGCTTATTGCAACATTTTAGTTGAGGAGTCTTCCTAGGAGTAATGCCCAGTGGCACCTCCCGCTGGGTTAGGGCTGATCTGCACCCTTCCCTCAACAATTCTCAGTACTGCCCTTTATCTATGCAAGCGATGGGGAGCTATGAATTGGAAGTTCCTGGATGATTTTCCATTTATGAGAATCTAAGATTATTGTTAAAAGGCAGGTTGAATGGGAAGAATGGGGTGACAGGAGAGGTTCCGTCAGTGTGACTTTCTGCTTAAAATACTTCAAAATCTTCCCATGTTCTTTAGGGGAAAGTCTGAACTCTTTAATTTGCCGATATACTTTTTTTAATGATACGAGTGCAATGTACTTCTTTTCCCACATGCCTTGCCATAAAAACCATTTATATTTTACTTTTCTAGCCATACTTACTAAATGTTATTTTGTCTCTCGGCATTTCTAAATTCTCTTTCTTCAACCCTGAACTATCTTTCCCTAAAAATATTCATCCTTTCTCTGTATGCTCTACTCCACTTACAATCAACTGTACAAACAAAACTATTTTATCAACTAGCTTTTCTTAACACTATTTAGTAAAACCCCAAAGACACAGGCTGTGACCTTGAATATGACACAACAAGATGACTAGATGTATTTTGGTTGGGGAAAAAAAGAAAAGATATCTGACTTTACAAAGACTTCTTGAGGGAAGTGAAGAAAAAAATATTTCTCTGCAACACCATTTGTGTGAAACATTTAAAGTATTCCTGCCAAAACACTATGGACATACTGATGACAGTTGATAAGATTCCAAGTTAGCCAAGCTGGCAGTTGTGACAGGCAAATGACCCTTTTAACCTTCTGTGTCCAAGTCCTACAGTTTATTTGGAGACATTAAAAATACAGTTATGGCTGCCATTAACACTGAGAAGGGCATAAATGGACTAGGAAGACAAGAGATTGAGATGTCAATGTATAGTAAATGCTGTCTCATTTTCAATGGACTTTGCCCCTCTATCCTGGTTCTTGTGCCATTAAATAAATACCTATTTAATTAGTTTCAGCTTCTTTATTGATTTATAGGATTAATAATACTTCCCAGATCAGGATATCATGAGGATTAATTTAGATAATATTAATATAACATGTACATAGTCTTTGGCCTATACATTATCACAAATTATATTTATATCTCTGGCTACCATACTTTTAACAGGACTTTGTGTTGTCCCTGTATCTAGGTAAGGGAGGTATGTAATGCATGTTTATGAAAAGCATAGAGATCTATTATCCTTTACTCACTGTCCTTTGACATATATATCAGAAGGCAAGTGGTACTTGTTGTAGGAAACTTTTTCTGGTCTTTCTGGAGAAGAGAAGACCACTGGGATTCATCAACAGCTACTCCCAGAGTTTATTTAAAGAATTGGACTTGACTTCTGCAAGGGATAGACTAGAGTGGAGACCCAGATTGTCTTTTCGGCCTGAAGGACTTGTTTTCCCAGCTCCTGGAAGTGCTTCCAGTAGTTAGCTCTTCCAGCAGAGATGCCGTACATATGTTGTTGCCCTTCTTTGGGAAATACTTAAACTGAAAAGAGATGCTTTGGCCAAGATTATTTGCCTCTTTTGGACCAGCTCATACCTAATGACTGGCTTAGCAATCTATAAAGACCCCAACTTGCAACACTGAGAAGAGTTAACCTATATTTAGGATTCCTTGTAATCTCAGCCAAGAACTTTGTTGAAACCACATCATAGTCTAACAACTTCTGCTTAATTCTGCCTCCTTCCTTTCCCTTTCACATATATTGTTTTCATGAGATTCCACAGAAAATTCCTGGGTGTTAATCATCATTTAGGGAATCCAACCTGCATCACAAACTTAGTCTACTGACTGGACCCTTATATTTCTCTGAGTCTTTGTTCTTAGTTGGTGCCATGTCTTGGCCTTTTGAACTTCTTGACAAGTTGGGAATCTATATCTTCCAGGTCATCCCCAATGATGAATACCTTGTTTGTTGCTTGACCATAGCTATTTGAACTTGGGCATTTACAAAGTCAAATTTCATGTCCTCCCACCGTGCTCTTCCATACTTGAAGATTATCCCTCATCCTCTTTAGCTTATATCTGGTCCTTCCTAATCAGCTCTCTCCAGGTCTCTTACTTCTGGAATCTCCTTTTGTAGCTCAGCCTGTTGCATTAATCTTCTATTACCAGTTGATATTAGAGTCTGAGACTTAAGTGCAAGTGGAGTGAAGACTGACCTTTATTTTACCTATATGGATTCTGGTGCCCAGGATGATGCTAGGGAATTGTTACCACATAAAAATAAAGACGAGTCTCCCTAAGAAATTAGCCATCTGCAGGAACCTCCACAGAATGAGCCTTTACTACATGGTGATTTGCAGACTGAAAGTGTTAAGGAATGAGGAAACAACCCTCTAAGTTGTAATCATCATAAAACAAGCTGTGATTTTAGAAACCCATGGAAAGGTATTATAGGCTAGCAGTTACAGCCAGGAAACTGGCGGTCAGAATGGAATGACAGTAACCAAGAGTCAGTCAGAAGAAAGGCTCTTTAGACAGGATTCGGTCCCTGCAGAAAATCGCATGCCTGACAGAGCCAGCCAGAAGAAACTCATTATCAATGCTTAACCTACTTTTTAATGCCAGCATTTCTCCTCCAGTCTTCTTGGTGATCGTCCCCTGAAGAAGATGTGCCCTGCTCAGGTCACCATGCTCACCTTCCAGGGCAGACAAAGAGGAGACATTGTGAATATGTTATAACTCCATGGGCTTCAAGTTGACTTCAGAAGGGAAATTAAATTAAGAAGTTAATGTTCTCTAGTTGGACATCATAAAGAAAAGTGTAGTCTTTATGTGATATCTGCAGAATTTAGAAAGTGTCTGCTGCATAGTAGGAATTGAACCATTATGCTTACATTTGGATCTCTTCCAAAATCTATGCTGTCTGTAAGAAATCCGCTTTAAACATAATAATATAAGGAAGTTAAAAGTAGGAGGAAGGGAAATATATACCATACATATTGCTAATGATAACAAAGCTGGAATAGCTATATAAATATCAGACAATCTCAATAGAAGAATCACAGAAACAAAGGCATATTACATGATATGTTACCAGGAAGATGTAACATTTCTAATGTGTATGCACTTTATAAGATTGTTTCACAATACATGAGGCAAAAGCTGATTGAACCAGAAGAAAAAATGCACAAGTCAGAGTCACAGTTAGAGTTGGAGATGTCTACCCTATTTTCTAAATAATAAATAGAACCAGTAGAGAGAAAATCAGCAAGGAGATAAAAGGCACAGCATTAACAATCTTGGATCTAATTGAGATTTATAGAATACTCCATCCAAAGAAAAGAGAATAAACATTCTTTTCAAGTTCTAATGGAACACTTAACAAGAGTTACATTTTGTCTTGTAACATACAACAAATCTTTAACAAAATTAAATAATTGAAATCTTACAAATTTTGTTCTGTAATTTTAATGGAGTGAATCACTAACAGAAAGGTAAATGATGACCTCCTAATATTTGTTAATTAATTGGCATATTTATAAACAATCCAAGGATCAAAGAAGAAATTCTTTAGGTGAAAAAAATATTTTGATGAAATAAAAATGAAAATACCAAATAGCAAAATTTGTGAGATACAGCTAATGCAGTACTTGAGAGGGAAATCAATAGCATTAAAATGTTCCAGTTTGGTAGGATTACAAAGTACCTCAAACAACAGAAATTTATTGTCTCACTGCTCTAAAGGCTAGAAGTATAAAATCACGTTCTTGACAGGAGAGCTGCATGGGAAGGATCTGTTTCAGGCTTCTCTTCTTGGCTTATAGATGGTCATCTTTGTGTTTCTATGGCATTTTTCCTGTATGCATATACTAGTATGTGTTCAAATTTCCCCTTTTACAAGGACACCATCATATTGGATTAGGGGTCTACCCTATTCCAGAATGATTTCATCCTACATAACTAGTTATAATTACAAAGACCTTATTTCCAAATAAAATCACATTTGAAGATTCTGAGGGTTAGAACTTCAATATATGAATTTTTTTTTTGGGGGGGGGAGGGAGGTGGCATAACTCTAGCCATGACAGCTTATATTATAAAAGAAGATCTCAAATCAACAACCCAAATTTCTACCTTGAAAGATAAATATCACATAATTTCACTCATTTGTGGAATATAATGAACAATATAACCTGATGAACAAAAATAGATTCAGAGACAGAGAAACATCGATCAAAACGTCAAACCTCAGGGAAGGTAGGGAATAGTGGGGTAAGGGCGAGAGATCAACCAAAGGACTTATATGCATGCAATGGGCACAGACAACAGGGGGTGGGGGCATGAATGGAAGGTGGGGGTTAAGGGGTGAATAAGGACACATATATAATACCTTACTAAAGAAATTAAAAAAAAAGAAATTAGGAAAAGAAAAAAAAAGGAAGGAAGACTCAGATGATTTCACTATCAGACAAGGAAAGGCCAACTCTACAAGACTTGATAAGGAGGGTCCCTTAGGATAGGAATTTAATAATTGGTTCACCCTCATGGTTTGTTTGCCCAGTGAGGCTCTAAGCACTGGATTACAGGAGAAGGTGGTCCTTGGTGGGGGGAATGGAAGGATCTGCTTATCCAGAGAACTAAGCCCCTATCTAGACCACTCTGAATACCAAGGACATTAGAATTTCTCTATTAAGTGACCTCTTTCTGAGTGGGCCTCTTTCTGAGTGTGCCCCTATACTCCGGAGTTGCTTTCGCAAAACGTAGACTAAGCTTGGACAGGCTTAGAGAATTTTAAGAGGATCCCCACAATTTGCGGGAAGACCTTTTCAGGCCAGAAGGAAGGAGGGAGTGAGGGGAGTCGGTGAAGGTAAGGCTTCTGTTGGAAGCCAGAGGCTGGGGACTCTCTCTCCTTTTCACAAAAACATGTTCTAGTGGGGAATTTCAAGGACTTCATGAATAACAAAGGGATATATTTTTAAGGGTAAGAAGATTAAAATGCATGTTGTTCAGGCATTTGTTAACTGATATATAACTTGATATAAGAAATGGCTCAAAATAATTCATCTTGAAAGTGATTTATTTACCTAGGTAATTTACATATGGTAAATTCGGTCCATTTGTACTCATTCTGGTGTAAGTACCACAGTGGAGTGGGGGTCTTTGTTTACTACTATGTTCTGAGAACCTAGAACAATGCTTGGCACAGACTGGGCACTCAATAATGTAGAATTAATGAATGAGAGCTAAATGAATGAGTTTAGCCTTTACAGTCTGTTTCTGGAAAGATAGATTCTAGATAGAAAGTGGTAATGGTAATTTGTTAAAGGTTGATTTAAAAAGAAAAATCCCTTAGAAGATGACAAGCAATATGATGGCCTGTGTTTATAGAACTCAAGTCTGTGAGCACTTCTCTGGTGATTATCCTGATCCCAGTGAGCTGTCACATGCTCTGTTTCAAGAAAACATGTCTTAGTCATTTTACTGGGAATCATTAAATCCACACTGTGGCTGCCAACCATGAGATGACTAGAGATGGCTTCCCTGCCCTCCAGGACTTTGCTCAGTATCCGTCATGTTTGCCAAGGAGAGTTGATTCTCAGAAAAACAAAAAACAAAAAGCACTCAACTTGGGTTCCATATGACATCTGAACTTTTAAGAATTTCCGATTTAATGACTGATTTGAGAACATAATTTGAGAACAGAGTATGAGAAATTGTATTAGTACAATGTGTTTGCCCCATACCCATAAAAATTCTCCACTTAACCATTTGAATTTAATTGAGAGAGCATTTAAAGCACTTTTAAAACTATTTATGTTTCTGTAACACAAAGTCATGATTGTTACTCAAGTACAAGATGAATTATTTTGAGCCATTTCTTATATCAAGGGGAAAATACAGCAAACAAGCATTTTAATTATTTAAAAGAACATTAGAGCAATTAAAGTTTTCTAACAAATACCACAAGAATAAAACTGAAGGATAGAAAGTAATATATCAATTCTTTGCCATTCAAATGGCTCATAGAGCCTCCAGCGATCATACACTACAAATAGGATGTTTATATCACATGTAAATTTAGTGCCTTGAGAAGCATTAACAGCAAACTTTCTCACAGCTCATTGGTTTATGGTCTTTAATGGTTAACCCATAAGGGAGCAATTACTTCACCAATACCTCCTTTGTCTTCTCTGTAACTTTTTCCATACCAGTAGTTCCATTAACTCTATCATTAAATGGATGGCAATACCCACAATTTCTTTTAAACTGATGAATGGACAGCAGCAAGATAATGAAATCTATTTATAAATAAGTAAATGTCTAATTGTTCACATTGCTTTTGAGTTGAAATCTTTCTATAAAATAAGATAAGCAAACATAAGATAATGAATCTGACATGAAAATAATATTTTACATATATATTTATTCTAAGGTATATAGCATAGAGCTATAGAATTATAATTTGATGAAACCCTTTTGCTTCAATTAGACATGTATAAAGGGAAATTGACTTTCAATTCCATTACTCTAATCATTCTACCATCAACATTAAATATGAAGAATACAATTTACCAAGCACTGAGTACTCTGGTAGACAAGTATGATTGTAGTAAAGGTCACTGGAGAAACAGCAGAAAAATTATTATAAAATTGGCTTTCGATATTTAAATATAATCATAGCATTATTAATGAATGACTTAATTTTTCTAATATAATTATTATCCAGAGCTTGATCTTTAGTTTACTATATGCTGGGTATGTGTACATGTGTGTGTGTATGTAATGCATTTATTATTATATTGTTAAAAGACAGAGATTGCCAAAATCAGTTGGCTTAGTGGATAGAGCATCAGCCTGCGGACTGAAAGGTCCAGGTTAGATTCCAGTAAAGGGCATATATCTTGGTTGCGGGCACATCCCCAGTAGGGAGCATGTAAGAGGTGGCTGGTCAATTTCTCTCTCTCATCGATGTTTCTGGCTCTCTATCTCTCTCCCTTCCTCTCTGTAAAAAAATCAATTATATATATAAAAGAGAGACAAAGATACTAGACACATCTTTTTTTCTTCAAATGTAATTAAGGAAATTATCTTTTTTTAAAAAAATATATTTTTATTGGTTTCAGAGAAGAAGGAAGAGGGAGAGAGAGATAGAAACATCAATGATGAGAGAGAATCATTGATTGGCTGACTCCTGTACGCTGCCTATTGGGGATCAAGCCTGAAACCCAGGCATGTGCCCTTGATTGAAATCGAACCTGGGACCCTTCCGTCCACTAGCTGGTGCTCTATACACTGAGCCAAACCAGCTAGGTGAGATCTTTTTTTAATGTTCTGCTTTTTATCTTTAAATATGCCTATTGCACTTTTAATTTATGCTAGTATCATTTTTATCTAGACTATTCTTTTTCTTTAGAGTCTTCAGTTTTATTATACCCTCTTGCAGTGTAATGGAAGCAATATCTTTCCTTTTATCACTTGGTGATATTAACTAACTCTTCTTATATTTTCTTCTACTCATAGCATTATTTTTTCCCCATTTTCCTTTCTGTTTTTTGAATTTTATGTTTGGTCTCTATATAAACATTTTCTCAAATGCCTGGTCATCTCTGGTTCTTAGCAGCATACATTAAACTGATATATGATCACTCACTCTTTGTGTTTTTTGGGGATGGTGATAGAGCAGTAACACTTGTCAATTGATGCACTTCATTGTGAATTGATAAGGCAGAGACATGGCCATTTATTTGTGAGACAACCAAGGTCAATGGCTGCAGGTCTTTGAGACCTTTTCTCATCTTTATCTGGCTAGTTTCCCCAGAAAGGAATACTTTAATATTTTATTTGTGAGTGCTACATAAAGTTGTCTCCCAGGGTTTGAATAGGAAAACGAAACTGGGGCTCACTTTCAACAGGCAAATTGTCACTAAACTCTTGTTTTCATTATTGGAATATCATCTTCAGCCTTCTTTGTGCTTCATATTCTCAAGACACAACCCTTATTTCACTTAAGATCTTGAGAGAGTACACAGTCAGGTTTCTTCCAAAGTGAGAAAGGACAAATCACTTGGATTTGTAGGGAAAAAGAAATCCAGATTCCTCACTGCTCTTGATCATGTTTCCAACTAAATTTACTGTCTATTACTCCATCTGACTTCCCTGACTTCAGAAGTACCTGGTGCAATACATCTGTGTGCGTTTTAGAGTAGAGTGGAGCTGTAGCAGAAGTCATGTTGCTTCTGTTGGTTTTCACGCCCCGGCCTCCACTGTCAACAGCTCAAGGCATATTTAGTCTTCTCTGTTCTGTCAATTAAGAAACTTCTTGTTTATCCTCCATTCTCCTTTCTCTCTCTGTCTCTCACTCTCTCTCCCTTTCGCTGTCTCCTTGATTCTTTCCCTCCCTCCCATGGTTTTGTGGATTTGTTATTTTGATGGGATAAACAAGCCATAAAAATAATTACATATATATAAAAGCCTTGTATGCAAATTGTCTCTGTGGGAGTTTGACCAGGAGACTGATCACTCACTGTGACATGCACTGACCAGCAGGGGCGGCACAGAACGAAGGGAAGCCCTGGCCAGCAGGCAGAAAGACCTCATCAGCCCTGATGGCCCCTGATCTCCGGCCAGGCCTAGGAACCCTATCCATGCACGAATTCCGTGCAGTGGGCCTCTAGTAATAGTAATAAAAATAGTAATGATAGTAATGTGCCACTTTCTAAAATCTTCCATTGGAGAGAGTGACCAGGAGTCAGGAAAAGACCACGACAAAAGAGGTGTCTCAGTCTCTTCAGGTTGCTATAGCAAAATGCTATAAAGCGGTGACTTATAAACAACATAAATTTATTTTTCACAGTCCCAGAGAGTGGAATTTTAAGACTAGGGTGCTAAAGCAGTTGGGTTTTGGTTAGGGCTCTGTTTTGGGTCACGGACTGCCAATTTGTTTGCTCTGTAACTCCATAGAAGGGGCTAACCAGTTCTGTGAAATCTTTTGTGTAAAGGCACGAATCCCACTCCTCAAGGCTCCATCCATCCTCCCATGTTAAGCATGCCCAAAGGCCCCACCTCCTAATAACATCATATCAGGCATTAGGGTTTCAACATCTGAATTTTGGGGATGCACAAATACTCAGACCAAAGCAAAAGGGCAGTGGATTGTGTGGTCTGGTGACATATGCCTTGAAAGAGATTTTACTGTGGGTCTTGGGTAAAAGAGAAGATAAATAATGAAGCAATAAACATTAATGGAAGTTCCCAACCCTCCACTAAGCCTATGGCAGTTGAGTTGGGAGAAAGAAAAATAGTCACCACTTGAAGGGTTTCTAAAGAGACAATCCTCTTAGGGTAGGTCAGATGTGAGTGAATTTTAGGTAAAGAAAAACTAAGAGAAGAGGTTGAGAAAGTAGAGAATTATGTTGATACCAGCTGGAGTATTCTAGAGATCATGATGGAAAGGTTTGAGAGCTTGGAAATGAGTGGACCTTTGTGGTAGGTTATGAATGTACAGAACCCTTTGAGGAAAATGTCCCGGTGTTAATGGATTAACTGAATTGCTTGGATATCCAGTGAGGACTGAGATAATGATGGATGTAAGAATTAAAGCGTTGTCTGGATGGGTATGGGAAAGGTGAGTAGTCATTTCTAACCACAGCAGGCCTGGTCTCTTGTGTCAGTGCAATGGATGGAACAGGGGATGCGCCTATAAAAGATGCTAAGTCAACAGCAGCAGGGCCCTGGGGAAGGGGCAAGTCCCTTATGTTCAGCGATCTTGGCTCCAGGGGTCTCCTTGATAGACTGAAGCAAGTGGTGTGATTTCTCCAAGCTCATCACTCAATGGTGACCTGGATCTGCCATTAATGAGCCGTGGAACCCCCGGGCACATGGCTGGGCCTCATTTCCCTCACCCACAAAAGCAGGACACTGGCCTACTTCAGTGCTTCTCAGACTGTTCCAGCCCACATCTCCAAGCGATGTGGGGGTGGCCTGAATACACTTAACATTTATCACATTTTAGCTTAACATTCAATGTGAAGTTAAATGGGATATAGATTGGTCCACGTGGTTTGATTATTTCTTGACATATTAATTGGGTTTCAGTTTTTTCTGCTGTAGAGAACCATGCCAAGTTAGAGCGATGTCTGCAATGTTTCCTGTATTTTCCCACTTCTGTTTCAGGGAGGTTGCCAGATCCTTAATTTTCCTACCTCGTCTTTTTTTTTTTTTCAGAGTATAAGAGAGGAGTTGATGAATATTCATCATCCTACCTATTTGTGAAAGTCTAAACTCATGTAGCAGTCTCCCCTAGGTGTAAGTTTGGGTAATGTAAATGCAAAGAGCCTGTGTCATAAGAGAGGGGGCATTTCTCCCAAATCTGGGGGAGAATGGAGTGTGAGTCCCAAACACAATGCAGACATGGGCCCCAGGCCCGGCTACACCTGGAAGAGTGACACTAGTCCCAATGACATTAAACGGCTCCAGCTGACACACAGGAAACCTTGAAGGGAACCTAAAGGCCATCTCTGCCTGGAGTGGAGGAACGATGTTTAGTGTTAACATCCAGTGGCTGGCTTTTGGAGCAGAGTGCTAATAAGGGGCTGCTACCACTATTAGCTTGTGACTATTCTAAAGAATAATGGGACAGCCACAACCGGTTTGGCTCAGTGGATAGAGCATCAGCCTGTGCACTGAAGGGTCCCAGGTTTGATTCCGGTCAAGGGCATGTACCTTGGTTGCAGGCACATCCCCAGTGGGGGGCGTGCAAGAGGCGGCTGATCCATGTCTCTCTCTCATCAATGTTTCTAACTGTCCATCCCTGTCCCTTCCTCTCTCTAAAAAAAAAATCAATAAAATATACTAAAAAAAAAAAAAGAATAATGGGATGACTCCTCTCACCCTGTGCTTTGTCTTTATGTTGCTGACCTTAAAGGAAATCGAAGAGCTGAGGGTTTCTAATTCTCTATCCCTAACCCTTCCTCTGTAAAAAATCAGTAAAATATATATTTAAAACAGAGAGCTGAGGTTTTTCATGTCCAGCATCGTACCCCAGTTCCATTGAGAGGCGCGAGTAAAAATGTGAGCCAGGCAGAACACTTTGGAAGCTCTGGCTTTGACCCAGACTGGTTTCTTTCCCTCTTATTTCACACTTGGTGTACCCCAGGATGCACCGAGGGTGGGGGTGGTAGCTATGCTCCCTGGGAGTACAAGGAGTGCACAGAAAAAAGGGGGTGCAACCCTTTCCCCATCACAGCATCTGTTCAGAACTGCACACTGAACCTTCCCTCCCTTCAGTCTTCCAACTTACAAATGCTGTTCTCTGATTTTTCACCCATCTGATGACCTCTTCAGAATGGCATGAAACACTTTCCAGATATAAACTTGAAGATGCTTCAGCCATGATGTTTCTCCTCCTGAGTGTCATCTCAGACTGTCCTGGGCAAATACCACATCCCCCTTGCCTGGGCTTCTGAGTTTTTGTCTTTTAGCTCTGTTCTTTACTCGCTGAGGGTCTTTTTTGCTTCTCTAGTGGCAATGTCTTCTAAGAGCAGCGGGGAGGTAAGCTTCTGATAGTCTTGGCGTCGTGCTCCAAAAGCCTTCTATCCCTTCCCAGTGGTGCCAGGTCAGGGACTTACACTGGCACAGATAGGCCCATGTGACCTATCCTAACCAGAGAGGCTGAGGAAAGCAGGCACTATGACAGCCCAGTCTTTGACTGAGGTGGTTGTGAAGACTGTTCCCAGAAGAATAAGCTGGCTTTGCTGTGGCTTAGTATGAACATTGTGTTTTTATAGTGGTAGACACTGAAACATACCATGCTTTCAATATCCTTAATTTTTAATTCTTTATTTTTCCATCTTTATTGAGATATAATTGACATATGGCATTGTGTATGTTTAAGATGTACAACATATTGATTTGATACACTTGGCATTGTGTATGTTTAAGATGCACAACATATTGATTTGATACACGTATATATTGCAAAATGATCACTAATGTAGCATTAGCTACCACCTCCATCACATCACACAATCACCATTTCTTTTTTTGTGATGAGAGCATTTAAGATCTATTGTCCTAGCAACTTTCAAGTATATATTTATTATTATTATTATTAAGTGTCATAAACATGCTGTATATTAGCTCCCCAGAATTTACTTGTCTTATAACTGAGTGCTTATACTCTTTGAACAACATCTCCACATTTCCCCTACCTCTCAGCTCCTCATAACCACCATTCTGATCTCTGTTTATATGCGTGTGGCTTTCTTCATTCCACATACAAGTGAGATCATATAGTATTTGTCTTTGTCTGACTTATTTTACTTAGCATAATGCCCTCAAGGTTCATCCATGTTTTTTCCCCCCTAAATGGCAGGATTTCCTTATTTCTAATGGCTGGATGACATCCTTCATTTTTAGGACAACATCTGCTGTGTGTTTCTGAGTGTTTCTCCTAACTTGGCAGACCTGTACGCTAGATATGCAAGCCAAAACAGAGGAGAAAACAGCCCTCATGTGGCCATATGTTAATCGCAGCTTCCGGTAGCATATGTGGCCTGCCCATCTGAAACCCAACTTCTGGGCTTGTTCCTCACACGTCTCCTAATTCCCGCCCTCCCTCATGGTATGATCTTGATGTTTTTCTACCCTTTTTATCATGCTGGCTCTGGCTTATTTCCTCAGCGATGAGTCATATGTCCTGATTTGCAATTTGGGGCAAATTTATGTAAAAACCTTGAGAAGCCCAGCCAGTGCCCTTGGACATGCACTCCAGCCCGGGCTGGCCCGCTGCTGGGACTGGGCCTATGATCTGCAGGTCAGTCCTCTGCATTCTATGTGAAGCCCTTGATCTCTGTATAAAGTAATAGCAGAGGTTCCCAAATCTTAGAATTAAAGTGACCCTCTAAAAATTAATACGATAAAACCACACATAATCAATAGGACAAGTCGCTCTGGAAATATCTAGACATTATAAAAAAAAAAGTGTGTGTGCGGTGTGTGTGTTGTGTGAAGGATATTTGCAGTTTGGGAGACTCCCAACCTCTATTGTGGCAACTCGGATATCATTTTGGGAAGCAGGAACTGGATTATTACTGTAATAATATAAAAAGTTCATCAAATAAAAAACCCCTGGTATTGAAAAGTGACCGGTCCACATGGCGGATCCAACAAGAAGCAGGACTTTGTGTTGAAATCAGCCTGGGTGAGGGAGTCACAGAACTCGGAGGGTGGGACTGGGTAGATCTCAGGAATGGTCCAGGGATGCTGATGTTGCTCATCATGAGTTGAATGCAATCCCTCAAGGCTGTTCACCTCCCCAAACTCCATATGTACGTTCGATGGGGCACTGAAGAACATGCTCACACATGCTATAATCAAAAGGAGTGGCCTGTTTGCTGGCATAGGAAGTCTGATCTAATGTTCCTGTTGTTGTACTACCAGGTAACTTCCTTTAAAACATGCAGTTAAATCCCATACAGCCCCCTGCAGGGGCTCACCACACCCCCCGTTGGTATTTAGTTGGTCATTTAGCAACTGTTCTTGGAGGAAGAACTCTGCTTTCCGATCTAAAGTGTAGTATGTTATACCTTTTGATTTTGGAGATGAAGCGTGACTATTGCACGCCATGGTCTAACCTTAATGAATTCCAGGCTGCAGCTCAGTGAGTAGCACCAGGCGCACCTCTGAGAGAGTCTGTCCAGGCTGGTGGAATTCAGAAGCTGGAGAACAGGTCAGTGCGACTTTGTAATAATCTGAAGTTTCTTGGAAACACACACATTCTTCCTCACACACACACACACGGTCACATCTTTTCCCTCACATGTAAACCGTGCATATCTGCATACTCCAGAGTAGTTCCTGCCATACCATAATGCCGTTTAACTTTTCATCAAGAAAGAATATAATTTTTATATTTCTTGCAATTATTCAGTAGTATTATTTTTTCACAGTGCTCCCATAAGGCATTTGTTGTTTTGGGAAAATTTCTTTCTATGCCATTGTGTGTAGCCTTTTCCTTTTCTCTTTCTAAATTACTTCTCAGAGGGTTATTATATAGGACATGCCATCCTTTGTCTTTGTTTCGTGACTCTTGCTTTTGATAGAGAAAGAATCCTCTCGTTTTGAAGACTCAGCTACCTCTGCTTCACCTTTCCCTTGCCTCCAATTGCTAAGCCAATCTGATTCGTGCCTCCAGCAGCATTCTCTTTTCCAGAAGTCCCCGAGTTCATATCTGACATCGAGTCACTTGTAATAGAGGCCACTGTCATAGAGCAGATACAAAACCCGTGCTGATGAAGGTTTCCCTTGGAGCTAATCTCTGCGCCTATCTCTCCACAGACACTCTCTCAGCCACACTGGCTGCTCTTCTGGGGCTCATTCTGAACAGATCTCTGGGGTCTTTGCATCTACTGTTCCCTCTGCCTGGGCACGAGGCTGAGTCACTCGCATCCGGTTATTCTCAGCTCCTATCTCCCATCTTCGGAGATGGCAGCTGTCCAGATTCTACCTGCAGTAGCCACATCTGCACACTTTCTTTTTACTTTTCTTTTTTTATTGTTTAAAGTATTACAAATAGTAGTACATATGTCGACTATGAAGAAATAGGAACCATGAATATTTTCAAGGGCAGTTTGAAGTGTCTTTCAAAATGACATGATAATTTCAAAGGTAGAATTATTTTAATCTATTAGTATATTGGAGTAGATGTATAAAGACTTAAAGAAAGTTAATATTAATACATTGAGTACTTACAATGTTTCAGACTCTGTTATGAGCCCTAAAAATCCCATTGGCTATGCTTACATACATGCATACAAGTCCTTCGGTTGATCTCTTACAGGCCCCTCCTCCCCCAACCTCCCCTGCCTTCCCACTGTAATATGACAGTCTGTTCACTGCTTCTTTGTCTCTGTATCTGTATTTTTTTTTCTTTTCTTCCCTGATTATTTTCTTTAAAAACATCTTGCCTCTGCAGGCTAAAATAAATTTATAAGAACAAAAAATGTTTGAGTCCCAATTTCAATGTCCAATAGTTCTGAGTCTCAGTTTCAATGTCAAATAGTTCCTTATGTGTACACGTCAGCAGTGGTATCTGGATGGTGGACAAATGGTGGCAATGTAGATTCGACCCTCTCTGGTTTGGTCCTGGGCGACCTGTAGTGACACACAGTGCAGACTGTTCACATGGCAAGGTGTCGTCAGCGTCTTCCATCTCTGGACTGTTTCTCCTCTTGTCTTTGTGGTTGGAGCAGACCTGTCACTTCCTCTCTGTGGCAGGAGTCCACTTGATCTTGGAGTTGTTTTCTGAAAGTATATACACACTTTCTGCCCCATCTCCTTCATCAATAATACCCTCAGGTCTAGAATGATCGAAAACCTCAAAGCAAAATAAAAATAAAAATGTACTCACAGCAGAATATCAACAGAAGGAAGATTTTATCACATAAAAAATTCAAACACCTAAAAAAACCACAACCCCTGTATGTCTATACATGTAAAGAGAAGAGACAAACAATAAACTTTTCTAGGTTTTGAAATAAAACATTTAAATAATGTCTTTTTTATGTGTGTTTTTGGTATTATTTTTCCAAATTAATAAGATAGCAGAAATTAACCCAATAGAAAATTAAACAGAAGTCATAAAGGCAATAGAAAAATAAAGGCAATGCATAAGGCAAGAATATATTCAAACACACTGAAAAATAAAAAGATATTCAAATTAATATGGATTAATTAAAATGAAAATAAATCACTAATCAGATTCAGGAAAAATTAAGCAAGTTGATAAATTGAAGTGGATATGAAGAAATAGGCACCATGAATATTTTCAAGGGCAATTTGAATTATCTTTCAAAATGACATGGTTATTTCAAAGGTAGAATTATTTTAATCTATTAGTATATTGGAGTAGATATATAAAGACCTAAAGAAAGTTAATATCAATACATTGAGTACTTACAATGTTTCAGACTCTGTTTTGAGCCCTAAAAATCTCATTTAATTCAGCTAAAAACTTGGTGAGCAAATCTCTATTCCTCCATAATTTTGTACATTAGGAAACTAAGGCAGCGGAAGGAAAATGTCTTATCCCCTGTCTGAAGTATGGCCCTGAATTACCCATCTATCTGTATGATTCCTCACTCACCTCCCCTTCTCGAGAATCTGGGCTGGCCTTGTGACTTGTTTTGACCAAGATCAGATCCATAAAATTGTGGGGCCCGGTACAAAATGAAAATATGGGGGCCCTCTGTTCAAATCTTACTAAGTTTCAAGGTGGCAATAGTAGATCATTAAACCAAGCACAGAGCCTTTTTCTAAGCATGTACAGCCGCATGGATCATATACCCATGAAGTTAGCGCTGGCTTTGGAAGTGAAAGTGTATTTCTTCCAGGCTAACCTTCAGAAAAAGCAGCAGCTTGCACTGATTGTATAGTTGGCTCTTATATGGAATAAATAAATAAATAAATAAATATATAATTTTTATATGTACTATATATGTCTGTGTGTGTTATATGTGGTGTGTGTATAGACATACATATAATTTTTATATGTACTATATGTGTGTGTATATTATGTGTGGTGTGTGTATAGACATATATATATATAATTTTATATGTACTATATATGTGTTTGTGTTATGTATGGTGTATGTATAGACATATATATGTAATTTTTATATGTACTATATATGTGTGTGTTATGTGTGGTGTGTGTATAGACATATATATATAATTTTTATATGTACTATATATGTGTGTATGTATTATGTGTGGTATGTGTATAGGCATATATATATAATTTTATATGTACTATACATGTGTGTGTGTGTTATTTGTGGTGGGTGTATAGACATATACATATATAATTTTTATATGTACTATATATGTGTGTGTGTTATGTGTGGCGTGTATATAGACATTTTGTAAAATGTGTATATTTAAATTAATTTATCATTTTATTTAACTGCACTTAAACCTGAGAGTAAAAAAAAAAGGCAGGGGAAACTAGAAAGCATATTAGGAGAGACTCTGGCTCTCAGGAAAAGAGCCATAAGGAAAAGATTTATGTATGAGCAACAGCCTTTCTAATCCTCTATCGGAGTTCCTGATAATGAGATAAGAAGGGCTCAAAGAATTCACTCCAAGGTTATGCTCCAGGTCTCTGGAATGTGCTAATTATGCTACTCAGCTAATCATGTAATCATACCGCAAATTATGTGGTGTGAAAGATTTATGGCATTAGAAATAAATGGAATTTAACAATTTTATTATGATGATTAATTATAGATGAGTCAAAATTATGTAAAGGATTTATGTAACCAATTCAAGCTAGAGTTTAAGTGGCTTGGTTCGAAATGACAAACTATCGTACTGGAAAATTTGCGTCCAAGATAGGAGCGGAGACTTTTGGTGGAAGATTTACGCAAAGTTGGGAAAATAGGTCAAGAGACAAATAGAAACTGCTGGCTCAATTATGCGAATTCTATTTCTTGAAAGTCCTCCAGGTGCAAACTACTGTACTTGGGAAGGACATTGAAATGGGGTAGCGTAGAGTTCCTTCACTTGACCTTCTTAGAGGTTGGCATAGAGGAATGCTGCTAAAATTAGAGTTTAATAAACCTAGGGCAAGAAGTGTCTGCTCATGAAGTGTCTGTCCTCTTGGTGATTGAAAAAGAGAATATGCCACCCAGCCGGGTGTGGCTCAGTGTTGAGCACTGACCCAGGAACCAAGAGGTTACTGGTTCGATTCTTGTTCAGGGCACATATCCATGTTGCTGCCTCCATCCCCAGTAGACAGGGTACAGGAGATGACCGATAGATGATTCTCTCGCATCATTGATGTTTCTCTCTCTCTCTCCCTCTCCTTTCCTCTCTGAAATCAGTAAAAATATATTTAAAAGAAAGAAAAAGAGAATATGCCCACAAAGGAACATTGAAGAAAATGTTTAAGAGAATTTCCGGAAGAGAAAGCCATTTGCATGGGCGTTAGAAAGTCACTGTGCTCACTTGCTACTGACTTATCATAATTGGGTTTCAGTGGCATCAGGTATATCTAACATTTGGATGCCTCGGAAGACAGAATGTAATCCCAATGAGCAGATAGTTGACAGCATCCAGAAAGATATACAGAAAGCTCTGGCTTCGGAGTAATAAATGACATACCTAATTGTGGCCGAGCTCTAAATACTTAAGTTATCTGAACACTGGTATCATTTCAGAGCCAGAGGAGCCTCTGCTTATTTCATTCATTGTCGGAAGAAAAGGCTAAGGCCCAGAGTGGCTTAGAGAGAGTGAGAGGTCCTCTGGCAAATGGTGGGTACATTGAGAGTTAAACGCTGATTCCCAGTTTTCTCACATTGGAAGATCAGTCAGCTAAAGGCTATGAAAGCAAAGGCCTAAGAACAATAATAACTGTAAAAACAAGAACAATGTCAAATTCAGAATTAGTCTCAGTCAAATTCACTAGAATACCCTGAGAATGAATAGATACACTCTTAGATATTTGGTTTTTAGGGAAAAAGGTATGAATATAATGGCTCATTCAGATTCAGAAGGCTGAGTATGTGAGAAACTCCCAGGGACCTCATTTTATTTTTATTTTTTTAAATATCTTTTATTGATTTCTTACAGAGAGGAAGGGAGAGGGATAGAGAGTTAGAATCATCGATGAGAGAGAGACATTGATCAGCTGCCCCCTGTACGCCCCCCACTGCAGACGGGCCTGCAACCAAGGTACATGCCCTTGACTGGAATCGAACCCGGGACCTTTCAGTCCACAGGCAGACGCTCTATCCACTGAGCCAAACCGGTTTCGGCGACCTCATTCTAATATTGCACGCTG
Organism: Lasiurus cinereus; assembly: GCA_011751065.1. Classification (NCBI taxonomy): domain Eukaryota; kingdom Metazoa; phylum Chordata; class Mammalia; order Chiroptera; family Vespertilionidae; genus Lasiurus; species Lasiurus cinereus. Next base: position 31,416,211 of record JAAGEH010000125.1, on the reverse strand, counting down.
ATCACCTGACAGTTCCAAGTAGGACCTCCTGACTGGATTTTCTGCTTCACTTCCCCTCTGCCCCCAACCATGCATTTTCCAGATGACACCAAGGGAAACTTTCCATCGAAGAAATCCAATGCCACTCTGCTTCAAATCCTCTGGCTGCTTTAGAGTTTGCTCAGAAGTTGATTCAAAACTTCTTACCAGGATCTAGAGCACCGGTTCTCAACCTGTGGGTCGCGACCCCTTTGGGGGTTGAACAACCCTTTCACAGGGGTCGCCTAAACCTATCGGAAAACACAGATACGATTCATAACAGTTGCAAAATGACAGTTATGAAGTAGCAACAAAAATAATTTCATGGTTGGGGGGTCACCACAACATGAAGAACTGTATTAAAGGGTCTCGGCATTAGGAAGGTTGAGAACCACTGACCTAGAGGTTCCTGCATAATGGGGATCCATCACATTTTCTGGTGGTCGCCATGCTCCTTTCTCATTGCACACTTCCACTCTGGACCTCTAGCTGCTGCTGCATCATGCTAACCATGTCCCCACCCCTGGATGATTTTACACGGTCAAGTGTTTTATAGCACTTCGCCTGAAGATGACTTTCTCTAGAAGAATCCCGCCAATCACAGTATCTAAAGTGGCTCTTCCTCTTACATACCTTCTTATATTTTTATAATAGAACGCAACCACCATCTAAAATGGAAGTATTTCTGCCGAAACCGGTTTGGCTCAGTGGATAGAGTGTTGGCCTGCGGACTGAAGGGTCCTGGGTTTGATTCCGGTCAAGGGCACGTACCTTGGTTGCGGGCACATCCCCATCAGGGGGCGTGCAGGAGGCAGCTGATCAATGTTTCTCTCGCATCGATATTTCTAACTCTATCTCTCTCCCTTCCTCTCTGTGAAAAATCAATAAAATAGATTAAAAAGAAGATAAAACGAAAGTATTTCTTTGTTTAATGTATATGGTATTTATCTCTACTAGAATGGAAGGTCCACAGGGTGAGGTCCTATCTGTTGTTCTGTCATATCTTTAGCCCCCGAATAAGGAACTGACAGGCTGAATGAAAGTGGGACAGAGAAAATGGACTCATGAGTTCCCCTGGTCCCAGGCCCCCCACTCTGTGCGTGCTGAGAACATCTGCACTTGGCACCATCCAACCTTGAGCCGAGTGTTCTGCTGTGCTTTTTCTCACCCTTAATTTGTATTTCCCCGAGGAATTATCTGACTACAGCCTCTGAGCACCATTGTATAATGAGTATTGCGATGACAAGAGTGTGTACCAATGACCTTATGAATAACTATGCGCTCTCATCGGCAGTTCATATTTAGCTGCCTTCACTTCTTGCAAGTTCCTGGCAAAACAATTAATTTAAAAGTAAAATGAATGAATAGATGCATATGAATTGGTTTTTGTAAAAAAAAAAAAAAATCCAAACAAACAAGTAGCTCGGCGGCCACTAGGGGGCTTCTTTCCTCAAAGATGGCTGTCCGTGGAGGTGCAGTTAGTGGAACACAAAGGCAAATGCCAGGGGAGCATTCTGCTGGGTCATGGCCAGGGTCTGAGCATGCTCCAGTTTTAGCCTTGAACATCACAAGTGGAAGTCAGCTTCATTTCTCTGCCACCTCAGAAACGTCCTGACCGAATCAACATGTTAATTTTGGCTCTGAATCAATGGCATTCCCTCTGCGAGCTCCTTCCTCTATCTGCCTCACTGTCAGGACCGGGACATGTGTCCATTTCATTGTCCACCCCGTGAAGGCTTGATGAGGGCTTGTCCAATCTGATATGAGAGCATCCTGTGGATATGTGTGTTGAGGAGTGGGGTGTGTGTGTGTGAGAGAGAGAGAGAGAGGGAGAGAGAAGGGAGGGAGGGAGAGAGAGAATGAGAAGGAGAGGATGAAAACATGAACATAATTTTTTAAAAAATATATTTTATTGTCTTTTACAGAGAGGAAGGGAGAGAGAGAAGAAAGTTAGAAACATCGAAACATCCATCAGCTGCCTCCTGCACACCCCCTACTAGGGATGTGCTCGCAACTAAGGTACGTGCTCTTGACCTGAATCGAACCTGGGACCTCTCAGTTCGCAGGCTGATGCTCTATCCACTGAGCCAAACTGGTTTTGGCGACAGAATTTCTTTATTGGCAGTGAAATATACATTCATTGCGGATTACATGCTAAGGAATAAACTTTGCTGTTTACTTCCCTTTGCCTCGGGACAGTGCTGTCCTTCAGGGGTTAGACTTGCTGAAGTGGGCTGTGGGCCAGGGCTAGGGCCGGAAGCCTCATGGATGGGTGAGGACCAGGCTTTGTGTCCTGAAGTATTCCGTTCTGGGAGTCTTTCCCCTCCTTGGGGGCCCTATCTTGTTCTAGCCTGTGGTTCTGATGTCTGTTTATACTGCTCTCTCTGTGATCAGACTGGCTCAGAAGCTCACCCTGCTCCCAGCATTCCCTGGGCTTTGATTGTGCCATTCTCCACCTGAACTCTTCCCAGTATGAACTCACTTCCTTCTCTGAGGGCGGAGCGGTCTGGCCCAGACTGCCAAGGCTCGTGCTTGCCCTGCACCTGAGTGGTACCCCTCCATGGCGCCTGGTCTGAGGGTGCAGGATCAGGTGATTCCGGAGTCAGAGTGCCTGGGTTCCAAGCCCGGCTCACCTGGGTGGCCTGGTTCCAGTTATTTGTCCTTTCTGGATCACCATTTCTGGAAATGGCGCTTACAATGAAAGGTATAGTGCCTTATGAAGCGAAATCGCGCACACAAAGCCCTCTACATCAGCGGTTCTCAACCTGTAGGTCGCGACCCCTTTGGGGGTCGAACGACCCTTTCACAGGGGTCGCCTAACACTATTGGAAAACACCTATTTCCCATGGTCTTAGGAACCAACACACGCTCCTCAGTGTAGCAAAGTGTAGCCATGTAGTTTACTGTTGTCATTTGAAGACTGTTACCCATGCTACACCACGATTCAAGACATTTCATTTATTTGTAATTAGAAATAAGTATTTCACAACATATAATTACATATTGTTTTTGTGATTAATCACTATGCTTTAATTATGTTCAATTTGTAACAATGAAAATACATCCTGCCTATCAGATATTTACATGACAGTTCATAACAGTAGCAAGATTACAGTTATGAAGTAGCAACGGAAATCATTTTATGGTTGGGGGTCACCACCACATGAGGAGCTGTCTTAAAGGGTCGCGGCCTTAGGAAGGTTGAGAACCACTGCTCTACATAAATGTCTGGCCCATAACAAACGCCTCAAGTGAATTAAGCAAACAAAGGGGAGTCTGAGTTTGAATGAAACTTGAATTTGTAAACTTCATCGGCTGGCCTCTACATGTATCAGCCATTACAGGCTGGCCCAGATGATTATGAATACTATAATGGGCTACTCAGCATGCTGAGTGCAGGGGCAACTCCCAGTGACCCCAATTTAATACTGTTCTTGCTGATTGCTTGACATTTCCAAGAATAGCGTTCATTAACCTTTCCCTTGTCGGCGACTTGAACACTGCTCTGCACATTCTTTGTAGAGTTCCTTCCATGTATCACATGTGTCCTAGCCCGGGCTGAGGTAGTGCACCACTGTTTAATAGCTCACTAATTGGGAAACAGCTGTATGTGCACATGTCTGTGTAGGAAGTATATATATTCACTTTATTGGGTAGGAGCAACAGGTCTCTCTTCTATGAAACTAAATGGTTCTTCTCTGGTGAGTAGCAAAACGCATCATCAGGAACTTTCTTTTTAAAAAAATGTATTTTATTGATTTTTTTTTTTTACAGAGAGGAAGGAAGAGGATAGTTAGACACATTGATCAGCTGCCTCCTGCACGTCCCCTACTGGAGATGTGCCCGCAACCAAGGTACATGCCCTTGGCTGGAATCGAACGTGGGACCTTTCAGTCCACAGGCCAACACACTGAGCCAAACCGGTTTCGGCAGGAACCTTCTTAAGCCAAACTGCAGATCAGTGTAATGTGTTGAATTGGGACAGCTTCCCAATATGTTTGGATTTTTTTCGGAGCATGCTCTCTCTCTTTCTCTCTCTCAAACACACACACAGACACTCACATATGTGCTGTTTTATTTATTTATTTATTTATTTATGTATAGGTATTTTTTCATTTATACTAATGCACCTTTGCAAAAGATAAATATAAGAAAAAGATTCAGAAAGTCTCAATTAATCTGCTGTTTCTGCAATACATAAACTGTGGGGACTTATACATTGAGCCACAGTTTGTATAAAATAGGGGTAATTATTGATGACTCACAAAGACTTGCTGAGTACTTATTTTGTGTCAAGAATGATATTCTGGTCATCATGAGTATTAAGTAAATGAGATAAATATACGAGTGTATTTGATAAACTGAAAAGTAAATTTGTGAATATTAAGTATTATAATCTTTATTCTAAGCATGTTTACATAGATACATACATAAATGAATTAAATTAGACTTATTTTCTGAAGAAAAATGAAGATACTTAAGGTACTCACAGAAGAAAGTACTGCACATTGAACCCATGCTGTGACGCAGGCTCTGTGCAGTGTGTTTTCCCGTGTTACTCCCTATTTCTGAGTGTGGCCTCTGGAGCTAGACTGGGTTTGAACACGCTTAATTACACTTGAGCCTCTGCTGTAACATCCATTGAGAAAAGCCTAAGTTCTCTTAGATGGTCTGCCCCAATTTGGAAAACAAATCTTTCCCTTTCAAAAGCAGAATTCCATCTCTCTGTACCTCAGTGGTCCTAATTCTGAGCGAAAATGGTTTGTCTGCCTTTCCCAGGTGAACCTTCGATGGTTCTTCTCACATGTTTCTACTGGGCACCTTCATTTCCTAAAGCTGTTCCCTATGTAACCTGGTTTCTATTCTGGAAATCTCCTTTGGGTGACCTCTCTCTTTTTCTCAGTTTCCCACTTAAGGCATCCGAGTCTACGGAGGGCTTACGGATACATCCTACATGTGGGCAAGGATGCTGGATTTCAGATAACTTTGTTCTGCTATCTAGACTGAGACTTGTACCAAAATAGGAAGGCATCCATCTTAACCCTTGATTCTTCAAATACTGTGTGACAGAAAATGACTTTTGTGGTTGAAATCCTTCTTTTACTGATTTCCGGGGGAGAGGAGTAGAAATCCCTGTAGACTTAGGCCATAGCCTCAAAAATCCTCCCTTTGTTGTTGTTATGTTTTCTTTGCTGAGAGAAGAGTATTTGTTATTGTCATTTTCAAATTCAATTTCATAAGCCAGTTCAATAAACAGTTATTTTTCTAGGACAGAAGGACTAAAAATATCCTTCAGTTCATCTCATTTTATTTTATTTTAATGAACTCAGACAGTAAGAATCAAGAGGACAAAAGCTATTATGCATTTCATCTTCTGAGTTTTGCTCTTGGTTAACAGCCATTCTTGACTAAATATCTGCCACCTGGTGGTTCTTAGGATAATTGTTAAGTATTTAGCCAAGCTACCATAGGATTCAAATATGCCCCATTCATTCATTCATTCATTCATTCATTCATTCATTCAACAAATATACTAAAAGTCCACACAAGTATAGACTGATACTTAAATAATTCTTTTGGAATAAATAGTTTCTATAATGAGTTTGGTATGTTTAAGCATCTTCATGGTCAGTGAATATAATGTACCTGGGCAAAAGATCCTCCAACTAGATCTCAAACCATACTAAATGACTTTTTTAGAGCTGTTTTATATGTAAGTATTTTAAAAAATATATACTTTTATTTGTTTCAGAGAAGAAGGGAGAGAGAGCAGAAACATCAATGATGAGAGAGAATCATTGATCGGCTGCCTCCTGCACATTCCACATTGGGGACCAAGGCCTCAACCTAAGCATCTGCCCGGACTGGGAATTGAACTGTGACCTCCCGCCCAGTTCACAGGTCAATACTCAACCACTGAGCCATGCCTGCCGCACTATATTTAAGTACTTTTGGCCATAAAGTTTCCTCTTCCCAGGAGAGTTCTTTCCTACCCATCGCTCATAAGTCATCCTAGTGACACACCTGTCCTCATTGGTGCTTTCTCTGTACTGGAATTTTTTCCCTTTATAATATTTTCTTTCCCTACTAGACTATAAGCTTCTTTCAGATAGTGTCCTGTTTACTGAGCTCCTAAGGTAGTTTAAAGTAATTAGTATGCCGTCAGTAATGCTTAATTGAATAACTCAAATCTATATTTAAAGTATAGATTTTGGTAAGTTTTTGAATATGCATGTACCCACAAAACCATCAGCTCCCCAAACCTCCTTTGTAACTGACCTCTTTCCCCTGAAGCTGCCACTCTGTCCCCAGGCAATCTCTGCTCTGTTTTCAGTCACTATAGTTAGTTTGCATTTTCTAGAATTTTATGTAAATGCAATTACATAATATATTTACCCTTTGGCCTGTTTTTTTTTCCATTTAAAATAATTATTCTGAGATTCATACAACTTGTTGCATATAGTAATAGTTCATTTTAAAAATTGCACACTATTCTGTTATCTATTATCATTTGTTTATTCTCTGGCTAACAGATATTTGAATTGTTTTCAGTTTGAGAGTGGTTACAAATGAAGATGCTGTGGACATTTGTAAACAAGCCGTTGTGTGGATATATGCTTTTATTTCTCTTGGGTGAAATACTCAGGAGAGGATAGTATAAATCACACAAGAGTTGCTTGTTTAATATTTACAGGAACTCTGAAACTGCTTTCCAAAGTGGTTACACAAGGAGTTTAGTTCCTTTAATTCTTAATATGATAAGTCTTTCATTTTAACTATTCTACTTGCTATGTAATGACTTGTTATTGTGGCTTTAATTCACATTTTTTTTCCCCTAATGATTAATGGTGACTATTTTGATGCACTTATTTGTTATCTGTGTATCTTCTGCGGCAAAGTTTCTATTCAAACGTATGGCCCATTTAAAATTGGTGTTTAACTTTAATTTTACATTTTTGTTGTTTGCTTGTTTTCTCTTATTGCTGAATGTTGAGACTTCCTGATATATTCTGGATACAAATCCTATTTGAGATATGTGATTTGTGATACATTTTTTCTAGGGCGTGGCTTACCTTTTAATTCTCATTCTGGATCTTTGGAGTTCTTTCGCTCTCTCTAGCTCTCTCCCCTTCAGTGCTCTGTCCTGAAAGGGTACCTGCTTTGTTAACCTCGGCCTCTCATCTCCCCAAGTCCATCCTGCTCAGTTGTGGGTCCCCTCTGCATGGCCAAGAAATTCTCTCAAAGCAGTAACTAGGATTGATCTCACTTGTTTTCCATTTCTAGGGGCTTATTGTCTTTCTCTGCCTCATGTTCTGTGTCTGGAAACTATTGCTTCACATATTTTTTTTTCATTTTTTTGGTAATTGCTGGCAAGCAAATAAATCCGGACCTTGCTATTTTACTTTGGACGGAATCAGAAGCCTTGAGTGTGTCACCATTTGCTCCTGGGAATGGATTCTAGAGGCTGTGTTTCTACTCATGTGTGTATAGTGCTTCTCTGCTCTCTTTGGATGACAGCTGGCTTTCCCCCCTCACCATTACATGGGAATGACTTTTAAAAATTATTTAATCTGTAAAGTGCCTCTACACTGGCAAATTTGGGTGTGTAATACCATGAACAATCTCCTGACTACAGATAAGAGAGAAGAGGAGAAGGTTTGGTAGGGGAGGGTGAATATGAGGAGGGGAGGAGAGGGAAAGAGACTGCAGTGATCCATTTGAAATTTGGGCACAAGTGTTGTATCTGACCAGAGGAGGATCAGGTAGACCACCAAAATGTAGGTAGGTTCTATACTGTACCCCTTGGAAAATTTAGTTATTTTAATTGTTTTTAAAGGAAGCAAAGTGATATGACTTTGGCTGCTTAAAGGTTCTTTTCGGTCAAATGCACATTCTAAGGATATGTAGTAAGCATAGTTGCAAAATCTGAATGCATTTTAATTTGCGATCCAAAAATTCTTAGCATTCAGCATTTCTTATCCATACTGTTTTTATTCTCATAGGGTTCTGCCTCATAGAAGATGAATCTTTGGATAGTCTCTGGGGATAGAAGAGGTCAAGTCATTAAATTGTCTTTCCTTTCACCTTTTATTTATCCCATATCTAATTTTATAACATCCTGACATTAGCTACTACTCCTTAAACACCATTCTTCTCTATGATTATCAATGTGCTTTAGTCAAAGGAAAGTTGGGGGTAACTTGACTACTGATATTAGAGGAGGCTTCCACTTTGCTTGGATGAGTTTTGATAATGTACCACAGTAAGCATAGGATGGATGAAGGATACCTGTTATTTTGTAAAGTAAAATGAAGGTAGGTTTTCGGGCAGATCGGGTTTACGAAGATGTGGATGTTGAGGAACTAGAAAGTATTTTTAAAAATATTTCTGCTGCTATAGCCTTGAGGATGATTTCATGAACTCACGTTGGTATCCAAGTTTAAATAAAATGATTCTCTCCAAGGCCAAGACAGAGCGGTGGAAATCAGCATAGTGTGTGGAAGGGGCAGTGCATTCTTGCTTGTCTTCGGTCCATATTTGTGAGATGCAAAGTATGGAGTTCTGAGTGAGAAGTTTGGAAATTGGTCTCTGAGCCTCACTAGCAGTTGGCTCTCGAACCAAACACTCTGCATTCCCACTCGAAGGGTGCTTGAGTCTCTTCCAGCTTTAATGCTCAGGGGCTTGAGGCTGGTGCAATTCAAGATTTGGAGGCAGCATCTGGATAGGTTATGGAAATCCTGGAAGATCAGAGAAAGAATTCCAGGTTCCGATGGGATCATGTCGATCTAGAATGGTGAGAATGCACCCAAGCATGAGGCTCAAAGCAATAGAGGGGATCTGGCTATTAAAGATCAGGCTCAGTTATCCAGAGTCTGCTTCTGGTCACTAATGTGAATAATTCGAAGGTGATAATAATCACCAATATCTCTACTTTGGGGTCCATATTATTTAATACTTACATTTATTTAAAAAAATGACTCAATAAGTTTCATTTTACACATTAGCAAACAGATTAGAGAGGTATGTTAAGGACGTTGCCCACGCCACTCTGTAAAACTAAAGAACCAGCACTCACATTCAGGCGTGTGTCTTACCTTAAACTCCATGGTTTTATAGCTCAGCAATGACAACTATTGCTTCAAGTATTTTGCGTGGTGAGCATGGGTTCATGAATTGGAACAGGCCCTTGCTTGGGATTAAATTATTTTAAATGATCTTTAAGCTTTAAAAGCTATGCTTTAGTTTTAACCCAGGGGCATTATAAATAAGGCGTGGGCTCAGAGCCTCTTATCAACTCTACGAAGAAAATAAAAGGAAATAACTATGGGATAGCATACACACAAAACATACACTCTTGGAAGATTAGAATAAATACAAGGATGGTTATGTACCAAGTCATTATCGGTGTTTTTCTACTCTCTAAGAGACAAATACAAACAGCCTGTATTTGACAATTTTGCACCTAACTACAAGCATTTGAGAACAGATTTCTTATTTTAGTGTTTCCATGACAACCCATGACCTTTCGCATGTTTTCAAAGGAAGGAAAGGTGAAAATTACTCTCAGTGTTAAATTGAATTTTTCTCTTTCTCCTCACCTATTTTATTCATAGACACTAGAAGGTACAGCAATTTCATGTTCCTTTCAAAATTTCAGTGCCATTTTTCTACATTAGATGCAGAATAAATGAATTCTACTTCAATTCCTTTTTCTAAGGCTGCTATTTCCAGAGAGAGAGAGAAAAGTTTCCTTAAGGTTTCTGTAGTCAACAAACAAAATTCGTTACAATAGGGGTAGCTCCCCCAAATTATATTATTTTTTGTAGCTTCTAAATTTGTAATATATCAGTATTTTGGATTCTCACCAGTGCTAAATGTGTGTGTAGCCCTCTATTTGCTTTCTGCGGAATTATTTTTCTGTCTCATAGTAAATAATTAAATGAGGAGTCAATAAATAGTTAGGAAGGAATGGATAAATGCATACGGAACCATTTTGAAGAAATTTTTATTTGGGTGGGAAAAAAGGATTCTTTTAGAGTAAAATATTTTGATGGTTTAAGAAGAATTCACTTTGGGATTAAAAATCTTGGTAGCCATTGAATATTGATCATTGTATTAGTTGGGGTTCTCCAAGGGAACAAAGATCAATGATGAGTATTTATAGGGAGAAAGGTTTACTTTAAAGAATAGGCTCGTGTGATTGTGAGGTTGGAGAATCCAAGATCTGCAGGGTTGACCAGCAGGCTGGAGACCAGAGAAGAGTTACCATTTCAGCTCAAAGGCAGTCTATTGGTGGAAGTCCTTCACGCTCAAGAGTCTGTTTTATTAAGGCCTTTCACTGATTGGATGAGGTCCACACATTTAATGGAAGGTAATCTGCTTTACTTAAAGTCTACAGACTTACATGTTTATCTCGTAAAAAAATCATCTCCACAGAAATGTCCACAATAGTGTTTGACATAATATCTAGGCACAATGACTCAGCCAAGTCGACACATATAGAGGTAATCATTACAGTAGAGTTGTGCTACAGGCTGGCATTTTAAAGATGATTTTGAAGAACCAACCCCATATGGTAAACTAGTTTGGTCTCTACTTGCAGTGATGTGTCCAGGCATATTTATCTGTTGATTGAATACAATGCACCAGACAAGGTTCTTGGTCTGTGGGGATTATTAGTCTAATGGGTGAATTATTACATTCTAGAGAACCATTGTGAATTATTTCATATTTATAGAGGTTGACCCTTTGCTCAGCATCAAGTAACTTATTGACAGTGGAGAAATGTTGCTTAGAAAACAAGGCTTTCTATTGGTCTGGGATTTAATGTATCCAGAGCACTTTAATATCCATTATTTGCTTTGAATACCACAGCAGTCTTTGACATCGCAGGGAGGACATGTCATTCCCAGCTGACCAAAGAGAAGCCTCAGGTGCTACCCCTCTGAGGTGACATTTCAGTCTCTCACTTCTTAACTCCTGACTGAAATGTTTGAAGTGGTTATTGTTTCCCCGGGGCCTTGACAATTATGAAGGAAGACGCTAAGACTTAGCTATATTTCCATCAAACTGTAGAGTGTGTATTCTGCCAGCTTCTATATGGTATTTTCATTGTGTGTGTGTGTGTGTGTGTGTGTGTGTGTGTGTGTGTGTGTGTGTTTTAGGGGTATAATATACATAGAGGGACACTATTTATTATGCTCAAAACCAAACCCATGCTGGGCCAGTGTTGCTCTGGTTGAGCATGGATCTATGAACCAGGAGGTCCCCAGTTCAGTTCCTGGTTAGGGCACATGTCTGGGTTGCGGGTTTAATCCCCAGCAGGGGGCTGCAGGAGGCAGCCGATCAATAATTCTCTTCCATCGTTGATGTTTCTATCTCTCCCTCTCCCTTCTTTGAAGTCAATAAAAAAGGATTTTTACAAAAACACCAAAATACCCCCCACAAACTCAGAGAATTTGGAACTATCAGCCCGTCCAGCCCCTTCACAGCGGGCTGCCTAATAGCTGTTTTCACAGGGTTGCTTCCCAGCGGGGTGGTCTCCAAATGTATCTTTACTAAGAACAAAGAGTTTCGTCCTGCTTCTCAGATCCATAATAGTATTTCAAAGCCTAGAAACAAATGGAACGAGCAACTTTAAGAAATTTAAAGTGGAGGGGAAGACAACTGATGAAACAAAAACAGAAGGGAGCTTAGATTTAGAGTTTGGGTTCTCTCCAGTTACCACTTGTAGGCTTTCTAGTGCGCATGTCCCCAGCACCTTCTTTTCACCCTACAAGGAACTCTTCCCACTGAAGAGGGGGTCCTGAAGCTGATAACCTGATTCGCTCTCCGAAAGCAGCACAACTTTCTGCAGAGGCAGTGCAATGAGTGGGAAAGAGCAGGCCCTCCAATGCCGGGTAAATGGCCATTTATTTTGTGTGTGATTACTGGGGAGTCACTCAAGCATGGGACCTCTATTTCTTTGTCTGTGAAATAAGATGATAATCATTAGTTCCCATTTGTGAAGATCAAATGGAATGTAATTGTGTGTGCCTGTGGCAATTAACAATTAAAATAAAATTATTATAAAATTTTAAAGAACTTAAAAAGGGGAGAAAATAATTCTAGCACAAAAGCTTTACTTCTCAAGGGAGTCGTCTGTTAGCCACCCTTCCATCACACTGCCTCACGGACCTGCCTCAGTCCTGACCTCTGCCCATCAGCTCTGTCAGACAGGTGTTCCCATTAACACAGTGGTTCTCAACCTTCCTAAGGCTGCGACCCTTGCATACAGTTCCTCATGTGGTGGTGACCCCCAACCATGAAATTTTGCTACTGTTATGCATCGTGATGTAAATATCTGCATTTCCCGATGGTCTTGGGCGACCCCTGTGAAAGGGTCGTTCAACCCCCAAAGGGGTCGTGACCCACAGGTGGAGAACCGCTGCATTAACACAAGGCAAAGACAGGGGTTCCCCAATTACAGTTGCCCCAAACTACTTAGCTTTTGTCCAGCGTTTATCTCAATGGAAATACTGAGCACAAGGAACTCTCCTAGATCTGACAAAAAGAAAAAAAAATGGTTGCTTTTAAAGGACTTCGGTTTCCCTGTGAAGTTTCAAATTTGAAGCCCGAGTTTTGAAGTTCTAGATACGCTTTATACCTCAGAAGAGTTTTATAACCCTTTGGTCATGGCTGTGCCGCAAAGGGCTGTTATTATGGCAGCAAAGAAACGTTAGCTTCTACTTTGCTTTCATATCACCCAGTTCTTCCTATTTCATAGACATTGACTTTTTCTTCCTTCACAGGGAACTATCCACTTTGAATTTTGCTTATTCATTTGTGTTATAATTTCAAAGTTACAGCAAATTTGCAAGATGGTATATAGAAATCATGTACACCCTTCACACAGCTTCAGAAATTGTTTACATTCTCTCTCTCTCTTTTCCTCTCTCATCAGTTTTCTAAAACCTGACATTGAGTTGTAAACATGACCCTGCTTTACCCCTAAATATGGCAGTGTGCATGCCCTAATCACAAGGGCATTCTCTTTTATAACTTATATGTATTCTTTTATACAGTACAATGATCAAAATAAGGACATTTAACATTGATATAATACTAGTATCTATCTAATCCACAGTTTATAGTCAAATTTTATCAGTTGTACTAACAATATCTTTTATAGCTATTTTTTTTCCGGATCAAGACCCAGTTCATAACATTTCATACTAAAGTCTTTTTCATCTCCCTTAACCTGGAACAGTTAGTTATTTAGCCTTTCCTTGTCTTTTTTGATCGAAGATTCCTTTGACTGCCCTTTAGTCTGAGTTCATCTGATATTTCCTCATGATTGGATTCAGATTATGTCTTTTTGGCAGAAATATCCCAGCAGTGATATTCTCACTTCTCAGTGAATCATATCAAAATTTATGGGAAGTTACTTTGTCTTTGACAGTATATAAATATTTAGTCATCAAATGTTCACCTGGTAGTTTTATGTCCCATGATTTTCTGACTCCACCATTTAATCTATATTTACTGAGCAATCTACTGAAAAGAATTGTCATATGTGTGTGTGTGTGTGTGTATGTATGTGTGTGTGTGAACTCATGAGTTATTATCTTATTCAATGGGTTGTAATCCATTACTATTTTTACTTATTTTGATGCTAAAATTTTTTCCAAATTTAGCTAGTGGGAAACCCTTCATTTTAGCTCCTCATATCTTTTTGGTATGTTTCTATTATTATTATTATTATTATTATTATTATTGTTATTATTATTATTATTTTAGCACACACTGACTCATAAATATGTCTCAGGTTCTTTATTTACTCTTCTTGCCCCAACCTTGGCACTAGGTATACTCATTGTTAATAATGTAACATCACTTGTAGATCCACTCAGCAATAGAGCTAGCAAATAACTATATCAATAATAAACCTTGTCTTCATGCTGATTACATTAATCTCAAATCAATACCACCATGGGGTATACTCCAGTCTAACCCCCCCCCCCTTTTTTTTCTGTAACTCCTTCACTACCACTGAGAAAACTGGCTTTTATCCTCCAAATTTGTTTACTATTTGCTCCAGCCTGAATACAGAGAAGGTAGCAAAGGCAGAAAAATGACACCTTTAACATTTTCTAGTCATGACTGCCGGGAACCAATTCCAACATGTCATACTTACAAGAGTTTCATCAAAAAAGTTGGTGAAGCTTGGAAGCTCAACGGGGGTTGAGCCATATTTGTAGTTTACCTGTTGGAATGGCTAAACAGCACTTCCCCCAAACCCGAATAGGATTATCTGCTGCCTCAGGGCATCTTAAAACTGCATGTTTTTACCTCTTGTTGGCCAAACACCTGAACAGCTGTAGGCTATTCCTCCAAACTGACAGTGCTTCTGTAAACACTAATCTTTGAAGAGTATTATCTCCACCTTGCCTTAGGACAAATTGTGTTAATAAATAGCACAGGGTCCTTAGACAAGTGGTAATCTTCAGTTCCTTTAGCTGAAGCTCCTCTGACCCCCAATGCCTTTCAAAATTATCTTTTGTCCTTGGACTCCTTCTTGAATCTACACAGCAGCTCCTTTCTCCAGATTGCTGAATGTTTTGTAAGGCTGGGACAAGAGCCCCGGCAATGACTGCCACTCTAGCAAAGTGTTGAAGACTGATAAAAACCCAGTATATAAATCTTTCCCATAGAGTGTTTTTTTTTCCTCAAAGAGAGCACATAGGATGTGTGAATTGTTGTGACTCTCAACTTGACAGTTCCTGTTATCATTTTCACCACCTCTTAACCAATCTTGGAGACATCACATTTGTCACATTTCCAGTCCAGAGCAATATACTTGAATGATCCAAAGAGAAACTCCATCCTTAGATGCACTAGTAAAACCTTTTAAAACATTTTGATGGGGTTTATCCATTGGCCAACAGTAGGGTACCATACATTTCGATAAAAAAATTTCTTAGGTACCAGATCATATCCCAAGAAGAAATGTGTGATATCAGAATCTATTTTCCCTATCAAATCTGTGTTTTATCCAGGGGACCAACCCAGTAAGATATCCTCTTTCCCAATAAGGTGTGATAACTAAAGTTGATGATCCCAGAGGCTGTGTTAGAATTGGTGGGGTAGTTATCCAATGTAAAATGCTGAAGCTAGAAATAGAATTTGAAGCATAATAAGAAAATGATAGAAGGTTAAAAAATATGCTGAGATTCTGAGTGTTCAATAAATATTTATTGTGTAAATTTAACAAAATATGGTTTTAAGACAGAAGATGGAGATATCGTCAAAAGGAAAAGAAGACCAAGGATTTTCCAGATAAATGGAATGAATAACAAAAAGATCCTAAAACATCAAATGGTACAAGAATATAAAGTGCCATGGTGGAGAGTGAGAAAGATGGGCAAAAATCCAACGTTTAAAGTTTTTCTTTGGATAACATGTTTCAGAGGAAGCACTAAAGGCTGTTATTTAAATATGCATTTGAGAATGATTCCTCTTTCTGCCAGAAGGGGATTGGATTTAAAGGATTAAGAGCCTGAAGATAGGTAGCCCATTAAGAATTTCCTGTAGCACATTCACAGAGGGACCTTATGTCCCAATTTCAGGTATTCAATCCTTATGCCTGAATTATCTATGTATTTTCAGAGCATCGTAGTTCTTCTTGAATTTTTGGTCCCCAAGGTTGGAATAATTTAGGGTACTAAGTCCTGGTTCCATTGATGTGCCACTGTCCTCATACATCTGTGGATGGGAGCCACCTGTCTCTGTCTTTGCAGGTAGCTTCCTCATTCTCTGCTAGATAATTTGTTGTGGGCACAGTCTAGTGTTAGACCTGGGTCCTTGAGGAGTCCCCTGATTGGCTAGTACTCTTCTGCTCCCCATCACTTCCTTTTCTGATTGCCTTGTTCTACGTACACAGCTGGCCTCATGTCCTCAACATTGGCCTTATCTCTTTCCAACTCAAGTTCAGATTCTGGCCCCTTCCATTCAGTTCAGTTGGGGGTCATGTTTTACAAGATCCAACAAAGTCCATACTTTAAAAAACTCTCATTTTTAAAACGAGAATAACAGTTTTGCACATAAGTTCATCCTAGGAATTCTTTGTGGTTCTAATGAAATAATTAGAGATCAAAATGTTTCTAAATCTATAAAGCTTTATACAATTTAAGGTCCTATTGTTAAAAATAAAATTTAAAAATCAGATGCAAAAATAATAGTAAATTGAGTGGTACTTGGTATTTTGACTAAAACTATGTGTCTGAAATAGAATAAAATGAAGCAGTTATGGGAAATGACTATTTTTCTCTCTGAAGGAGAAAAATAACATACTTGAATTAGATTGGCTTCTGAAAATTGACTTAGCAATTTTTGCTTCTATTATGATCCCATTTTCTCACAAAGTGAACTTCCATTATTTTGTTATTATGAATAAAGACAGCAAAGTAAGAACAGAATTTATCCAAATGCCTTTAAATCTTAGAATTTTTCTACGCTCATACTTCTCCCTCTAAATGTTACAACTCACTCCCACTTAAGACCTGAAAATTTGTATTTTCAGTGACCTATGCTGATGCTTTGTATGGAGACTACAAATTTTGTAGCCAGGTAAAAGGTGAAAAATAATTATTTGCTTAGGTGTGCCATTAGCACACTTCTTTTTTTAAAAAAAATATTTTATTGATTTTTTTTTTTTTACAGAGAGGAAGGGAGAGGGATAGAAAGTCAGAAACATCGATGAGAGAGACATCGATCAGCTGCCTCCTGCACGCCCCCTACTGGGGATGTGCCTGCAACCAAGGTACATGCCCTTGACCGGAATTGAACCTGGGACCTTTCAGTTCGCCGAAGCTCTATCCACTGAGCCAAACCGGTCTTGGCAGCACACTTCTTAAAATAAGCTTTGAAATTTGGTTTTTGGAAGCTGAAATTGTACTCTTAAAAAGGTTGCATAAAACTTCAAGAAAGGTGATATAAAAATACAAAAAAAGTTTCTCCTTTGGTTGATAAAACAGTAGGATATCTCCCAGGAAATATTTTGCGAATCTTTTGTTTGTCTCACTAAGTAACTCAAATCAATAAAACAACATTTCTAAAGGATTTATAATCCATGATGTCCAGGTAACACAACTACAGGTTTTTTTTTTTTTGGTTGAATTCAATGAAAAAATCCCTAAATCAATCCTCCTGCCCAAAAGTTTATTGAGGAAAGAAAGGAGGGTAGATTATAACTAATATAGACTTCGCTGGAAAAAAGAGAGAATAGAAATAAGAATTTTACCTGAGTTAGGATAATAGTTGGCAAATTTTCATTTAACCTGAATAGAAAAATCAACATAAATTTACATGCTTCATGTAATCAGCAAAGATAGAGAACTTAAACTGTAAACAGGAATATTAAAAGCAAAGAAACAGCCAGAGATGTCTGGCTCAGACCTGTCATTATTCAAAGTAAATGTTATTCTTTTGAAGATAGTTCTATTTTTTCTCTCTCTTTTTTTTCTTTTTTTTTTTTTTTGGAGAGTGGGGAAGGTATATTTGGGAATGAGGGAGGAAACATAACAAAAATATCTATATTTTTATAATTATAACTATAATGATTATGATAAAGCTTCATTTTATTGGAACCTTTACACCAGAAAGGTGAGTTAAGACCAAGTTATTATGGTTATATTTTACTGATTGAGAGATAGAGGCATAAAATAAAAAAATCTTACTTCTAAGAAGTGTGTTTTTATGTAATGCTTGACTTTCCTATTTCTGAAATACTTGTGTTATCTTATAGTGTCTAAGAGATTTACTAAGGCTCCCCTGTATATTTTCTTACAAGCTTATTTGGGTATTGTTGATTTGATTTTAAAATACTGTACTTACTACTAGGTAAGAACCAGTCACTGAGATGATACAATAAACCACTTTTATATCTTGAGATTTTGTATTTGGATATCCTAAATTGCTCCCCTTGTGATTCAGATTTAACTGGACTTTAAGTAAGATATAGCTTAGTTATTATCTTGCTTACTTCCTCTCAAAACAGAAAACCCTGCATAACCTCCCTGCATGCATCTAGAATAACTGAGGCAAAAGGACTCCAGCATTCATTTATCTTGTTGAATTCAGTTATCTGTTAATCATTGAAAATCCATATTAAAGGTAGAAGATAGAAGATTTGCAAAAAGAGAACTTTTTTTCTTCTTCTACAAGTAAGATTCTATCGTAAATCCCCATTGAGGATAGCCACATATCCTGAAATGAATAAATATGCTAACAGAGACCCATGTGCCCTTGCATTTTTAGCAGTTTTATTTCAATAGATGCTGCAAAGGAATGTAAATGAGAATAGTTTCTTATTCTCTTAAAATAGGCGACCCTGTCACGACCCATAGGTTGAGAACTGCTGCTGCAGAGCCTAAGACCATCGGAAAACACAGATATTTACATTACGACTCATTAACAGTAGCAAAATTACAGTTGTGAAGTAGCAACGAAAATAATTTTATGGTTGGGAGTCACCACAACGTGAGGAGCTGTATTAAAGGATCGCGGCATTAGGAAGGTTGAGAACCACTGCTCTAAACAATGAAGATAAAATAAAAAGTTTAAAATTTAAAAGGAAAAAATAAAATATATTATAAAGGAAATAGTAAGAAGGAGAGGGAAGGGGTGGCAAGAGAGTATATATATAGATATATGCATATATATAGATATATGCATATATATAGATATATGCAAGACAATTAATATTTTCTTCTAAGAAATCAGCAACAAGGTAAGAGATTGTGACTCAAAAGGATATTTCCTTTGGGGTTAACAGATAGTAGAGTTTTTTAGATGTTTTAAAACATGTGTACATTATTCATGATTGGTTAAGCTCCATTCCAAATATTAAGTTACTTTAAAAATTCATCATCAAATTTTATAATTTTAAAAATACTTTTAACTAAGTTAATCATAGACTAGATTTTATTTTTAAAGTTTATTTAAATGTAACTTATACTATAGAATTCACATTATAAAGTATATAATTAAATCATTTTTTTGTATTCTCAGTGTTGTGCAAGTTTAGAATATTTTGATCATTTTAAAAAGAAACCTTGTATGTATTGGCATCTCCAGCTACACACACCCTACACAACCATTATCTATTTCCTGTCTCTATAGATATACCTATTCTGGTTATCTATATATATAAAAGCCTAAGTGACCGTTCTACCGGTAGCTATGATGCACACTGACCACCATGGGGCGGACTCTTGACCAGTAGGTTAGCTTGTTGCTGGGGTCCAGCCAATGGGGACTGGGCGACATGGGCTGGGCATGCCCTGGAGCCCTCCCGCTTTCCCTTCCTGGCCCCGATCATGCACTGATGGGTCCCTCAGCTTGGCCTGTGCCCTCTCACAATCTGGGACCCCTTGGGGGATGTCTTCAGGCCTTGCCAAGGGACTCCACCAGTGCATGAATCTGTGCACCGGGCCTCTAGTTTCATATAAATAGAATCATATAATATGTGGTCTTTTGTGACTGATTTCTTTCAGTTATCCTTGTATTGGACACTCACCAATGTTGTAACATGTCAGTACTTCATTCCTTTGTATTCCTGAATAACATTCCATTTTATGGATATACCACTAAGATTTTGCATTATCGTCATTTGCATCTCACATATTTTTTTCCCCTGCAGAAATCTTAGATTGTGGGTATAAACTCAGAGTACACACCACGCATTTGGTAAGAAATTCCAGAGCCTCGGGAAAAACCAGACTGGCAGCCAATGGAAATGTATACCGATGGCAAACGTCACATTGTTCTTTCCAGGAAAACCATTCCTCATTCCCCCTCTGGCAGGATGTTTAAGAACCTCTACTTTTAGGACATAGGTGATGAGCAGTCCCATAATCTGGGCAGGAAAGGAGAATGGCAGGATTCCATTTAGACTTCTTCCCAAAGCAGCAGGCCTTTTCTCAATGCCCTAATTCCATGGAAATCTCAGTTGCCAACATTTTGCAGCAGCTGAACTCCCATTTCGCGTCCAAAATGTGTCAGAATGTGTTTAAACCCATTACTACATCTGTAAGTGCCATATCTGTATTTAAACCCATTACTACATCTGTAAGTGCTATATCTGTATGAGTCTGTGTCCACCTCAGCCCTTTTTAGACCTTAGTCTGCACTGCTGGACATTTGATGATGACAGAGTCACAGTCTTAGGCACAGAGCGCCATTTCTGTAATTGAAAAAAATAAGATCTCTAGTTATATGTAAACACCTTTCCTCTCTAAAGTTAAAAAGTACAGTCTGTCCTGTAGGAAAAAAGGGGTCATCTCTGGAGATGATCCTATATTTTAAAACAAGCCTTGCAGAAGGACACAAGGCAGGACTATATTGGAAGAAATAGTGTGGAATCTTGTAACATACATAAAAACACATATTATTTCTTTCTGCTTTGTGCCAAAGGCAATACAGTTTGAAGAAAAGCCAACGATTCACATCCTTATTAAGTGAATATTTAATTGACTCCTATGTTTATCACCATTTTCTTTTCTTTCTCAAATATTTCATTTAGCACCCAATTTAAATAGATGTACATACTAGAGAATTTAGCACTATTCAGAGAAATAGCCAAAATGCTTTTCTTCTCAGAGTTGACAAACTAAGAAAAGTAATGCCATTAAATGTTAATTAACAAAGCTATTCATTAATCCCAAGACCTTGTGAGAAGTAGTGGTTTAAATTTTTTTAGAAAAAGATTAAGGCTTGACTGAATTCTTTTTTTCTTTCTTTCTTTTTAAAAATATATTTTTATTGCTTTTTTTACAGAGATGAAGGGAGAGGGATAGAGAATTAGAAACATCGATGAGAGACATCGATCAGCTGCCTCTTGCACGTCCCCCACTGGAGACGTGCCCGCAATCAAGGTACATGCCCTTGACCGGAATTGAACCTGGGACCTTGCAGTCTGCAGACAGACGCTCTATCCACTGAGCCAAACCGGTTTCGGCCTTTTTTTTTTCTTGATAACCTATGCTAATTTCTATCCTGACTAGGTTGAATTTACCTTGCCCTGTTGGCTCAGTCAGTTCGGGCTTCTATAGCTGAGTACCACGGGCCAGGTGACTATGTCCAACAGAAATTTATGTCTCACAGCACTGGAGGGAGGGAAATCTGAAGTGTGCCACATGGTGGGGTTCTGGTAAGGGCCCTCTCCCAGGTTGAGAACTTCCTCCTACTCACTTTGTTCCCCCATAGTACAAGGGGTGAGGGAGTTCTCTGTGATCTCTCTCTCTTTCTCTCTTTAAATACTTTTTTATTGAATTTAGAGAGAGGAAGGAAGAGTGATAAAGAGAGAGAAACATTGATGAGAGAGAAGCATCTATCAGCTGTCTCCTACATGCCCCTCACTGTGGATTGAGCCGGAAACCCGGGCATGTGCCCCTATTAGTAATGGAACCAGTGACCTCTTGGTTCATGGGTCAACACCCAACCACTGAACAACAATGGCCAGGCTGGGGTCTCTTTTATAAAGACAGGGATCCCCCTCCTGAATTATCTGCCCTCAGGACCTAACTACCTCAACTCCTACTCACATTGGGGATTAGGATTTTGGCTTATGATTTTTGAAGGCACAAGTAACTGCGGTTTTTTGTGCAACACAAAGAGTGCATCAAAGATATATAAGTTTGTGTCTTAGTTTGGCAGTAGATATTGATAGCATCAAAGACTTCGCATAGTGCTTGGCACCAGGTAAAACCTAGTCATTTTCCATTACAACGGGCTCATCACCACCAGGGTTCAGTGATCAAGACCGACTCGTGCTCTTTAAATATCCAATTGTAAACTTGCAACCATAAAAAGAATAAAACAAAAAAGCGGCATAAACACACCCTTTTCTCTGAGGGGACCTTAAACCCTCAGAACTCAAACCCTCCAATATATTTTCTATAAAATATTTCTTCCCCTGGGTCACGATCTGGCTTCGTAGCAGCAGACAGCCTAACCATCCGTGTGGAACGTTATTCTCTGGGGGCTCTGTCTCAGTGTCGCCTTGCTCGGTATTTATTCTCCCGCACTCATGCGGAGAGGAAATATCTGTGTAACCGCTTTTTCGATGCTCCATCCAACAATGGCGAGAGCTCTATAAGTTCCACGTGTATTTATAGCTAACCATCTGGACGCCCGAGTACATACTACTAAAAACATTTTAAAGTTATGTTCCACTGTTACAAAGCCCAATTATGGGGGTCGACTGTTTATTGGGAGATCCATTTGAGGTCAAACATTGTAGATGCTGTAAACCATTTCCTTTCCAGAAGGAATTGTGATTGATTTTTTTAAAAAAAGAAAGTCCTAAAAAAAAAAAAAAGAAAGAAAGAAAGTCCTCTATAAATAGACTGATTCTTATTTTTCTCCTTTATTTCTCTCTCTTGCTATTTCTGCTGTATGTCTTTGCAACAGTCTCAATGCTCCCATTTTCACCTGGGTGCTTTATAGAAGACAGACGTTTATGAACAGCTGTTTCTGGAAACCTCGGTTTATTTTAGAATCTATGTTGCTTGAGATCGGAGATGAGAATAGAGACACTCCTCTGCTGCTTGTACTGTGCTGTGAATTCCTGTTACTGCGAAACAATATCCCCTGAATTCTCAGTGGCTTCTTCTAAGTCTCATTCTTCCTTTCTTGCTCACTTGCCTGAGAGTTGGAAGCCAGCTAGGACAGCTAGGACTCGGAGGAGCGTGGTAGGGCTCGGTCAAGACTATTCACACCTACTCATTCTGGAACTCTGGCTGAAGGAATATCCCTTGTCCGAGGTAGGCAGTGCTCTTGGTGGAAGGTAGGAGGTCTCAGTTAAGCCACAGCCTGCATTCAAACTTTCTGCTTGGATATGGCAAGCACCATATGACTAAGATCAAGTTTGCAAGGAAGCCAAGAGAATGAACAAATAATGACAAATTATGCACATTAGAGTTTCCAATCCTTTGGCTCTCTCATAGAACTTCATTTATTTGCTCACTTCATCTTATGTGGAAATTTATCTTCCCATCCCTTCCTAAATGTTGAGCCCTATCTTTGAATATATGATGCTCACTAATGTACTTCGTGAGGCAAGGGGCTAGACATGGCAGAGGTTTTGAAGGATCTGTTTTCTTCTTGCAGATAGGAAGTGGGTTGGCTTTGTACTTTGCACTTCTCTTAGGCATAAAGAGCTACAGGCAATTTCAGTAAAATACTTTTCAGTTTATAAGTATCCAGAGGGCGGGGGCGGGGGCATTCAATTCCTTGTGTCCAGAGAGGTCTTTGTCCAGCCAACTGAAGGCCCAGTATACCCCTGAAATCCTTCGGAGTAATTGCTGCTCTTATGAAGTGTGGGGTTTTCATAACACAATTAGAGGATCTGCCACTTTAAGCAAGGATTGAATGTCTGTGGGCCCTTATTTTCTCAATGAAGACAGTAGAAGAATTACTACAGGTTTAACTACCTCACAGACTGGTTATCAGACATACAGTAAGCACCATATCTTTAGAAAATGTAACATTTTTATTATCTCACTGTTTTTATTTTTATTTTTTTTATTGATTTTTTACAGAGAGGAAGGGAGAGAGATAGAAAGTCAGAAACATCGATGAGAGAGAGACATTGATCAGCCACCTCCTGCACGCCCCACAGTGTAGATGTGCTCGCAAGCAAGGTACATGCCCCCAACCGGAATCGAACCTGGAACCCTTCAGTCCGCAAGCTGACGCTCTATCCACTGAGCCAAACCAGTCTCGGCTATCTGTTTTGAAAGTATGCATTCTTTATTCTTGTCCACTACATAAATCAACCTGCATATTAATATGGTTGAACATTGTTATGGTTTTACTCCTTTGCAATATTTTCTTTAAATTCGTATGAAGCACATGTGCTTTGTAAACTGGATGGTATAGTGTTTGAATTAAAAATGAAAATCCTAAATGTGCTACCAATTTTTAAAGGGCTGGGATAATCTTTTGCAGGTAATTGATAAGTTATCATCGTGGAGATTGCCGCTACCTTCTCCAAAGGCTGTCTGCTGGTTAAGTGAAATATTGGGAAAAACTCCTATTCCCCCAATGAAGAGTGGCAGGAAATATTCTGTAATCAGGTAAGGAGATATGCCGGGCCTCTTAATCAGACTGCTTCTGAATACTCACAGATATCTGAAAATCATATGAATTATCTGGCTTTGACTTCCAAAGATCATGAATAGGTATTTGGGTTGGCACGACAGAGGGACACTACTTAATTGTTTTTTAAAACTCTGATACTAAAACTCATTAATCTGCTCATATATTTTAAATATAATGCTGACATCAAACATAAGTAGAGAAGACATGTATTCTGGCTTTCTGAGGAGAAAATCCAATGACGTCCATATTAAGTGTTTAAGGAATGATGTCTATTTTATCCTTGGGAATAACTGTAATAAATATCCAATTTCTCATGTCTGCTAAGATAGCCTTTCTTTTGAAACTCAAGTTAAAGAGTTTTGAACTTTATTCCACATATCAAAAGAGCCAATCAAATCTCTTTCATGTCAGAGGCAGTTTATCTTACGATGGCTACAAGTATTAAGAAGCAAGGCCATAACTTTATAAACTGCACAGGAATGCACTGTGATAGAATTATTGGGAGAAGGAGCTGTATGGTCCCAAGTCAAGTTAGACTATCACCCCAGTGAACATCCACTGGGCGAACTCTTACTTCCCTATCCATGCAAACCATATGGTTATTTGGTTACAATTTTCATGCCCTCTCAGGGTAGGCGGAGTGTAAAATTTATCACGGCGACAATGTTGGAATGTGGGTGTGGGAGCGTTGTGTCACAGTACAGTTCAATAATGACAGCAGTCGGTCTCAATATGATGTGACATTACGGACTTTGATAGTCTTTTGTGATGCTTACACTGGTTCAGAATAAGTACAACTGTGAGTTTTATTTCACACCTCACATGGATAGGGTCGTCTGATTTTCTTGTTCTTGCCAGATTGATAACATTTCTGTCACTTTCATGTTTACTCTCTGTAGTATCACGATATTAAATTTGGAATGTTGCTAATTAAGGGCCCTTTCATATCTCCTTAAAATCATTTATCCCAAGCTCTACTTTATTTCTAGCTTTATAGAACATTTAATCCCTTGTTGGGTATAGTGGAGTCCTGGACGACATGACGAGAGCAAGGCCAGTGTATTAGTTTGCTAGCAATGCCATAAAAAAATACCACAAACTAGGTGGCTGAAGTAGTAGACATGGTTGTTTCACAGATCTGACTACACTAAGATCATCAGAGTTAGTGTCCTCTTCAGGCCCTGAGCCAGAATCCTGACCATGTCTTTGACCTAGCTTCCGGTGGTTTGCTTCTGGTGGTTTTGGCATTTCAGGATTTGTACAATTACTGCCCACCTTTGTCTTCATCTTCACATGGTGTTCTCCCCATGTGCATATCTGTCTTCAAATTTCCCCCTTTCAGCTGAAACCGGTTTGGCTCAGTGGATAGAGCGTCGGCCTGAGGACTGAGGGTCCCAGGTTTGATTCCGGTCAAGGACATGTATGGCTGTGGGCACATCCCCAGTGGGGGGCGTGCAGGAAGCGGCTGATTGATGTCTCTCTCTCATCCATGTTTCTAACTCTCTATCCCTCTCCCTTCCTCTCTGTAAAAAATCAATAAAATATATTTAAAAAAGTCCCCTTTTCATAAGGATGAGAGCCCACCCTAATGACCTTATTTTAATTGGATTACCTCTGTAGAAACCCTATTTTCAAATGAAGTCACACTCTGGAGCACTGGGGTTAGGACTTATAAAATGAGGGAGGGGGCGTTTACAATTCAACCCATGACAACGGTCAGCATAGTTCAGATTTTCAAAGCATGGCTTGCAGTGGTAGACCAGCGGGAAAGAGCAGATGGACCTTCTCTATGTTTTGGTGTGCTGGGAATAGGGGTGAAGAGCTCATAAAGCAATTAGAATTCCAGGATTTTAAGGTAAAATTCTGATTGAGATTGTTGGGAGGCAATGTGCCATTCATTAAATAACAGTCATAATAAATCTCCAGCAGTGCCAGGAAAATGCTAACACAATGTAGGTACCTAAAAGATAGGTCATCCCCTATTGATTCTTGGTTTTGCCATTCCTTAATTAATTAGTTAATCAATTACTTAATTAATTTTGAAAAATATATTTCATTGATTTCAGAGAGGAAGGGAGAGAGAGAGAGAGAGACAGAGAGAGAGAGAGAGAGAGAGAGAGAGAGAGAGAGAGAGAGAGAGAGAAAAGAGAGAAAGAGAAAGAGAGACAGACAGACATCAATGATGAGAGATAAAAATTGATCAGCTGCCTCTTGCACATCCCCTACTGGGGACCGAGCCTGCAATCTGGACATGTGCCCTGACCAGGAATCAAACTGTGACCTCCTAGAACCTCGGTTGAAACTCAACCACTAAGAAACATCAGCTGGGCCTGCATTTATTTTTTACTTTCTCTCTTTCCCTCTCTTTTCATTTTCTTGCTTTTTTATCTTCTTATTTTTTTTTATCTCTCCTGATGACCTAAAATCATTGTGTCATTGTGGCCAACATCTTAAACATGCTGACTACTTTCCTTTAAATTATTTTAAGGAATAAAAAGCAAATGGATATTAGAGATAAATATCATTTCTGGAGAAATTATGGCATACACTAAATGCAACAATTATACACTTAAAAAAGGAAATCAAAACATTTCCACAGTCTAAGCCCCTTCTGCCCACATGGCACCTGTTTCCCAGCCCTCCTCAGGGGGTGGGTATGAGTGAGAAGCAGGAGGGAAGGGAAGAAGGGGAGATGACAGCTGTGTTGTGTCTCCCTAGGTGTTGGCTGTGAGTTGGTGACTCATTGCTTCGTGCCTTCTTAGCAGGGACCATTCCACTCTTCTGGGTAGATCTCACTCTGTGTGGTTAGCTAACAGTATAACCCCTCCCCTGTTTGTGCTGAGTATTACTTAAGTATGCAATCCAATCAGAACTTTTGTTTTCTGGAAGCGTGTTAATTCAGATATTGGTTTGGCTTGTGAAAACAGGTGCAGGATAAACCAGGACTTACAGGAGAATAAACAGTTCTTCCTCCCTGCCATCTTATCCAGGGGGAAGGTGCAGGCCCAGCAGAGTGCCCAACCTCATGGTGTGCTTTAGATTCTTCTGCCCCTGGTGATAGAGCAGAAACACTGACATCATGACAGACAAGGGGAACCACCAATGCCATGTTAGTCATTGCGTGGTCATCCTGCTTTTGTAGTTCAGGATGGACCTGGCCACTGGTGCACTTCTGCATAAGGATTATTTCTACAGCTGCATATTTGCATAGGGATGATTTCCACTGGTGCACTTCTGCGTAGGGATGATTTCCACTGTGCACTTCTGCGTAGGGATGACTTCCACTGGTGCTCTTCTGCATAGGGATGACTTCCTCTGCTGCACTTCTGCATAGGGATGATTTCCACTGGTTCACTTCTGCATAGGGATGATGTCCATTGGTGCATTTCTGCATAGGGATGCTTTCCATTGGTTCACTTCTGCATAGGGATGATGTCCACTGGTGCACATCTGCATAGGGATGCTTTCCATTGGTTCACTTCTGCGTAGGGATGATGTCCACTGGTGCTCTTCTGAATAGGAATGATTTCCATTGGTGCATTTCTGCATAGGGATGCTTTCCATTGGTTCACTTCTGCATAGGGATGATGTCCACTGGTGCTCTTCTGAATAGGGATGATTTCCATCGGTGCACTTCTGCATAGGGATGATTTCCACTGGTGCACTTCTGCGTAGGGATGATGTCCACTGGTGCTCTTCTGCATAGGGATGATTTCCACTGGTGCACTTCTGCAGAGGGATGATTTCCACTGGTTCACTTCTGCATAGGGATGATTTCCATTGGTTCACTTCTGCATAGGGAAGATGTCCACTGGTGCACTTCTGCATAGGGGTGGTTCCCACAGGTGCACTTCTGCATAGGGTTGTTTGCACTATTGCATTTCTGCATAGGGGCGGTTTGCTCTGCCACTCTGGAGGTCTCACATATGATGGCATTGCGATCGGTGAAATATAGGATGTACTTACAGGACAATATGGCCCTAATGGGTTTGGCTCAGTGGATAGAGCTTTGGCCTGTGGATTGAAGGATCCCAGGTTTGATTCCGGTCAAGGGCATGCACCTTGGTTTCAGGCACATCCCCAGTAGGAAGTGCGCAGGGGGCAGCTGATCAATGTTTCTAACTCTCTATCCCTCTCCTTTCCTCTATGTAAAAAAATCAATAAAATATTTTTTAAAAAGAGAACAACATGGAGGAAAGAGGTAATATTAGAAGGAGAGAAAGAGAGAGAGAGAGAAATAGATATAATTTCTTTAATGCTTTAATGAGAATGGGGTAAAAGCCACACAAAATCCCTTATAAATGACTTAATTGTATCATCCCATTGGTCACCTAGCTCTAGAACCCTGACCAATCTTTTCCCACAGAGATGGCAGCCCTGAGGGTCTGAAACCAGTGTGGTCAGGTTACGGGGCCAGCAATGTATAATCCTCGGATAAGCAAAGCCTAAAAAAATCTCTGTTAACACAGTAGAGCATGAAGCCAGAAGCAGGTATGTTGGTGTGAGCCACAGTAGAGCAGAGTGCAAATCCTCTGGAGTAGAGACAGCCTTTAGAGAAAAAGCCTCTTCTAGCCACTCAGTCCAGGGCTAGGAACAGTTTCTGGGTGAGCACACCAGAGATTCTGCCACCCTGTGACGTGTTTCTCATGCCCCAATATAACTATACCTGTTCAATTCCATGCATTTATTCCAAAGTGAGGGCTTTTATGAACCAAAGTCTCCAATTATAATTACATGCCCTTAGTATTTTTCTATGTCGATTTCTGAAGTAGGCAGTTCTACCTGACAATTAAGAGCAAACATGTAAGCTGCTCATTAGATATGTTTACCTTGAAGAGGTTTTTCTGACTCTGTGTTTCACCCATTATATTTGCATAATGCCAGTGTCCTTAACACTGGCTGTGCACTTGCCTGGCCATAGGCAAATGTACAGGATAAAGCTGAGGCATTAGTATTAATATTTTAAAAGGCAGCCAAAAAAAACACCCTTTCCACATAAAGAAGGGATCTATATGCAGTCTTGTGCTAAATATTTTACAAAGCCTTTTCCCCTCTCACATGGACAAACTGAAAGTACATCATTGTTATTCTTATCATTCCTCCTGTTCCTAATGAAAAAGTGCCTTTCTGATACTTTCCTATTTACCTGGTGGTCATCTCAAATATTGTTGCCCAAATGGTTGAACAGAATCTCAAAATCTAGTTGTTTTAAAAACAATGTCTTTCAAAAAATGTTTAATCATGATTCACAGTAAGGTATGGTTTTTACTTTGTAAGTTTGGGTACATAACATACCTTAGATATATGTTTTGGAATAGGAAGTTTTAGAAGTGATACCCAATGTATTTGACATCTGGGTGTTTTATTCTGTTCTCCTCTACTGCACTGTACTCCATTCCATTCTATTCCTTTCCACTCTATTCTTTGATTAAAATTCCTTTTTAAATCACCTAGATGGTGTCTTGAAATTTTAATATCATTGAACTTTTTTTTCTCCAACCTGTATTGTTCCCACCTCTCCACACATATTGAGCTGTACTAAGCAGAGGAATAAAAGGGAGGTCATGTGTTTAAACCATGGCACAAATAAAAATTCAAGCCTGATAAATAATACTTCCTCTGGACTAATAAATGTGTTGGAAAACGAAATGTTTCATTTCCACACTCCAGTGGATTTTGGATTTCTCTTTTTGGGCTGTAATGAGCGGACGGTAATAAATTTCACTCTATAGTAAGTATGAGGATATAATATTTAATGTTGAGGAATCATTCTGATTAATATATACCAGTTGAGGTTGGTGATGGGTGTGGGAGCTCAAGTACATGGTCAAAGTCATTCTCTGAATGATTTGAGTTAGTCTGTCACAGTGGTCCCTGTGTGTCGCTGCCCCCGATCTGGTTTTCAGAATGTATTCTGTTTTCCAGTAAAAAGAGAAGTATATTACACCAAGCCAAGGCATATGAACAATTAATTTCAAGTTGAAACTTAATATTGGACAATGACTAGGCAATGGGTCTTAATGTGAATACTCCAATTATGAGGACAATTCTTAAGTGGGAGGAAGGACCACTGTATTTTCTAATTGTTCCATATTATTAAATAATGTGGTGAAAGATAGAAAAAAACATTACTTATTGAGCTCTCTTCTTAATCCTTCCTTGTAACCAGTGGATTATGATCTATTCATTTTGCATTTGAAATTTCTCTCAAAATCATTCTGCTCACAATGCTTCCAATCTTACCTGGGAAGAAAACAGTGTTGAAAGTACTAGAAATCTGTGCCTATATTTAGAAAATAATTGTTTTGATTGAAACTGTCCTAAATTTATTTTTAACTTACATGCATTAAGGCTTGCTCTTTGTGCTGTAAAATTCTATGGGTTTTGTCAAATGTATAGTCTCTTGTAACCACCATGGCAATAATCATACAGAATATATATTTTTTAATTTAATAAATCTTTTTTGTTCTTATTATTACAATTGTTCCTCTTTTTTCCCCCATAGTTCCCCTCCACCCGGTTCCCACCCTACCCTGTGCCCTTACCCAACCACCACTATCTTCACCCATAGGTGTACGATTTTTTGTCCAGTCTCTTCCTGCAACCCCCAAACTCCTTTCTCCCCGAGAATTGTCAGTCCGCTCCCTTTCTATGCCCCTGAATTCTATTATATTCACCAGTTTATTCTATTCATCTGATTTTTTGTTCATAATTTTTATCTTTACCTTTTTCATCTTCCTCCTCTTTTTAAAGAATACCCTTTAGCCGAAACCAGTTTGGCTCAGTGGATAGAACGTCAGCCTGCGGACTGAAAGGTCCCAGGTTCGATTCTGGTCAAGGGCATGTATCTTGGTTGCGGGCACATCCCCAGTAGGGGGCGTGCAGGAGGCGGCTGATCGATGTCTCCTCTTATCGATGTTTCTAACTCTCTATCCCTCTTCTTTCCTCTCTGTGAAAAATCAATAAAATATGTTTAAAAAAAAAGAATACCCTTCAGCATTTCATATAATACTTGTCTGATGGTAATGAACTTTATATTTCTCTTCTCTGTGAAGCTCTATATCTGTCCTTCAATTCTGAATGATAGCTTTGCTGGGTAGAGTATTCTTGGTTGTAGGTTCTTGCTCTTCATCACTTTGAATATTTCTTGCCACTCCCTTCTGGCCTGCATTGTTTCTATTGAGAAATCAGCTGATAATCCTATGGGAGCTCCCTTGTAAGTAATTATCTGTTTTTCTCTTGCTGCTTTTAATATTCTCTCTTTGTCTTTTGCTCTTGGCATTTTAATTATGATGTGTCTTGGTGTGGTCCTCTTTGGATTCCTTTTATATGGGGTTCTGTGTGCTTCCTGGATGTGTAAGTCTATTTCTTTCACCAGATGTGGGAAGTTTTCAGTCATTATTTCTTTAAATAGGTTTTCAGTATCTTGCTCTCTCTCTTCTGGCACTCCCACAATTCTGATGTTGGTACGCTTGAAGCTGTCCCAGAGTCTCCTTACATTATGTTCACATTTTTGGATTCTTTTCTCTTCTTGCTTTTCCAGTTGAGTGTTTTTTGCTTCTTTGTATTTCACATTTTGACTTGATTCTTGTGATCCTCTAGTCTGCTGTTAGATCTCTGTATAATATTTTTTATTTCAGTCAGTGTATGCTTAATTTCTAGTTGGTCCTTTTTCATATCCTTGAGGGTTTTGCTAAATTTATTGGCCTTTTCTAGGAAATTCTCGAAAAACTTTATAACTGGTTTTGAACTCTATAACCAGTCGTTTGCTTTCCTCCATTTCTTTCATTTATGACCTGTTTCTTTATCTCCACATTTTGGCTGCTTCCCTGAGTTGACAGAGTGGCTTTGAGTGCTAGGTGTCCTATAGGCCCCAATTACCTGAGGTGGACACTCTTGGTGCACCCCTTTGTGGGCTGTGTGCATAGTCTTGTTGTGGATAAGCCTTGATTATTGTTGGTATCACTGGGAGGAATTGACCTCCAGGCCAATTGTCTGTGAGGATCAGGTGTGTCTATGCTGGGAGAACTTCTGTGCTGGAGACACCCTTATGGGAGAAGATTTGCAAAAGCCTCTGTGCTCAATTTGAATAGGGTGGAGTCTCGGGACGGAGCAGACAGCATTGGTTTACTGTCAGCCCTGCTCTAATAGGCCACTGTGTCTCAGTGTCAAGTGATAATTGCTGCAAGCATCTCTGCGAGAAAGCGCTCTCAAGTCCCACCCATTGACAGACAGTCCAGTTTCTCCCCGAATGAGCCTGGATCCCCAGAATCTCACGCGGAACTGGAGTTCAGTGCAGTCAGGAGCTTTTGTCTCCCTCCAGCTTGAGAAAGCCAGCTTCGTACTCAGTTGATCACCCTCTTTGCACATGCGCCTTGGTACCTCTGCGTTCGGCAGTTTTTCTGAGTCTCAGTGTGCTTTTCTCTTTCCCGATATCCCAGTTTCATCCTGTATAAGTTTGGGTCCCCAGAGTCTTGCCCAGAACTGGAGTTCAGTGCAGTTAGGAGGTTTTCTCTCCCTCTTGCTTGAGAAAGCCAGCCGTATATTCATTTGCCAGTCTTCTTTGTGTACATCTCAGTACCTCTGCCTCCTGCAGCTTCTCTGAGTCTCAGTGTGCTTTTCTCTTTCTTTCTAGTTGAAGAATTTCCACTCATCCAGCCTTTCTTTGGTTCTGGATGATGTCCATTTTGTCTTTTTGTTGTAATTTTGAAATTGTTGTGTGAGACAGCAGTTTAGGTGTTTACCTATGCCGCCATCTTGGTTTCTCCATACAGTATATTTTAATGCCCTAAAAATCCTCTATGCTTCACTTACTCATCCCTGCTTCCCTCTGAATTCCTAGAAATCACTTACCATTTTACTGTCTCTATAGTTTTGGCTCTTCCAGAATGCCATATATTTGGAATCATACAGTTGGTAGAATTTTCAACTGTCTTCTTTCAGTTAGCAGCATGCATTTGTGTCTTTTTGTGGTCTGAAAGCTTATTTATTTTTATTGAAAAATAATATGCATAGATGTATCATAGTTTGTATTGAAGAACATCTTGGTTGCTTCCAGTTTTTGGTGAGTATAAATAATGCTGCTATAAACATTCATGTGTAAATTGTTGTATAGACATGTTTTTTCAAATCAATTGTGTAAATACCTGGGAGCATAATTGCTGGATCAGATGGTAAAACTATATTTGGCTTTATTGAGAACTAGGAAATTATCTCCTGGTGTTGGTGTTCAGTTTTGCATTTGTAATATCAATGAATTAGAATTTCTGATGTTCCATATCCTCACCGGCATGTGCTATTGTCAGTATGTGGGTTTTAGTCATTTTAATATGTATATTGTAGTATCCTAATATCTCATTGTTATTTTAATTTGCAATTCTCTAATGATAAATGATGATAAGCATCATTTTTTATGCCATTTGCCATCTGTATATCTTCTTTGGTGATGTATTTGTTTATATATTATTTTGTTCATTTTAAAATTTTATTGTTTGTTTTCTTATTGCTGTAATTTAAGATCTTTGTATATTTTGAATGCAAGTCCATTTTCAGATGTGTTTTGCAAACATTTTCTTCTACTCTGTGGCTTGTTTTTAAAAATATCTTTCACAAAGAAAAGGGATTTCATTTTAATAAAATCCAAGGTCACCTCAAGTTTCTCTTGTGCTTTCTTCTAAACACTGTATATACTTTTGCATTTTTACATTTTGGTCTAAGATCCATTTTGAGTTTATTTTTATAGTAAAGTCTCTGTCTAGATCCTTCTCTCCTCTTCCTCCTTCTCCTCTTCCTTCCATTTCTCTTTCTTACAGATAGATAAATGTCCATTTGAACAATTTGAAAACAATTTGTTGAAAAGGATAGTCTTTGTCATTGAATGGACTTTACTTCTTTATATCAAAGATCATTTGATCATTACTGGTATCTCTACTCTCTTCCATTGTTTCATGTGTCTGTTCTTTTGCCAATACCATACTGTCTTGATATGTAATAAGTCTTGAAGTTAGGTAGTGTCAGTCTTCTATGTTCTTCTACAGTATTGTTTTGACTGTTCTGGATTTTTGCCTTTTCATATAAACTCTTGAATCAGTTTGTTGATATTCACAAAGTAGTCAGTCAGGATTTTAATTGGGATTATGTTGAATTTATAGATCAAATTGGAAAAATTGATAACATTATTGAATCTTCCAATATTTCTTCATTTATATGTCTTTTTTAGTAGAGTTTTAATTTTTTTCTTAGTTTTTAGTTTTATACTTAGATCCTGTACTTATTTTGTTAGATTGATATCTGGTAGGGTTATTCCTGGTAAAACCCATGAAAGTATGTAAAAGGGTAAGTGGTAAGGTGTGGAAGGAAAAGGTTACATTCTTTAATCTTAGTTATGTTATCTAGTCTCTATCTCTGGGCCTTGACCTTTACAGTGTTTCTCAGCTTCCCTCCCCACCCCACTGCACCACTTAGGTGAGATAGAAAGGCTAGAGGGACTGGTACTGAGTAATTTTCCTTCTTTTACATCAGATAATATTTATAAAGTAATTTACCTTAGAGTTTTTATGAATACCTTTGTTATGAAAAATGCTCTGGGCATATTTAAGAATTGTTGCTTTTGTCTTCTCCTGTCAGAAAAACAAGGAGGGTTCCTGTAGGTAAAACCCATGAACTTGTTGGACCCTATAAGACTAGTCTGTTGGAGATTTTGTCTTCATATTAGTTTACTGTCCATATCCAGAAATTTGTCTGGATTGGTTTAATGTTTCTACAAGTTTATGATCCACTGGCTTCTTCTTCTAGCAGGCTCATACTAGAATTTGTCTGCCTCACCAAATTTCGGGTTGGTAGTGTTCCCTTATGACCTCAGTTCTTCAATGATTCTAACAGTCATTAATATTCAGTGTGCTCTGCTTTTTTGAATTCTAAGGGCAGGTATTCTTTAAATGCCATAGATGAAAGAGGAAGAGTTATTTATTTTTAAGCTCTTTAATGTCAATTCAATTTGTCTACTGAAGATATTGCTTTGCAGATTTTCTATATTAGATTATGTCAGTTCTGATAAAAATTTTCAATGAATTTGGCATATCATATAAGTTGGGAAATTTGATGGTATAAGGTTCTTCATAACATCCCTTATTGCTTTGTCATTTATAACGTTTGTAGTATTCCACAGGTTAGTGATTTCTATTTTTGATATTTTTGATATTTATTTCCTTAAACACTAGTTTATCAGTATAAGCAATCTTTTTAAAGTATTTTGTTCCTCTGTGTTGTTTAATCATTTTATCCACCTTTCCCTTTAAGCATTTGATCATATTTTAATGATTATCTGAAAGTCCCAATCTACTAATTATAATCTCTTTGTCACCTTAGCTCTTCTATTTACTGTATATTCTCCTTTTGGTCAGGGGACATATTATTCAGTTCTTCATATGGATGGATATATTAAGTATTTATTAATTAAACTAGAAGCCTGTTACAGGAAGACTCCTGCAAGAATAGGGCTGCCTGCAGCTGTCTCTGCCATCCGCCTCCTTCCCTCCCTACTCCACTGCCCTGCTTGCTTCTTCGCAGCTTTGCTCCCTTCTACAATGCTTGGCTTCCTTCTACACTGTCTTCAACCTTCGCTCTGCACCTGGATATGCAAATTAACCACCCTCTTGGTTGGTTTAATTTGCATACTCACTCCTGATTGGCTGGTGGGTGTGGATGGTGGGTGTAATGGAGGTATGGTCCATTTGCATGTTTTCTTTTATTACATAGGATGTTTGACATTTTCAATACATGTTGATAGCCTGATTTTGTTCTTTTCCTTTAAAGAATACTGAGTTTCAGTCTAAAAGACAGTTACTTTTCTAGTGGCTTAACTTGCTCTTGTCAAGGCTTGCTTTTAGGTTTTATTAGACTATGTCTAGAGCAGTGGTCAGCAAAATGCAGCGAGCTGTGGTTTGCCACCCTGTTGACTAATGAGTTTGCCGACCACTGGTCTAGAGTATTCCTTTTCCTTATTCTTGGGCCAGAGTAGCTCTACTCTGAAAGTACGGAGGTTGTCAGGTTTTAACTGAAAGCTCAGAGTATTCAATTGGATCTCACCAATATACCTGGTGGTGATTCCAAAGTATCCTGTATGTCTTTTGGAATCTCTGTTTACTTCACAACATCTCCCACTACTCAAGACCCTGAGAAGACCTCTCCTTACCCACACAGAATCCCGCTTTACACATAGATATTGAAACATTTGGTCAACAACACAAGGGCACTCCTGTCAGATTTAGGAGGCTCTTTCTTTATGGATCTCCTTCCTTTCTTGTATCTTGTCTTAGACATCCCAGCCACAACTTCAGCCCCTCGGCCAATCGCTGTATCCTCTACTAGGGAGGCTACTATTCTGTGTTTAGAAGTCATTTCCCTGTGCTGAGATTTGAAAATCTCCCCAAGAAAGAGCACAAGGGGGAACATGGCACTCATCTCCTGTGTTTTCTTCCTCTCATGGAGCAGACTCCTGTGCTTTTGGCTCTCCAATGGCTTCAGACAGTTGCATCATACATTCTGCATATTTAACATGGTTTACACTGTGAGGGGGGACATGGAATCCCAATAATTCAATGTGACCAGAATAACAAGTTGATACAGTATTTTCTTTTTAAAGAAAAATTTTAAATGAGTTTAATCCTCATCTAATGTCTTAGATACATTTTTACTTAAAAATGCTATAGATTTTACTTTTGCCACTCAGATATTTATTTTCATGTATGGCGTGAGCTAGCATATCATTTTATCTTTAATCATATTAGTAATTAGTTATCTCTGTACCATGAATTCGGTGTCCTTCTTGCAGTCATCCTTTTCAGTGCTTTATATAGCTACTATCCATCTAGGTCAGAAGGATGCACATTCAGGCTTTCCAAATATAGATGTTAAGAAAGAAATAATGTAGTTAAAAATATTAAGTGGCAATAATATATTAATTTTAAAGCCTTATAAAGAAGGCTAACTAAAAATGAATGAAAAATGAAAATGTTTATTTCCTGCAATTTAATAAACTTGGAGGCATGATCCAAAAAATGTCATACTTAGCATTTCATTTCCTCTGGGCTTTTAAAATGATGGTTAATTGCAGATGGTGACCTTCTGGATAAGACGCTGTTTACAAGTGTTCAATTTTAAGTAGGAGGCTTTCATGGTTTTCTATGGTGTGTCTCTAGGGAGTAGTGTATGAAATTCAGGAAAAGATTTATAAATCAGGAAAAAAACAGATAACCTCTGTGTTACCAGATTTCTCACCTACCCACTCCCAAGGTTGCAACTAGATTTAAAATTCAACTTATTTCAGAATAAAATTTTTATTCTCAATTAACAGTGTCTGATGTCACTTGATTTTATTTTTAGAGACAATGGGTAGGAATACAGTACTTGATGTACTAGTGAATATTAGGTTTCTTTGAACTGGTTTTGATAGAAGAATACTGATTTAAAAACTAAAAGAAACCATCAACAAAATGAAAAGGGAACCCACTGCATGGGAGAATCTATTTGCCAATGATACATCTGATCAGGGTTTAATGTGATATTATCAAGATAGTGGAAAGTGTGCAATTTGCTATGAGTATCTGAGAAAAAAAAGAGAATATAAATATGTATGTATATTTTTCCATATAAAATGTGAAAAGATAAAACATAAAACTGAAAAAAATATAAAGGATTCCTTTGGGGAGGAAATAGGTTGAATGAAATAGGGAAAGAAACTAAATTTGTTTTTTTTTGTTTTTTTGCAAATAACTTATTTTATAGTTTAAACATTAGTACTGTGTAAAATGTTTACATCGAATGAACAAAATTAAGTTAAAAAAATCAGTCCTGACATATTATCAGTAAATGGAAACAAATAAACCTCTGATATTAGTTGATGAAATAGCCACAGAGAGAAATTTTAAAACCTAGTAAATTTGCAACATGTCTAATGGGATATAGGATATACTCTATTAAGGAGGGAAAAAAAACTCTATAATCTTAGGTAAAGTGATAGGGACCTGTGAATTAAATTTGCAAAAGAGGCAGATTATATATATTGCATTTAATATCATGTACATGGAAATTCACATTAATGTGACTCAAGAAGGTGGTTAGAATTTGGGGCATATATACTATCTTAACAGGGGAAGGAAAAGAGAAGGTTATTTATGTCAAATTAATGACTTCTTGATAGAGGAAGGGCAGGGGGAGAGTGGTCATTTATGGGAAAAGAAGTAACTTTTAAGGAAGATGAGGAGCCGTTAGAAGAATAGATCAGAGACTTCACACTTTGTGACAATGTCTGTTTAGGTGTGGTGTTGACTTCTAGTCTTCAGTGATGACTGTGAGTCTCCCTGGTTATTCCCAGGGAAGGAATTTATGACAGTTGAGTTCTTTTGGGAAGCTCTGCTTTTAGGCAGTTCGAGAAAAAAAATGCTTATTCTGAAGTGCCTTGAATAAAAATTAATTTTTTATGGCATAGTGGAATATTCTGAACCCCTTCAATCCAAAGAAAATAGAACTGCAAATAAATTGTTTTTAGTAAGCAATTGCTAGTGTCGAGGTTGGGTTGTTTATTCTGAGACTGCTCTGCATGTGTTATTGAAAAATAAAGAATAATGAAAATTGTTTTATTGTAAATGATGATTGACATTCCTGAGGAAAAGAGAGTTGTGCATCTATGATTTTTCCATTGAAAATGTTGTAGTTCTGAATTTGAAAGTGTCAGTATGAAAAATTTTAATACAAATAGTATCAATTTGCTAATAAGGTGTTATATGACATCATAGTGGTACAATAGGCAAAATCCTGACCTTGGTTCATTTTATAGGATTTCAAGCTCATGTCTTCCATAAATACATTAAAAGCAAAAACAGAAACAGAAAAAAAAGAAGGAAGAGGAAACTGTAGGTTCAGAAAGACTTTGGAAACATATCAACCAGTCACAATGCACATCCTAGAGCAGACAAGCATACGGTTGTAATTAATTCATTAGACAGTTAGGGAAATTTAAACACAGGCTGGGTATTTGATTATATTAAGAACCCTTTCTACCATAGGTCTTATGATTTGAGAACTGAGAACCTAAAAAAACAACATTATTTGCTCTTATTCAAGATTGTTACAGAAAACCGGAGAAGAACCAAGCAATACTTAAAGAGATGGAGTTACATTTATTAAGCAGGGGTCCAGAGGAAAATGTCTCTCTAATTCTGGGCGCCAACCTGGAGGAACTTGTATGTTTATATGTTTTTGCCTTCTTTGTCTCCCAAATATGGGTGTTTCCAGCCCGCTTTGCAAGTTCTTAAAGAGCCCCTAGCTGCTGGGGCCTTGAGACCTCAACCAAAGGCTTGGCCTGGTGCCAGCACTGATAATTTCAACTGGGGAAAGTTTAATGGCCTCTCCGAAGTGGGAGTAGTCTTATTTTCCTTATTATTTAAGCAAGCAAGCATTTACAGAAGCCAAATAGCAGGGTTAAAATTTTAAACAGCAGTTTTTATAGAAGATGGATGCTTCAAGACAAGGTGGGTCTGGGTTTTATTGTTAGAGTTTTTAGATGTAATCTCCTAAAGCTTCTGGTCTCCATCTCCTCATGCGCATGTGCCTTTTCCCTCGATGATGGTTAAACTGTGTTACTGTGACAGCCCTTTGATGGAAGCATTGTTTCCAAAGCAACAAGACCTTTTACTTATTCCTACCCCCCCTTTTTTTGTTGTTTATGTGAAGGTTTTTGTTTTTGTTTTCCTTATGACTCACTAATGGAAGTCTAGATCAGCAATCTTTAGAGGAGGAAAAAGGAACTTCTTTCAAGGAACAATTTTTAAGTAAAGGAAATATAACGTAAACTGTTATAAAATAATATAAAAAGCAGTTAAGGGAGAATTTGCCACTAACAAGAGTTGAGCATTACAGGGTAGACAGAGCTGAATACTGCTCATGTATGCTCCCCGCCTGCGGAGGTTTCTATAAATAGCACACACAGGCACCAGGCACATCCTTCATGATTAGCTTCTCCCTCTTGACATAGTTCATCAACTGGTGCCATCAGACTTTTCAAAGCCATTGCTCCTGATTAAGAGAAACGAGCTGGGTCTGTCTCTGAGGGCCCACCGAGCTGACAACAGGGGGGAGCAGTCCACTCTGCCAGGGTCTTGAGTGTGTGCAGAGCAGCGGGGTGCTCCTTGTGAGGTGACGAGCGGCCCACTTTCCCCAGTGTGTGATAGAGCCACAGCTGCCATTTGATGCCTGAACTGGAAGCTTCGGAAAAGGAAGTCCTCATCCTGAAGTCACTCTAGGGTGTGTGTGTGTGTGTGTGTGTGTGTGAAGACTTGCTCATGTGCTCATGTTCCTAAATCAGATGGTAAGCTCCTACTAAAGGTTTCTGCTTAGCCTCCCATAGTCCTCTAGTGCACCTGCAAATGAGCAACCGGAAGCAGTGTGAGCCGTGCCAGGGCAAGGTGAGGGCAGTCACTCCTTAAAAGCCTCCAACCAAGAGTAAGGAAATGGGAGGAAAAAGATCTAGTGCCTGACTTTAAGATTTATGGATTAGAATATCCAGAAAGCGAGACAATGATATTTTCAATGGTGCTGGTCTTTGACATGGGCCAAGAACTACCTCTATTCTCTACTTTGTTTTTAATTTAGGCAGAGCCAACAATTCCAATAACTCGGAATAAAATAAGACAGGGGATGGATGCTGGTATATTACAGAAGAGAGGGCCCATCCTCCCTGCTTTGCAGTGATTCAGGAGGGAATTTAATTACTACATTTCTTTTGGTATATTTTTAAGATAGTATTATTTTTTTAAAAACTGGAAGTCTTTGAGCTTAGATTTCACAAGAAAAAATCTGTTATTCAATGTAATTTCAATTTGTTGATACTTAATGTTTTTTTTTCATATATTTTATTGATTTGTTACTGAGACGAAGGGAGAGGGATAGAGAGTTAGAAACATCGATGGAAGAGAAACAATTGATCAGCTGCCTCCTGCACGCCCCCCACTGGGGATGTGCCTGCAACCAAGGTACATGCCCTTGACCGGAATCAAACCTGGGACCTTACAGTCCGCAGACCGACCTCTATCCACGGAGCCAAACCAGTTAGGGCAATACTTAATGTTTTAATAAGAGGAGGAAAACGGAGAAGTAGAGGAAAATGAAGAGAAGAAAATGCAGGGCCTGCAGCTTTCTCGGTTCTATTTAAAACAGAAATTTCTAGTTTTAGTTATTTGCTCTTTCATTATAGATTTTTTTGAAAGCTGTAATTGGTCTGTGCCCGCACTTCCTATTGTGGGCACGGTTTCTGCATATGGAATTGAATTATTAATACGGATTTCACACTTCTA
Source organism: Lasiurus cinereus (assembly GCA_011751065.1). NCBI lineage: Eukaryota > Metazoa > Chordata > Mammalia > Chiroptera > Vespertilionidae > Lasiurus > Lasiurus cinereus. Next base: position 31,374,698 of record JAAGEH010000125.1, on the reverse strand, counting down.
ATGAGCGCCCGCTGTCTTCTTTGGGTCAGTACATTTTTGTCATTTTTTAAAGAACATTAATCGCATATGCCAAATCACTATCTAGTTTGATAGATTGCTTTATTATTTTGAACTAACTGTAGACTTCCAGAAAAGTTGCATGAATAGTAGAGTTCCTCCGCATCCCTGACCCAGCTTCCCCTAAGGTTAACATCTGGCATAACCAGAGTACAATGATTAAAACCAGGAAATTAACTTTTATATAACGCTATTAACTAAATTAGCAGAGCTTATTCGAATAAACAAAACTTCTAGAAATAATTATAAATTTCAAATTTTTAAAATGAAGTAAATTACTACAGATTGGTCACAGCAGGCAAGATATTTGTAAATTAGAAGAGAGATAATAAATTATGTAGATTGTTTCATGGACAAAGCAAATGGCGGGGAAGAGATTAGAATTCCATGAGCATGCCCTAACTGGTTTGGCTCATTGGATAGAGCAACTGCCTGTGGACTGAAGGGGCTTAGGTTCGATTCTGGTTAAGGGTATGTACCTTGGTTGCAGGCACATCTCTAGTAGAAGGTGTGCAAGAGGCAGCTGATCGATGTTTCTCTCTCATCAACATTTCTAACTCTTTATCCCTCTTCCTTCTCTCTGTAACAAATCAATAAAATATATTTAAAAAAAAAGAGCCAAAACTGGTTTGGCTCAGTGGATAGAGCGTCCCCCTGTGGACTGAAAGGTCCCAGGTTCGATTCCAGTCAAGGGCATGTACCTTGGTTGCGGGAAGGGGGCATGCAGGAGGCAGCTGATCGATGTCTCCCATCGATGTTTCTAACTCTCTATCCCTCTTCCTTCCTCTCTGTAACAAATCAATAATATATATATATTTTTAAAAAGAATTCCATGAGCATGTCTAACAGACATTTTATTGGAGTCCAATGTAGATGAAAAAGAGAAATGAGAAGGCAACATTTATAGGAAGAATAGCTGAAAAATTTTCAGAAGTGTTGAGAGACAACAAAGCTCAAATATAACTTTAAAAATTCATACATTGTTATCAAAATGGTAAAACTAAACAAAAACAAAAGAAAACTAACAAGACTATATTGACAGCAGGCAGGTAAATGAGAAACAGCATGTTCAGAGAAAGGACTGGCTGACTGATTTCTGAGTAACAGCTATAAAAATCATAAGATAAAGAAAGGCTCTCTCAAAAACACTGCAATAAAATAACTGAAATCCAAAATTTTATACCCAGAGAAAATATACTGCAGGAAGAGAAGTCAAATATAAACATCTGCAATAAACAAGGATTGATGGAATTTGTCACTTAGTAGAGTCTCACAAAGAAAATTCTAAAGCATTTTAAGTAGAAGATAAATGAGTACAAGTTCTGAAGAACCAGAAGGAATTAAAAGCAGAGAAAGTGGCAAAACTGTGGGAAAATGTAAATGAGCATAAAATACGTAAAATAACAATACTAATGTTTAGTGGGGATCCTAAGTAAAAAATATAGTACGCTAAAATTTCCAGAAAAAAAAAAGTAACATGAGTTGGGAGACATGTAAATTCTGTTTACATTTTAATGTCCTTTTATTTTCTGATAGGATGATAGAGGTTTTGATTCTCCTTAGAAATGGAACTCCCTACTACATGAAAATCAACTCCAGGTTCATGGGAGACATCTAAGTGAAAGGGCTTTACAAAATAATACAGGGGAAAGTCTGTGTGGCATTGAGATATAATAGGGTTTTTAAAAAACAAGATGCTGAAAGTTCTAATCATGAATGAAAAATGATAAATTTAGTAACCTATGCATAACCTATTCATTGAACATTCTTATATCCAGTGCTAAGTAAACTGCTTGTCTCCATTTTGCTTAGTTCTTTATCTGGAGTTGCATTCTGTTTGTGCATTTGGGATATTGGTCTTAATAGAGTGTCTTATGCCGTAGGTGTCCTGTAGAGCCCAGAATGCAGCCTTCCTGTTCACCAGAGCTGGGCAAACCAAGGGCATCCCTTTCACCCTGTGGGCTGTGTACACCCTTCCGTTGTAGTTGAATCTTGATTGCTATTGGCACAGCAGTGGGAGTGATTTACCCCCAGGCCATTTTGCTGCAAGGACTGTCTGGGACCATTAACTACTGTGGAGGATCAGCTGTGGAACTCTGGTGCCTGCTAAGTCTGTGTCCCTTGAGTGTGCTGCTTGTGAAGGTGGTTGGATGTTACTTTGACCTGGTCTGAAACTTTGCATTGGGTGTGCTGGCATGGGGCCTTCTTGGAGGTGTAGGCTAAGGTAAGTCACTGCCAATGTTCTTCCTGGGGCCATCTGGCATTAGCTACAAAGTAATCTGCAGATAGCTGGTAATTGTGCTGGACTTGGAGGTGCCAGGAGAGGCCAGACTGTGAACCAAGGCCAGCTGCTGCTAGTGCTGGGCCTGAGCCACTTAGCGAGAAGTATGAGGCATGCTAAGGCCCAATGCTGCTTGTTTGAGAGATTTTAGGAAAATCTGAAGCATGAGCCAAGACAGACCATTCATATGGAAAAGCTACTGGAAACAGCTTGGGTGGGGCCTCAGGTTGGGTAGGACAGGATCTCAGTGAATCACCACAGTGGGGCAAATAGTGTGACCCAGGTTCACAGAGACTCATGTCTCGTGCCTGCCTGCTGGGTCTGTGGGAATGAAAAATGGCATCTGCCAGCATGCCTGTTGGTGAGAAATCTTCCCCTCCAGCCCTCATCCTGATGCCAGACAGTTCAGTTCCTCCTTGTCCCTGGTGCCTTTTGAGCTACTGCCCCAACGCTGGAGCTCAGATCACATGAGTTTAGGTAAGTCTGTGTGTGGGCACTTTAAGAGGAAGACCTGGGACTCCAGAAGCACCCCTCTTGGCCCCCCACATCTCAGCCACAATCTTGCTGATTTTTACAGCTGTACATCATGGGGATTTTTATTCTGGGCAGTGGACCCTGAGCTGGGAGGCCTGGTGTGGGGCTGGGACCCCTTGATCTCCTTCTATGCCCAAATTCCAGCACTCCTGAGGGGGAAAACGTCATGGGTGGGAAAGGTGGGGAGGCTTATGGTGGAGTACAGAGGATCACCATCAGCACCTCATATCAAAACTTTGTATATGAGGTCTGATGGTGTGGGAGGTGGCAATGGATGTACATGGTAGAAGAATTCTTTCTATGTGATTGAGATATTTGTCTCTAAGGAGCAGAGTGATCCATTATCCACCTTAGAGTTGTTGTCATAATGCCTATTACACTATCATTGCCTTTCTTGAGTTAAATCCCTACTATATATGCTTTCTTGGTACATCATTCACAATATCAGTTTTTGAAATATTCATAGGCTTTTATAAGGCATGTCTTGTTTTATGTCTTTAATATATTCCTGCCATTTTCTGCAATATACAATGTTTTTAATGCTTTAATTTAAACTTGTCTCAAAATTAACATGAATTTTCTCTTTACTCTCTAACTTCACAGCTAGAATAATTCAATCACAGCCCTCTCATTACATAGAAGTTTGCTTCTCTGCATTTGTTTTGAGAGCATCCATTTAAGAAACACATTGAACATGATACCAGCAATGGAAAGATACAATTTATTGAAAAAAGAAAAGTGTATCTTTTCATTTTGATAAGTATATGTTATCTATCTAACATATCCATTGTCTTACATACGGAGTCATAGCATAGATACTCAAAGAATATGCTAGCATATAAATGATTATATGCTATATAATCTTCTGATTGCTGCCATCTATATTTCGTTTTCTTAACCTATGTTTTGTAAATGGAGCAATGTAGTAAAATTTCATTTTTAACTGGTGACTGGCTTTTAATCTTTGCTATAGCATTTCTGAAATTCTTCTGGCATAGAACTGATAAACACAAATATGGCAAACACAATGACTGATTGTTAACATAAGTTTAAACTGTTGAGAGAAAATGCTATTTGGTATTAATTTATCTTCCCATGGAAATGTAGGGAAGATACTTCAAGAGTCATCTTTGCTTATAATATAGGGTTGACATGAATCAGAAAACTAAGAAAACAATATCGTAGCATCTTTCCCTCCCTTCATTTGTGGTTTCTACTCTTTCATTCCTCATTCCATTCTCTGTGAGATAGGAGATCTCAAACATCAAGATATAAAGCAATATGCATAGTGTACATAAAAGATTATAATTTTTAAATATTTTTCATTGAATCAGAGTGCAGAAAAACAAAGTGTGTAGAAGAAGATCTCTCAACTTCACAAAGCAAAGCAGTTGTATGTTATGTGCTGTGTGTACATGCTATATATTCTGAACCACAAGGCAGGGAATTGAGCCAGTGATGGAGAATGTCTTACCTATGTTGCAAATATTAAGCCTGCAACAGTTCTCCTTTAATTATTAATATTTAAATATTTGACATGTATCTAAAAAATACTTCAAAACAATGGATATGACTCATGATTCTAATGACACAAGATATTTAGTTCAAATGATTAATTATAAAATTTTAAAGATTCTTTTTTTATTTTATTTTTATTTTTAAAACTAGAGGCCCGGTGCATGAAATTTAGCACTATGGGGTGGGAGGGTCCCTCAGCACATCCTGCACCCTCTCCAATCTGGGATGCCTCGGAGGATGTCCAACTGCCTGTTTAGGCCCATTTCCTGTGGGATCGGGCCTAAACAGGCAGTCAGACTTCCCTTTCATAATCCAGGACTGCTGGCTCCCAACTGCTCACCTGCCTGACTGATTGCTTCTAACCACTTCTGCCTGCCACCTGATCATCCCCTCACCACTCTTCTGTCAGCCCAATCATCCCCAACTGCCCTCCCTTGACAACCCAGTCACCCCCAAATGCCCTCCCCTGCATATCCCCTTTTTATTAGATAGGGTTTTTTCCTTTTACATATTGGACAGCACTAACTGGTTTGGCTAGGTGGATGGAGCATTGGCCTGCAGACTCAAGGGTCCCAGGTTCGATTCCAGTCAAGGGCACATACCTTGGTTGGGGGAGGCAGTTTCTCTCTCATAGATGTTTCTAGCTTTCTATCCCTTTCCCTTCTTCTCTGTAAAAAAATTAATAAAATATATATTTTTAAAAAAGAAACATTTAAGATTCCTCCATCTCTGCCTGGCTGGTGTGACTCAGTGGTTGAGACCCTGGGCTGCCGCCGCTGGGATGGGGACCATGCCTTGGGGGTGAACACCCCTGCCAGGCTGAGGCCCCAGCCCAGGCTGCTGCCGCTGGGAGGGGAGTGGGCCTTGGGGAGTGAATTAGTTTTTGTTTTTTGTAAAAAGTCAGGAGGGTGTCTGGGCAACATTCCACCCGGCCACTTACTCTGCAGGCTCTCCCCTGAGACTGGGCGACTCTGGCGGGGCCATCTTGTGGCAATGGGTACCACCATTTTTGTTGCAGAGTGACTGTTAATTTGCTTATTACCCTTTTATTAGATAGGATTCTTTATTGTTTAAAGTACTGCATATAGTATTACACATGTCTCCTTTTCCCCATTAACCTCTCCCTGGCCACCCTCATTCCCCAGCACAAGCCCCACTCCTCCACTCTCTGTGTCCATTGGTTATGCTTATATGCATGCATGCAAGTCCTTTGGTTGATCTCTTACCCCACTTTGGAGACTCTTAAAATTCAGTACAGTGGTACCTCGAGATACGAGTGCCCTAACAAATGAGATTTTTGAGATATGAGCTGTCGAGCGAGCGATTTTTGCTTTGAAATACGAGCAACAGTTGAGATACGAGTCATCGCGTGGATCGGCCGGCTGCACACGACCCACCAGTTTACCGCGACTCGAGCGTCTCATAGTTTCCCACGCCTCAAGGTTACGGAATGAATTAAACTCGTATCTCGAGGTACCACTGTATTAATATACTGAAAGCAATCTCTGACAGTGGACTGATGTCCAAGCTTGGTTGCTCTGAGCAAGTTTCCTATACACTGAAGCTCAGATTCCTAATGTGTAAAATGTGGACAATTTAAAGATCTTCATTTTATACTTATATGGCAATTATATAAGTTAATAGATATTAAGCCAGCGAGTAATCGACATGAAGTAGTCAATGTTCTACAAGGAACGATTAGTCTGTAATACAAATAGAGCTAAGCAATATAAAGACAACTGTTAAGAACAAAAAATGCCAGAGCTTTCTTTTAGATCCAATTCTGATGTCGAATTAAATGAACATCAGTTAAAAGTGAGTGAATGACATGTAAGTCAAAGTTGGGAGATTTTTGCAAAACAGAAAAAAGGACAAAGAGATGTATAGACAGAAATTAACAGCTATGCTAGAGAACAGAAATCCAATCTATAGAAAACTAGAGTTCCTGAACAAGAGACTTTTTCACAAAGATCACAAAGGTATTCAAAAATAGAACTGAAAAAATTCCTCAATTGAATAAAAATGTGTTAAATGGTAAGGTAAACATTAAAGTTGTAAGGGAGGTAGATAAACAAAATGTAAAAGGACCATTATGTTACTAGTAAAACACTATTTTCAGATGCAGTAGAATCCAAGGCAAACTATTGTAACTTTTTGGGGTTATTGATGAGTTGAATAACCTTGCATAAGATTATTTTTAGAAACTTAAATTGGGAATTTTAGATAATTTTCTGACAGATGACATAATAAAAGTAGCAATATAGAGTTCAGTAACATAACTTATGATTATATATACCTGAATTTATGCCACAGCCACACTCCGAAGAAGCCAGTATAATCTGCAGTCAGTGAGTTTTTGTCAAAGACTAAGTATTCTCGTGGTGATAATTGACCAGAGAGAGAGGACTTGACAATTTACACTGGGAGTTTTCTGAGGGGGCTGAGGCGATAACGTAAACACTCATAAATCTCAACAATAAAGCAGATTCCAGAGCTCCTGTGCATCATTTAGTTCTCTTAAACTTTGGAGAAAGGTTATATGCGTATTGTGGCAAGGATCGTTCTCAATGAGTGCTAAGAACTCCTTACAACTTTAATTTTTACCTTACCATTTAACACATTTTTATTCCATTGAGAATTTTTTTTTTTTTTTGGCAATGCTGGGAAACATTTGTAGCTATCACGGGAGGTAACATCTAGTCTTCTAGTAGGGGGTGTGGGTGGGGATGGGGCAGCCAGCGATGCTGCTAAACAGGACACCTCTCCACAACAAAGAATTATCTGGCCCCAAATTTCAATAGTGTCAAGGCTGTGAAACGCTGATCTAAACCGATGCACTGAAAAGCCCCGACACAAACTGGAATCTAATGGAATCAAATGAAAAGGATTTTGTACGAAGGGCTCACAGTGCATTTTCACGAACTTCAGGCACTCTCGAGAGCAGATATCAAGCAACCTGTTCATTAAAAATGAATTTCCTCTTTGAAAACTACTCAGTATATTCTGTTTGCCTATTCTATCCAAGTGTGAAAGAACTTAAGAGGGTTTTGATGAAAGAGTACGAACCTTCAAAATTGAATTTCAGTCAGGTGGAGAGGAAAAGTCTTAATAACATCCACTAACAGTTCCCACGTATGAATACGCTTTTTGAAATCATTTGTTCATTCATATGCTCAGTATTTATGCGTCAGATTTCTACTGTATGCACAGCCACATCTTTTGATGGTAGGAATAATTAAGCTGAGACATTTTTCCTTCAGCTAAGTGAGACTTGGGAGAAACAAGGATGAAAATGTTGGCTGGGTCACTAAGCTAATCGCAAAAGCTTTTTAAACTCGAGATGAGCCTGCAGTTTAAGGCTGAACTGAACATAAGCTGCAATTTGGCTGTGATTTTCTGTTTCAACTGCGTCTCTGCTTTCGCTTGGCTTTCTAGATTCCAGGATTGTGCTTTGTTCTGTGACTCCACTTCTCTGATGGATCTGAGAAAGTCAATTATTTTCAGTTCAGTTAAAAAAATACACACACACACACACACACACACACACACACACACACACACTAGAGCCCTGGTGCACGAAATTCATGCACGGGTGGGTGGGTGGAGGTGTCCTTCAGCCCAGCCTGCTCCCTCTCCAATCTGGGACCTTCCTGGATCAGGCCTAAACGGGAAGTTGGACATCTCTCTCACAATCCAGGACTGCTGGCTCCCAGCTGCTCATCTGCCTGCCTTCCTGATTGCCCCTAACTGCTTCTGTCTGCCAGCTTGATCACCTCCTAACCACTCCCCTGCCAGTCTGTTTGCCCCTAATTGCCCTACACTGTGGGCCTGGTCACCCCTAACTGCCCTCCCCTGCAGGCCTGGGTCCCCCTAACCTGCCCTTCTCTGCAGGCCTGGTCACCCCCAACTTCCCTCCTCTGTTGGCCTGGTCACCCCTAATTGCTCTCCCCTGCAGGCTTGATCGCCCCCAACTGCCCTCCCTTGCAGGCCTGGTTCTTCCAAACTGCCCTCCCCTGCTGGCCTGATCACCCACAACTACTCTCCCTTGTAAGCCTGGTCCCTGCCAACTGCCCTCCCTGCTGGCCATCTTGTGGTGGCCATCTTGTGTCCACATGGGGGTAGGATCTTTTGACCGCATGGGGGCAGTCATCTTGTGGGTTGGAGTGATGCATATTACTTTTTTATTAGATAGGATAGAGGCCTAGTGTACTGGTGGGGGCCAGCTGGTTTGCCCTGAAGGGTGTCCCAGGTCAGGGTGGGTGTTCCCTTGGGGAGTGGAGTGGCCTGGGTGAGAGGCCTGTGGTAGTTTTCAGGCTGGCCACACCCCCCAGTGACCCAAGCAGAGGCCCTGGTATCTGGGATTTATTTATCTTCTACAATGGAAACTTTGCATCCTGGAGTGGAGCCATGCCTTCTGAGGCCTAGCTATTGAAACTTTGTTGCCTTAAGTGGAGGCCTGGGCGCTTGGCTTCCTCCATTGCTAGGGGCAACCCTAACCTCCCTCCTACTCTCTCTGTGGCCATAGCCATCTTGTTTGGGTTAATTTGCATACTCGCTCTGATTGCCTGGTGGGTGTGGCTGATAGGTGTAGAGGAGGTATGGTCAATTTGCATATTACTCTTTTATTAGATAGGAGGATATTGATTTCAGAGAGAGAAGGATAGAGAGATAGAAACATCACAACATGATGTGAGAGAATCATTGATTGGCTACCTTCTGAAGGGGATGAAGCCTGAAACCCTGACATGTGACCTGACCTGGAATCAACTGTGACCTCCTGGTTTGTAGGTCAATGTTGAACCATTGAGCCATGCCAGCCCAGCATTCAGTTTTTCCCTGAGGATGGGAGTAACGATTTTTACATTCTTTACATGTTAGAACCAAAACCAGAAGCTGTATTTTACCTTTGAAGTATTTGTTTTTTACTTGAGATGAACTTAAAAAAAATTATATATTTATTCTTGGCTTCCTCATTGATTTGGTTCAAGGCAAACATTTTGCCTAATAGTTTAAATAAGTTGGAGGTTTTTTAAAAAATGTGAACTTCTGTCTTTTTTTCCATCAGTGCTATTTGTTCTCTTTTAAAACATGAATTTTTAAATATTTTTATTTTAAAGAAAGAACATCAGAGAAGTTAATTTCTTTAAAAGACCAAAAAATAGCATTGTGCAATGCTTCGATCACTAGAGAAGAGACATGGTCATCTAGTGAATTAGTTATTTATATCATGTGTGATGGAGACAATTTTAGAAGCTCCACTTGCTCACTCTTTGAGTACATAATGTATGATGGAACAGTCATTTTCTCTGAGAAAGATTAGTAGCCTGAAATACAT
>JAAGEH010000125.1:31281400-31364963 GCA_011751065.1 Lasiurus cinereus | reverse complement strand
TTTTTCCATCAGTGCTATTTGTTCTCTTTTAAAACATGAATTTTTAAGCTACCTAATTAACCCTCCTCCCTTGAATAGAATGAAAGATTAGAATCCAAATTTTCTTTTTTTTAACTTTAATAAATCTTTATTGTTCAGATTATTACAATTATTCCTCTTTTTTTCACCACATATCTCCCCTCTACCTGGCCCTCACCCCACCCTCTGCCCTTACATCCCCCCATTGTCCTCATCCATAAGTGTATGATTTTTGTCCAGTCTCTCCCTGCACCCCTCTCACCTCTTTCCCCCTGAGAATTATCAGTCTACTCCCTTTCTATGCCCCTAATTCTATTATATTCACCAGTTTATTATCTTCATTAGATTTTCACTTCACTTGATTTTTAGATTCACTTGTTGATAGATATGTATTTGTTGTTCATAATTTTTACCTTTACCATTTTCTTCTTCCTCTTCTTAAAGAGTACCTTTGAGCATTTCTTATAATACTGCTTTGGTGTTGATGAACTCCTTTAGCTTTTTCTTATCTGTGAAGCTCTTTATCTGACCTTCAGTCTGAATGATAGCTTTGCTGGGTAGGGTACTCTTGGTTGTAGGTTCTTGCTATTCATCACGTTGAATATTTCTTGCCACTCCCGTCTGGCCTGCATAGTTTCTGTTGAAAAGTCTATCTTCCAGCTTGATATACTGCCTCTTCGTGCGAAACACTCTTGGGAACTCAGGAGTAAAAAATCTCTTCTTCCTATCACAAGTCAATAATCATTGACTTTGCCTGGGAAACTGACAAAGCCAACTGCGTGTAATGAAATGTCTCCATTTTTATTTTTAAATTTCATGAAAAAGTTAAATATTTTTTAGTGGGTTTTTAATGGTTGAAACAGTAGAAAACACTCTCTGACTACTGGAATAAAATCTCTTGGAATGTAACTTTACAAAGTACATATAACTATTCTATTCAGCACTTACTCATTTTAATACATTTAGAATAATGAATACCAATTACTGGGCCTAGTCTGTCATATTTTTAACTCAGCAAAGAGGAGCAAAATACATTGATTAAGCAAAATCTGGCTTAAATAGAGCACATCGGTAGTTGAATGAACAATATTACTTCAGCCACATTTATACTACCTCTCAATGGGCTGTTTATGGATTTGGGCTTTTATGGGATCGTGGTTGTCTCAAATTTTATAAGGTTTAAATAATAGAGGATTAATTCATAATGAGCTAATCTTGTTCATCATTAAATAAAGCTAGATTTTTACTTTAACTGCATTTTGTCATGGTAAGTAATTCAGGACACTGTTTAGAGTTCCTGGGTTTCTCAGTTATTTGAAGTCAGGACATAAGCGAGGGCCCAGAGCATCAAGCTGAAGCACCAGGATTAAAGATTGACTCAGTTTCAGAAATTGAAGGCAAATAATTGGAGCAAGGTGGGGACATCCAAATGTAGTTGTTTTATGACCCCAGGAGAGCTGTTTAATAACAGTGTCCACACACCCTAATTCCACTGAGGAAGGGCCATTCGCCATGAATCAGGGTAGAAGAGACAGGTTTGTCTGCAGAGAAGATGCCTGAGGCTTTGAGTTTATGTTCCACATGTTTTGTATCTGCCTTCATTTCACCAAACTTAAAGATTATTTCCTGGGTATAGAGGCATTTTACTGCCATGCACAAAATTTTTGCATGTTATTCACCCATCTGAAATTCTCTCTTTAGAGATGGATTTACTTGGCTTTATGCAAATCTCATTATTAGTTATTCATATATTAACACGAATAATTTTAGTATCTTGATTAAGTAAGACTGATTAAACTTTTCATTCATCAAATAGAAATGCAGATCCTCTGGATATATATATTTTTTACTTTACTTTCTAAGCAATGACTGTAAAGGGATAACCATTAGATAAGGTGTTTTTCAGAGCCCAATAGCTAGATTGTTGTGATGGTGAGAATAAACCAGAGATTCCACTGCCTAGGAAGACCTAATAATTTGTTAGAAAGATAATTTGGTGAATTCTAAATATTTTAATTTTATTCTAAACATTTTATATATTTATCTTTTAAAAATATTTTTATTGATTTCAGAGAGTATGGGAGAGGGAGAGAAATATAGAAACATCAGTGATGAGAGAGAATCATTGATTGGCTGCCTCCTGCACACCCCTTACTGAGGATTGAGCCCGCAACCCGGGCATGTGTCCTGAACTGGATTCGAACCTGGGATCCTTCAGTCCACAGGCTACAGTTCAGTTCACTGAGCCAGGGCCTATTCTAAATATTTTAAAGCCTTATAATCATTCACCCATAATAATATTCTATAATTCTGGTTTTAGGTAACTTTAAGTTCTCCAATATAAGGAGTCTACACTCTAAGGATGGTTTTCACATTTTTAAATTGTTGAAAAAATATCAAAAGAAAAATACTATTTTATGAAATTCAAATTTTGATTGATTTTAAAACATGATTATATTATAATTTAACTAAAGTTTTATTAATAAACTTTATTAATTAAAATACTATATGAATAAAGTGTTCATTAATAAAGTTTTATTAGAAAAGAGCTAGGACTGTACATTTTCATATCATCTGTGATTGGTTTGGGCTGCAGTGAGCAGATTTGAGTAGTTACAAGGGAATATGTGTGTCCCACAAAGCCTCAAATATTTGTTATCTGGTCTTCACAAAGCAAGTTTGCCAACACCTGTTTTATATCATATGCCAAGTGTTTGCAGATGGGTGTGTCATCCATGCAAAACTACAGGGGAAAAATAAGTCACCAAAAACTACCAGGAGTGAAACTTAGCGCAGAGAAAACCCGTACCTAAGACTCATCCTCGGAGACATTAATAATCTAATACCATTAAATTACCTAAAAAACGTCTTGGTAAAGGAAGTTTCCTGTTTGTTTGTTTTTATTAGACATAAATAAGAAAAATGAAAAGAATTATTGTGTAACTCAAAATAAACAGCAGGAAGGACTTCTTTCATTTTTAATCATCTTGATCAGAATAAATGGCTTCCTAGAGCCATATTTAATATTTTCAAAATGGAATGTCCAGATGCCTGAGTTTGCGACCAAACTTCAGTTAGGATTTGTTTCCAAATCCTAGGAGAAATGGAGGAGGAGGCAAACAGGGAGACGACAGACGGGTGAGGTGGCAGAAAGAAAATGAGAAGTTGACAGCGAGTAATAAAAACGTAATTTTCCCCATGAATTAAAAACGGGAGCAGCATTCACAAATAGTAATACTGAGAGCCTCAGTGGCTTCGAGCTAGGTCCGCTAGCTCTATAAAGTGAAAGGCGCAGCATTTTATAACTCTGCACATTTTCCTGCTTTCACGTCACTCTGCACCGTAGCCTTTAAGAGCCTCTAATCATTTTGGCTCGTCCACTTTTTCTGTAAGCAAAGTCTTGATTATAAAATAGAGTTTATTCTATGCAGAAAAAATGGAACACGCACAAATGATTGGAAGTACATTTTATAGTCTTAATTATCAGGGGTGCAACATTTAATAATTTGTCTGATTTTGTTTTCTGTGTTTTTTTAGTTGTTTTTTTTTAAGCAAAGAACACTTCATTTTCTCATGTTACACAAGTTTTATTTGTCTGATATTCCATCAAATTGCTGTATTTTAGAAATATTTTATCTAGTCTGCTTTCTTATTCTGGTTAATTCTTTTAAGAAATATTTTTATTGATTTCAGAGAGAAGAAGGGGAAAGAAAGAGAGAAACATCAATGATGAAAGAGAATCATTGATCAGCTGTTTCCTGCATACCCCCCACTGGGGATCAAGCCCACCACCTGGGCTTGTGCCCTTGACTGGAATTAAACCTGGGACCCTTCCGTCTACAGGCTGACACTATCCACTGAGTCAAACCAGTTAGGGCTTTGGTTAATTTTTTGATATCATGAATAACAGCATTGAAAACTTGACATAAAGTTATTTTTTTTCTGAATTTTTATTATTCTTCAGAAAAGATGGGACGTTATAACATTGGCATATATGGATATATCAAGGCTCTGGGTTTAAGTGGTCAAATATTTTTCTTTTAAAAATATTTTTATTTATTTATTTTTTAAAAAATATATATTATTGATTTTTCACAGAGACGAAGAGAGAGAGATAGTTAGAAACATCAATGAGAAACATCGATCAGCTGCCTCCTGCACACTCCCCACTGGGGATGTGCCCGCAACCAAGGTACGTGCCCTTGACAGGAATCCAACCTGGGACCTTTCAGTCCCCAGGCTGACGCTGTATCCACTGAGCCAAACCGGTTTCTGCTTTTTATTGATTTTTAGGGAGCGAGAAAGGGAGAGGGCGAAAGAAAGAGAAGCATGATGTGAAAGTGGAACCTCCATGCTGCCTTCTGCAGACCCCCTCCTGGGGATCAAGCCTGAAACCTGGGCCCTAGGGATTGAGCTACAGTGGTCAGGCAGACATAAACTTTTCTAACATTTCTTTGCAGTATTGAGGACTAAGATACCTACTTCTCTAAGGAACCGAATGCCTGTATTCATCACTGACTCCCCTGCACCTCATGCTAATTGGGGAGCAAATAGCTGGCTAGATGGGACTTAGGTTGCTAGATACAACCTTTCTTAGCCAGAGCTGATGAGATGGAGAGAGAGATGGATGTTCTATAGTTAGAGAACTAGCATATTTCCATGATGGGAGAAATTTGCTGCCACCCTTAATATTCTAGTTCTGGTGCAGATTAGTCTCCATGTAAACTAATTTGATTTTGACTAAAGCTAACCAAAGCTATATTAATCCTTGAATTTGTATTATTTGTGTTATTCCAAAATGCTTGATCAGTGATTGGTGAAATGAAAACCAAAACAAGCTTAGAAACAAACAAAACCCATTTGCTAACGCATTCCAGTTCTGGCTCGGCTGTGGACTCTCTGAGTGATACTCGGAAAGTTACAAAAATCCCGTGGTATTTGGATTTTCTCATACATAAGATGATATTCTTGGACTCTTTTCCAAGGACTATTATTCCCATTAAAAATACTTAAAGTACACACATTGGTAATTTTTCTTTTCTCTAAATTAACCTATTTTCTTACTGGTAACCAGATTTGGCTGCAAGCCGTGATAGAAACCCCAAGTTTCATTACATCCTCCTTTACAAATAACTTCCCCAGCAATATATGCCTCGTAGCCCTGCATTTCTATGCCTAAGAGAAGCCACTGGAGTGATTTGATTCTTCATGAACAAATAATAGCACTTTCATAATCACTTTCAGATCGTGCTTATATTAGAAGCCATTGACAATATTCCTGCCTATGAGAAAAAGGAGAAAATAGTACCTTAAATTCACTTTTAACAGAAATGCTTTCATAATAATATTGTTAACATTTAAATAGAATTATTAAAGGAGCAGTAAGAGAACATAAATATATGGAACACTGAGCTAAACTAGATGGGATGAATATTAAGTATTTTCTTTTGCAGCTGATACAAAAGGAAGTAACTATAGATTACCTTATTCTATGAAAAAGAACACATATGCTTTCAGAAAAGATACCTAATTTTCTTCTAACTTCTAAATGTCACACAGTATAAGCATTGTTTTTGCCAGAACATTATTTCTGGTTTAAACAGAAAATATCTCATATTTCCGTAGAATTTAAGAACATAATGTTGAAATTTACTCTATTGAGGGCCTTCTGAAGCTTTTTTCTAGGTTTATAGCTTATTGTTGTTTTCATTTTTTTCACGTAAATTAAATGAGTTAAAGCGAAAATATAATGTTTTTGTTGTTATTGTTATTGTCTAATACAACCAACAAATGCCATCCACTCAAACCTAACTGGCCAAATCTCTATTAGGGGGCTTCCTTATGAACAGGCCTAACAGGGCATCACATTTAAATGATTCCTGATGAGGCCTTTATAGGCAGATGAGATGTCGTGCACAGCCATAATGAGTACCCTGCATTATTAATTTCACGTTGTTCTATGTAAGAAACTCTGAATTTTGGCCCATCACAAATCAAATCTGTCACATCATTCATAATACTTAATGAAATAGAAATTTTCATAACAAATTCACCACAATTAGAAAACATGTGAAACACTTTTCTAAAAATATATGCCCAATGGCCTGGAGTTCGCCCTTAGAATTCCAATTCCAATGATATCCTCATTACTTTGAGAATTTCAGTTCTTAAAAATACTCAAGAAAGCACCAGGACACTGTGGACAACAGTGTGGAGTTTCCTCAAAAAACTAAAAATGGAGCTCCCATTTGACTTTGTGATCCCACTTCTGGGCATATATCTGAAAAAGCTAGAAACACCAATCAGAAAGGATTTATGCACCCCTATGTTCATAGCAGCACAATTCACCATAGCTAAGATTTGGAAACAGCCTAAATGCCCATCAGCAGATGAGTGGATTACAAAACTGTGGCACATCTACACAATGGAATACTACGCTGCAGTAAAAAAGAAGGAATTCTTACCATTTGCAACAGTATGGATGGAACTGGAGAGCATTATGCTAAGTGAAATAAGCCAATCAGAGAAAGATAAGTATCACATGATCTCACTCATTTATAGAATATAATGAACAACATAAACTGATGAACAAAAACAGATCCAGAGACAGAGAAGCATTGATCAAACTGTCAAACCTCAAGGAGAAGGTAGGGGAGGATGGGGGTAAGGGGGAGAGATCAACCAAAGGACTTGTATGCATGCATATAAGCCTAACCAATGGACACAGGGTGAGGGCATTAGTGGGGGGAAGTGTTGGGGGGACAAGGAGGGATGAGGACACATATGTAATACCTTAATCAATAAAAAATTTTTAAAAAAAACATCAGGACACTATGATCTTGTCTTCACACATTAGGATAAATTGGGGAATAAGTCTCCAAACCGCTCATGAAGTGTCTGTCACTTAAAGGATTGGGCTGAGCACCAGGTAGCAAAATCTGGCACACCCCAAATCCTCCTCCTCTATGTTCCCAACCTCAGCATTGCACACTCCACACTCCTGAGAGCTCCTTTCATGGCTCCATGCTTTCTCACATGCTTCCTCCTCCGTTTACCACATGTCCTCTACTCTTGCTGCTTCCAATTTCTCCTTTCACTCTTGTCGGCATGAGGGTCTCCCCTCCATTGTTCACAATTCAAGCTCCCATATTTTGGAAGTCCTCTCTGACCGACATGGACACACACCATCAGCACTCCTTCCTTGCCCTGCTGCTCTGTGCACACACATGCCTCATGTCTGCATATCTGTCACCTCCGCTTCACAGTAAGCTTTTAGCTCTATGTTGCGTTTTAATATTTATTTCCTAAGTACTTTTATGAACATATCAGCCACACATGTCATACAATGTGTTTTATGGAATGCGCCTTGATTAAAGGTAACAGCCCTCACCTTATTCCTTTGAATGATTATAAATAGATAAACTCTTGAGCCATTTTCCCCAGTCTTCCCAGTCTTACTGTTCCAGCAAGATACAGAGAAAACTCTCCCCAGGAACCCCTCTGTCCAGACAAAAAGGTAAAAGAACACTGCCCCCTGGAGACGGCAGAAAGAGGATGGTTTCCTGGTCTCACAGACTTAGCGGTAGGGTGAGCACTGTCCGTGTTTGCAGGGCTAGAAACATGGCTAATCTCTCTACCTGGGGTTCACGGGCATTTGAGAAGCTAAGACAAAAAGTTGTACACAGGGATGATCGCATCCCTCACCCCATTTCTTACATCACTAGCTGCTGTGGCTGCCCCTTCTTGAGTGAGTGAGGAAAACAGAGAGCCTGAGTGAGTCTCTCTCCCCTCTCCCCAAGATCAGAGTATTGTGTCCCAAGGGAACCTCCCTAATATCCACCTTGAACTGCAATGGTGTCAGTTAGGATAACATGGAGGTGTTTCCTAAAGAGCATCATACTTCAGCCTATGGGTGATTCATTTGAGCAATTCCTAATGGGCTAAATACAGGAACAAAGGTCCAGCAAGCTCACTCATTCAGAAATGTAAACCATTTTTTTCTCTCTCTTATTTAGTAAATAAGAGTGAAGTCTGACCTCTTTGCTCTTTAGCTTCCCTCCCATGAATTGTGAGGCGTTTTCATTTCCAGAACTATTTCCTTCCATTTGAAAAGAATCAAAAAGGAAAGGCATGGAAGAGGATCTACCTAGAACAAAGCAAGCTGAAAAGCAAAATAGGACTGTTGGCTAGAAAAGACCATATTGAGGAGGAATAAATGGGGGGAGAGAATATAGACGGTCATCCCTAAAAGTCAGTCAGTTAAACCAAAGACTCTAGCAGCAGTACCGTTATTTCTCCACAGAAGGGTTTTAGGTGGAGCAATCTAGTGGACTAAAGGGTCTGAAAGCTTCATTTGCATAGATTTGGCATGAAATTGCCTGCAGCCTGCGCTGTCTTTTGAGGGAATAGGCTCTGTGCTTCCTTGAATCTCACAGCCCCCGGGGACTCGGAGCTTCTTCATCATTTTCAGTAACAGCTCCTGAGTCTGGAAGGACTTTGAGTCCCCAAACTGGATGCTTCCCAACATAAGTCACGCATGAACATGGGCAACGGAGGCAGCTCGGGCTTCTGGGACCCCGTGCATTTTGGAGGATAAAGAAATGCGATGGATCTGAAAAGCTGGGAGGCACCCTGAGTTCATGTGAGGAAAGAGCTCCATCTCCTGTTCTGCGTGGGTATGTTCGCCACACAATTCCAAGCACCGGAGGGAAGAGGGAGAATATACCAGTACAACCCCCTGCAATGCAGGTCTTCCCTTCACCTTCTGCCCCCAAAACAAACGTTGCTTGCTTTGTGGGGGGAGCTGATACGCAAGGGGAGGGAACATGGAGTGGAATGAGGTTTTATAGGCTTCGCCTACAGCACAGAAAAGGGTTGCCAGCAAGTTTAGAGGTTTTCCCGTAGAGAATTCAAGGTGGTCCCTCAGGAAAACATGTTTCTCAGCTCCAGAGGAGAGAGCTGGTCCAGGCTGGGAGAGAAACACCTTTTCTGGCTCATCAATTGAACCTGTTCACCCGCACAAACTCTTTCCACGTTGATTTTAAATTTGGCCTCTAGGGTTCTGCGTTTTACTACCAAGAGTAACTTAAAAGAGAGAAAAGTGAAAGGGGAGGTGTTTATTACAAGACCAAAATGCTGCTATTTTAATAAAGGCCATGTAGAGACTCACGAGTGAATGCTGTTAGACACAATCAGATGATCCTTTTTCTGTTCTATTGTAAGAAATTGTTTGGCATCAACTCAGCAGCAGTTTAGTTTGCTTGCTTTCCCCTATTTTATTGGAAAGACAACAAATCAATGAAATTAAGTAAATTTTCTCCGCGATTGTACTTGGAGGCCATGCAGTTTGGAGAAAAACGCATTCGATTGTAAAGAAGAGAATTAAATTCTCTTTCTCTGCCATTGTAGCTTCATGCTGGTGACAACCTCTGTGGACTTCAGTTCGTTCCCTGTGGAGAGAAGGGTGACCTTAAATGAAACCATTCTTTCTTCACATAGCTACACATGTGATTATTATTGTCATCCACCAATAGCATGCCACAGCTCAGAAATGTATTTCCTATCTAGATTAATAAAAGGGTAATATGCTAATTAGACCAGGAGACCTTCCAGACATCCTTCCAGACAAAGCCATGGTGGCAGGGCCGAGGCAGAGGCGGTTAAGGGTGATCAGGCCAGCAGGGGAGGGCAATTGGGGGTGATCAGGCCAGCAGGGGGGTCAGTTGGCCAGCAGGACAGTCGGGGGATAGTTGGGGGTGATTAGGCTGAAAGGGGGGGGCAGTTGGGGGTGAACAGGCAAGGGGGGCAGTTGGGGTATCTGGCTGACGGGGATGGGGGGGCAGTTAGGGGCCAATGGTCCCGGATTGCGCGAGGGATGTCTGCCTGCCGGTTTAAACTGGCAAGAGTCCCAGATTGGAGAAGGTATAGGCCAGGCTGAGGCTCCCCCACTCCATGCACTGGGCCACTAGTTATGTTTATAAGAATGGTTATCTGTGTATTTATACTTTGAATCAATCAATAGTTTAATCATTTCTATATAGAACATTTTTTTTTACAATGGAAGTTGATGGTCCTTTACCATTCTAATTAGCCTAGCTTAGGAAAAGGAGCCGAGCTTAGCTAATTAGTTTTTCACATTAGATGGTGTACAATTAGCCAGTAATATCATCACTAATGTGACTTGGTTATCATAGTGCTACAAAAAAAGCTATCATAGTAATATCACCCCTCCATGTTACTGCATCAAATCATGCCTCATATTATGTATTATATACTAATACTGAATACTAATATATTGTAGATGATACATACCAAAAATCATTCGTATAAATACCAGTAAATACTTCTATCCAGAGAGCAATCAGTGTGAAACACTAAATAGATTAAACCGTTAATGCCATGCTAATACAAATATCCCGAGTCACATTACTTATCTTTGAAAATCGTCGTCATCAATCACACAGACAAGTTTCTATTCACATGGAGAACAAATCAGTTAGCCATTAACCAGGGTTCATTTTATGTGAGGATCCCAAAATGTCTATACAGGACAGTGTTAGGAGTAACGAGTGCTCTCTCTCTGCTATTTTGGATTCTTGTAGCGCATGTTGGAGAAAATGCTTTTAAAAATAAATATCCTAAATACTTGATATAAGGGTAAGAACAGTTCTTCTGTCTCTCAAATAGTTTGTTTCCCTCTCTGCTTGGACCTATTTTGTGCCTACAGGTAGATCATGAGTTTGTGGTCAGCGTGTCTATACAGTTAGTTAACCTTGCTCTTGCCATATTGTTCTCGGTATTATGAAAGCCACATATTGCCTTTTAACCCTGGGCAGGGGATGTTTCTCTGCTTCAGCCCTGAATTTTTTCTTGGGAAGAGCGTCTGTGTCCATTGTTCTTTGTGGTCTCTGGGTCCGGTCCAGTGAGGGGGGTTCTTTTTCCTGTCTCCTCCTTGGCCGTCTCTGGAGTGGGTATTGGGAACACACCCCTATTGCTGATTATACAGCTTTCTTCTTAGAGCTTTCTCAGCCTGCATTCTGTTATTAGAGATAGAAGTCTCAGGTCCCAGGACCTTTGTACACAGCCTCATGATTTGTTGGATAATACAATTCTCCCATAATGCGTAGATTTCTTCTCTGTTTTATTCCAGCAAGTTTCGCATGCTAGAAATCCTTTTGAGACATAGTTTTCATGTAAGATGTGTATCTTTGCATTTTTTTTTTTTTTGTCTTCACATCTCTTTAGGTTTAAACTACATTATCTTGGAACTGGTAGGCGATGCTGGAAATGTTCACCTGAATTTTTATTTTTGCTTTGGGGCATCTTAATTCACTTAGGTATTTTAATGCTAGAAGTACAGGCCCATGCTCTTAATGTCATCTATTCCAATAGATTCCATTTTAATTGGTCTTGAGACTTTCTCAATTTTGTTTTTTGCATTTGGCGTCTAAAAGCAAGCAGCTCTTCTAACTCTACATTGTCCCCAATTTCTGAAATCTATTGAGCTCCTTCCACTTTCAAATTAGCCGATTATTTTAACTAGCTCATAGCTTTCTTTTAATTCTTAGCCAAATTCACCAAATTGCTTTCAGTTTATTAAACTACCTACTGAGTTACTGCAGGTTACTATTTATGAAATATTTTCCACATAGAATGGGATTCCAATTTTTCAACCTCTAAATATAGATTTTCTTATCACCCCAAGCCAGCAGCTAAGCAGGTGCTGCATATTTCATATTATTCTGATGGTTCAGTGCTGCTGCTACTACTACTACTACTACTACTACTGCTACTACTACTTTACTCAGGCTGGGTAGGCTAGGTGGAATCTAGGTTTCACTGCCAGCATGAGCTGACAGTTATGTAGCTTTGAATCAGATATGTTGGTGCCTTCACCACAGGAAATATTGCACAGAATTTGGTGTGTGTGTGTGTGTGTGTGTATGTGTGTGTGTGTGTGTGTGTGTGTGGTGGTGGGGACGTATAGTTCAGAGCTTATGGATTGGGTAATGGCACTTCTTTATTTAAAAGTTTGCCCAATATTTTAATTTTTGGGTAGATTTCAGAGTTGAAAATTTATAAAGATTTAAAAAAATATATTTTTATTGATTTCAGAAAGGAAGGGAGAGGGCGAGAGAGAGGCAGAAACATCAATGATGAGAGAGAATCATTGATCGGCTGCCTCCTGCACACCCCACACTGGGGGGATTGAGCCTGCAACCTGGCCATGTGCCCTGACTTGGAATCAAACTGTGATCTCCTGGTTCATAGGTCACACGCAACCACTGAGCCACACCAGCCAGGCCAGAGTTGATAATTTAAAAAATAAAATAGTATAATCTAACACAAAATAGAATGAAATATGTAAATGGTGAGAGCAGTGCAATAATAATATATTAGGGGTTTCTACACTGTTTGGGGAGTTGGAATGCAGATGGGAGAATGGAGACCCTCTACCTCAGAAAGCCAGAATAGAAGAACGGAGTGTCTGAAAAGGAAGTTACTTCTGGTGAGAATTTGACCTGAGAAGCCCTCCACATTTTCAGAATTTAGAGGCAGCTGGTGCTGTAAAAGTCAGAAGTGGTGCATGGAGCTGAAAACGGAGCGATGGCTTCCAAGTTTACCCGTGGAATTCTTATTCCAAGGATAATACAGACCTGTAATTAGCAAAACTTGAAACGAGTTTGACTGAGCCACAGTCCCCTAGCCGTTCGCGCCTCCTGATGAGACCAGAGTTGACCTTCTTTAGTAATTATGTATATAGCTCGCAGATGTGTTCAAAGCATAAGAGTATTTTTTTAAAAAATTCTTTGCCCTGGTGAATAAGGAGTGCCATCTCCATAGAGATCGTCTATCCAGTGGCCAACAGCTGGCCAGTAATCAAAGCCAGAAGTGTTAAGCGTGTCCTTACCCCTTGTTTCATTCTTGTGAAACAATAAAACTTGGCAGGATGCTTCAATAAAACATAAATTATATTCAGAGCAGGAGGAGCAGGTAAATGAAAAAAATCTGCCGACTGAGGAACACGAAGAGCAGTGGAGAAGAGGATGAGATGCCAGACTGAAAATGGCAGTTGGTAAAAGCCTGACCACCCCTCCTGTCTTCCCAGACTGTTAACTAAGTGTACGTATCAGGCAACATACTGGAAGATTCTCTTGTAGAGATGACCAGCCCAGCACAAAAGACCAACACAAATATCTGGTGAATTGTCTGAAATGATGAATTGTCTGACATGTTTGATTAGAGAGGATATGGAAGCATTTATAATGAATATATATTTTCTTTCACAGGTCAATTGTTCCATAGTCGAGTGCACTAATAGATACATTTATTCTAGGCATGCAGAGTTTTTTAACATCACCTACTTAATATCTCTCACTCTTAAAATGCAAATGAACACTCAGGAACAACTAGGGTCACATGATATATAAGAGAGCTTCCAACTTGGTAAACAACGGAGTCTAAGCAAACATATAAAAAAATAAAAAAGAGCTCAGAAGAAACATAAACCGTGAAGAGAGCAGAAGACAGTAAAGATGATGATGACAACAAGAAAAACACTATCTCTACGATCCTCAAAGGAATAAGAGAGGATATTGCATCCATGAAACAATGTAATATAATTTTTATAAGAGCATCAGCGAAAAGAATGATCTACTGGGTTATTGAATTTTGAACATTAAAAATAATAGAAACTGCCAAAATAAAGCTGTGGCAATTCTAGAAACATGAGTAAAAGGTCAAAGATAAAAAAACAAAAACACATTGAAATAACTGCTAAAAACAATCCAGATGATGTAACATGTATAGTAGAATTATTACAAAGACAGAACAGGGTAAAAAAAGGGGAGAAAAGAAAGACATAAGAAAGTATTTCATGATTGAAAAGGCCCATGATATGCTTATCACAGTGAATAGAAAAAAAAATGAACTTTCGCCTCAAGGCATGTTGATAAGACATTTCAAAATATAATGAACTAAGTAAAAAAAAACCCAAAAAGCCATGAAGCCTTCGGTAAATTACAAAAGAGCAGAAACAAAAAGTTTTCAGATTTATCAGCAGCAGTCTAAGAAAGTAAAAGACAATGCACTCCTAATTCTGAAGAAAAATAATTACCATCCTAGACATCTATACCCAGATAAATCATTCCAATTGAAGGCTCAGATAAATAGGCAGAAAGAGTCAGTTTGCCTTCTAGGAACTTTTCTTCTTAGAAAACTTTTGGAGGATACACTTTGCTATTGAAAGGGGAATAAACCCAAGAATAAAGCAGGATGCAGGAAACGGGATCAACACTAGACCATGTAGCACAGTTCTGGGATGTATGTGCTTGGAAACCTACAGAAGAACTGGTCTAGATTAGAGAGGGAGCAAAGTGGGCTTCAAAAGGAAGTTCTCTGAGAAAAATAAAATGCACCCATGAATTGTCCGACTTGTTTGATTAGAGAGGAAATGCAAGCATCTGGAAGAATTTGTAATAAATATGTAGAAAAGATAACAAAATTGTTCTGCAGTAATCAAAACATACCATATTTTCCGGCATATAGGACGACTTTTTAACCCAGGAAAATCTCAAAAGTCGGGGGTCGTCTTATACACCAGGTGTCATCTTATAGGGCGAGTATATCCCAAACTCTATATTTTAACTGGAAAAATTTGGGGTCGTCTTATATGCCCAGTCATCTTATGTGCTGGAAAATATGGTAACCATATTTCACTAATCAGAATTGACTATTTGATTCATTCAACCTCAGTTAGCATTTTTGCTTCTGACCAGTGGGACTCAGGCATAAAAACTAGATTAATTCGACCGGTATCTTCTTTAATTTCAGCCATTTAGAACAATTTAAGTATTTTAAGCACATAATTTTTAAAGAAATATCTTCTCATTGATTTTAGAGTGAGGAAGGGAGAGGGAGAGAGAGAGAGAGAAATTGATTGCTTGCTTTCTGTATGCACCTTAACTGGGGACCAAACCCACAACCTGGGCATGTGCCCTGACTGGGAGTTGAACCGGTGACCTTTCAGTGCACCGGAGGATGCTCAACTGAGCCATACTGGCCAGGGCTTTAAGCACGTGATTTTAAAAAATAAAATAGAAGATAAGTAAAAAGTAAGCTAACGAACAAAGCACATACTTTTGCTACTTTGGGGGTTTGAAAAAAAATTTTTTTTTAAAACCATAGTCACTTGAGAAACTAGTTTCACTTTTGCCTTAGGATTTTGTCAAAAATATCTGAAATATTTTCCCACTTGTACCAAAGTTGCCATTTATAATTTCAAGCACAGAGGCAATAATACTCACCACAGGAAGAATGGATCTATATTTGATGAGCTTAAGTAAGTTGCTAATTCATGCCTGTAGCAACGGTATGGGCAATGACAATACATAAATATTAATGTGCTGAGAGACCAGGCAGCAGCCTCAGAATGAAAATCACGAAGAGTAACAAGAATTACCACTGATAATGTAACACGGAGAAAATGGAGCAACGGGTCCTATTTGCCAGGCTGAAGGGTTGAATTTGATCACTGGCAAATCAACATCATCTTGGAACAGTGGTTCTCAACCTGTGGGTCGCGACCCTTTGGGGGTCGAATGACCCTTTCACAGGGGTCGCCTAAGACCATCGGAAAATGCAGATATTTACATCACGATGCATCACAGTAGCAAAATCTCATGGTTGGGGGTCACCACCACATGAGGCACTGTATGCAAGGGTCACGGCCTTAGGAAGGTTGAGAACCACTGTCTTGGAATATCGGGTGTCAATTTCAAAACCTTTGTGCCTCTTTGGAATGTACTCCCATCTTCTTAGAAAGTCATGCTAAATTTCAGAAGTATCATAAAACCGAGGTTTCTTTTCTTTTCTAAGCTCTAAACTCTAAGGCCATCCCTCATTTATTTTTTCCTCCTCGAAGGTCTGTCACTCTCACACATGACATACCCTTCAAATAGTCACTCAAGGGATGATCTGTCCTTAAACTGCTATTTGGCTGTATCCTTGCTTTGCGACTAACCACAAGCCAACTATGTTAGAAGGCAGTGATGCTAACATCTATGTTAAACATCGCCACATAGAATAATGAGGGAAGGGCAGTGATCTGAAGCACAGAATATGCAATCTTTTTATTTGGATGCTTCTGGACCCCAGGGAACACTAACTAGTAGATCGTTTCCTCTCCCTGAGTCTCTACTTCAAGGAAATGATAGAATTGTTGGCAAAAAGAAATGGAATCTATCCTGCCATAACAAACAGATACTTTTAAAGCAATCGTTATTTCTCAAAAATTTTAACATTAATAAAGCCCTGATAGCAGAAAGGGGGTGGGGGGTGGCTCTCAGTAAAGCTTTTTGGCATCTAGCCTGACATGAGCTTCTAAAATCACAATGTGGCCGAAACTGGCTTGGCTCAGAGGATAGAGCGTCCCAGGTGCGATTCCAGTCAAGGGCATGTATCTTGGTTACGGGCACATCTCCAGTAGGGGGCGTGCAGGAGGCAGCTGATCGATGTCTCTCTCTCACCGGGTGTTTCTAGCACTCTGTCCCTCTCCCTTCCTCTCTGTAAAAAATCAATAAGATATATTTAAAATCACAATGTGTTCTTGAATTTTGTTTTGTCTTTTAAAATTATGGTCATTTAATTGCATTCCATGCATCACTCATTTATCCACTTTTATTTTGCTTGAGAATAATTTAGATGACTTGCCAGAAAATAGCGTCCCCAACTTTCTCTGGACATTTCCTAGACATTTTGATAACTCGCTAAAAGCATCCTGTTACTGCTCTGGCTCTCCTGCAGCTGATAACACAGAGGCCTCCAGGGGAACCAGAGAAGCACAGGGAATGTAAGACATCCCCCGAAAATAAGACCTCCTTCCAGTTGTGCCTCTCGCTGTAATATAAGGCACCCCCCCAAAAATAAGACCTCCCTGATAATAAGGCCTCCCCCGAACATAATGTCTCCCCGGAATATAAGGCCCCCGAAGCAACTGTAAGGCATCTGACTCCTGATTTAAAGAGACCTCGCCCTGCCTGAACAGCTCCGGCTGCGCTGCGGCCCATCAGTGAGCTGGTTTGTGATGACAAATACGGTATCATAGACAGGTAATAAATTTCCTTTATATATTTTTTTTAATTGATTTTTTTACAGAGAGGAAGTCAGAAACATCAATGAGTGAGAGACATCAATCAGCCGCCTCCTGCACACCCCACAGTGGAGATGTGCCTGCAAGCAAGGTCCGTGCCCCCAACCGGAATCGAACCTGGGACCTTTCAGTCCGCAAGCCGACGCTCTATCCACTGAGCCAAACCGGTCTCGGCTCCTTTTTTGTGTGTGTGTGTTCAACAATAAATGTGTACCGTATCCTTCTTCGTGGAAAAAAATAAGACATCCCCTGTAAATAAGACCTAGCGCATCTTTGGGAGCCAAAATTAATATAAGACGCTGTCTTATTTTCGGGGAAACAGGGTAGTATGCCGGTCCCCACCAAGATAGGAAGGTCTTACATGTGGGACCTTGCCGAAAACAGAGAGTGAGAAATGTGTTCTCACTGAGCCACTCGCTGCAACGTGGCTCATGTTTCCATCCCTGATTTCCTCTCCGAGGAGGCAATGCTCCCTCACTTGGAGGACAGAGCGGGTGTTACATGACATGTCATACCTGCACACCACGGACAGGCGGCTGGGCGTGAGGTATGGCTCTCCTATCTTCCATGCGCTGGCCCCCTCCTCCTCCTCCTGATGTGCTCTCTGCAGGTGTTTCCATCGTCTCCTGCTGCAGCTGCGGAGCCTCATAAATCCTTGCCTCACGCCTCTTCGCAATTTGCTGTAATAGAGAAGTTTCTCGGGAGTCAGGGACTGATTAAAACCCCTCACATGTGAATGAAAATGAATGATGATTGTCTTTTTTGAACACAATAAATTACCGGTAATGATCATGCAGGAAACAAAATGACAGTGATTTTGTTTCATGGGTTTTTTTTTTCCTAGCAGGTCTCCTGTTCTCACTATGGGTGTGTTGTCTACTATTCGCTCACGAGCCACATAGGTGGAAGGTACATACGTGGAAGATAAAGCACAGATTCCCACCCGGTGGGAAAGGCCATTGGAAGGGTTTCTGGAGGAGTGGGGTTGGGCCGTCAATCCTGGACTAAGCAGAGAAATCAGAACATGAGTGATTTGCAATCAGGACAACAAATTAGTCTCAGGATGAAAAAAGAAAATTATGCTTGCATGTATCATTTAAATATTAACATTTCTGTTTCTTTAAGAAGTAATTAAAGTGCTACCATTTTATCCTGGCTAATATATATATTCAGAAAACAGAATGAAAAGGCTTTGAAAGGAGACATGTTTGTAAGGATGAAAAGTGAGATTAAGGCAGGAGGGTCCCTCCATGGGCTATGCTTCAACATAGTTGCAGGGAAAACAGTGATGACACTTTTTAAAAATACATGTTTATTGATTTCAGAGAGGAAGGGAGAGGGAGAGATAGAAACATCAATGATGAGAGAGAATCATTGATTGGCTGCCTTTTGCCTGCCCCCAGCAGGGGATCTAGCTGGCAACCTGGGCATGTGTCTTTGACAGGAATCGAACCTGGGACCCTTCAGTCTGCAGGCTGATGCCCTAGCCACTGAGCCAGACCAGCCAGGGCCAGTGACGACATTTGAAAGCTGTAAGGCTCTCAGGCTTGGGGAGTCAGACACTGGGCCACACGGGCAATGAAATTTAACATCCAGATCTCAAAAGGTAGATGGGCTGTTTCAACTTTTGTGTTTAGCCCCGAAACTGGAACAGAATGCCATTCAAAGTAAACAAAACAAAACAAAACAAAAACTAGCTGTATAGAGTGAGAGAGAGAAAAGGCAGGGCGAATGAAGTTCAAACGATAGGAAGCCATCTCTGAACGACCTAAATTCCAATGAGAAAAACTGCAAATGCTTTGAAATCAAATGGTTCATTGGAAAAATGTTAGCCAAATAGTCAGAGGAAAAAAGTCTTGCTCAGTGCTATTTGCGATGCTAAGTGCAAGCCTTTCATTATGAATTTAATGGAGGAAAGTGAGGTAAGCTAAAATTCTGGACCACAATACATGCGGCTTATCTTCCTGAGAAGAACACGTGTCATGGTGACTTGTTCATGGTTAGCATACAATCTTACTGTCTTCTTTCCCTCCCAACCCCAATTCTGCATCTATTTTGGGACCCAGATTGGGGCCCCATCTTGGTGCTTTATTGATGTAATGGGGCTAACATCCTTTCTGTGGTTTGGGTTGTTTCTTGATATATTTCTGTGTTTATTTTTTTATCATATAAATGTTATTTCAGTGTTTGTATTTATGTTCTTTAGCAGGTGTGATGATAAATATGTAAATATATAAATATATAAATATATACATGCATCAAATCATCGTGTTGTACACCTTAAACTTACACAGTATTGCCAAGACCGATTTGGTTCAGTGGATAGAGCATCAGCCTGCAGACTGAAAAGTCCCAGGTTCAATTCTGGTCAAGGGCATGTACCTTGATTGTGGGCACATCCCCAGCGGCAGCTGATCGATGTTTCTTCTCTCATCGATGTTTCTAGCTCTCTGTCCCTTTCCCTTCCTCTCTGTAAAAAATCAATAAAATATATTTTAAAAATTTCCTGTTAAACTTATACAGTGTTATGTGTCAATTGTATCTCAATGAAGCTGGGAATATATATGTATTATATACATATATGTATATACTGATGGTTTGTCGATGATCACATAAGCATTTTTCCAAGTTTACTTTTCACATTTATTGGTAAGTCCTATTATAAACATAGCATTCTGGTCCATGAAGTGTTTATACCAAAATTTACTTCAACGTTCGCAATTGTCAAGCTATCTCTAATTTATCACAATACTATGCTAAACGAAGTACAGAAATTTTCATATTTCCTGTTATTTCTGTACATAACACAAAATAAAAATGTCAATGTTTTATGGTTCCTAGGGCTTATTGCCAGTGATCTGCAGAAAAGATTGTATCCACTTACACTGCCTTTGCCACACCTTCTAGATCTCATCGTTCTTTTCTTTGTAAACTTATTAACATTGGGGTATTTTTACTGTAAGTCTCATTAGAAAAGAACCCAAGCAGTTCTACACAGTGAAATACTCTTTCTTCCCCAACTTAATGGAGACTGTCTCCTCTCTTAAAAAGCCAACCCGGATTCCCACTATTCCATTAAGGTTCCAAGACCGGCCACTTCTGAGGGTCCTCGCCCATCTCTGAAGTGCGTTGGCATGCATTCTCTGCTTCTCTCTTGTTGGCACTTTTGGGCGATTCTTTTCAAGCAAATCTGTCATGGCTCCCACTAAGACTTTTAGTTCCTGATGAACTAACTGGCATTCTTCCATTTCTCACAACTCCTACTGTAGCACACCGATGCACAGAGGAAGTACACAGCAAGCCTTGTTAGTGGCTGCTGCACAAATTGAACTCATGCAAGTTAGACACCCTCTGGAAGGTCTTTCTTCCCAGAAGCTCGGATTGCACCCCTCCAGCTCTGCATCTTTGTGGGTCCAGTGATAGGATGAACTCATCACTTGCTTTTGAGTTTCTCCATTACCTGCACTGGGAAAGTGATTTGAGAATTGGAGGGCACCCCTCGGGGGACAGTGCCTTTCTTTGGAATAGTTTACCCAGAGCCCCTTTCAGCCCATCTGCAGGCCTTCTGTGATGCAGACCAACTCAGGACTCGGGATTTGTGTGTTCAGTATTATGTGTCAGAGCAAAAGTGACAAACACATGGACTCCATTTTGGGGGGAAAACAGATCTCTCCCATTAGCTTGATTCCAAGTGGTTTTTTTTTTTTTAGATTATATATATATATATAATTGATTTTTTACAGAGAGGAAGGGAGAGGGACAGAGAGTTAGAAACATCGATGAGAGAGTGACATCGATCAGCCGCCTCCTGCATGTTCCCTCCTAGGGATGTGCCCGCAACCAAGGTACATGCCCCTGACCCAAATCAAACCTGAGACCTTTCAGTCCGAAGACTGACGCTCTATCCACTGAGCCAAACCGGTTTCGGCTGATTCCAAGTTTTCTGAGTTGCATCTCTGCCCTTCTGCAGCTGTTACCTACATCCACTGCCTCGCCACTCTTCGAAATTCTTTAAAACATGGAGTCCTCACAGCACAAAGAGCTCATGCTCATGCATAATTCAAGTAATTAATACATAAAATATTTTCCTTGATTTCCTGCTCAGTTTAGCCAGGACTGAACGATTGCTTCGGGAGACAAATTAGAGCAAGAAGATCCTTTCGAGTTAAGATGCGGAGCTGGGCTCTGATCCCTGTGAGAGGCTGGGACCATGAGGCCAGGTTTTCCTTGTATGTTTTCCGAGGGAGACAGTGTGTGCAGCACCGCAGCCACGGCGAGCTGGACAGTCCTCCTCGAGCAGACGAAGCCTTCGGTCACAACTCACCTCACTCATCTCTCCTGTGCTCTTGGGCTAGTAACGGAGGCTCTGTTTCCTATCCCAACCTTTTGACTTCCTGGGTTTCTATGAGACCTCGGTAAGATAATGTGTGAGAAATACTCAGCAAAGTGTCACATAGCAAATGCTCTGTCAGCGTGGACTGTGGTTATTGTCAGCCATTCGAAATGCCCTCTGACCCCAGCCGACCTGCCTCTCAACCCTCACCTTGTTGCACACGATTCACCTTGCTCTCCATGCTGGCCAGATTCCTCTTCTGTCGGTTTTTCCAATAAACTCTAACCTTTCTTGAATTTTAAAACTTTACATATGATTCTCCCCCTGAAATCCTTGAAATCCACCTTCTTAATCCAACTACCGTATTTTCCGATGTACAAGATGACTGGGCGTATAAGACGACCCCAACTTTTCCAGTTAAAATATAGAGTTTGGGATATACCCGCCCTATAAGATGACACCCGGTGTATAAGACGACCCCCGACTTTTGAGAATATTTTCCTGGGTTAAAAAGTCATCTTATACACCGGAAAATACGGTAACATCTCGGACTTGAGCTTGCAGTTTTCCTGCTTTTCGAAAAGCTCTCCAGGGACCTTGTGGAAACCATGGGTCCCTGTTACCAGAGCTGTGGGCCCATCCCCCACAGCTGTCCTGAGTGAGGGCTGCCTAAAGCTCACCCCCCTTCTCCAGAGAACTCCCCTAAGCTAGTGTTTCCCCAATATTATTGTGAATGAAGTCATCTAGAGCAGTGGTTCTCAACCTTTCTAATGCCGCGACCATTTAATACAGTTCCTCGTGTTGTGGTGAATCGTAATGTAAATATCTGTGTTTTCTGATGGTCTCAGGCGACCCTGCTAGCGGTTCTCAACCTGTGGGTCACTGCTGTAGAGCCTAAGACCATCAGAAAACAGGTCACGACCCACAGGTTGAGAACTGCTGACCTAGAGGGTTTGTGGACACTCAGATTTCTGGACCCCATCCTCTGACTCTCTGACTCGGTAGGTCTGGAAATCCCTGAGGACTGCCAGTTTCAATTCCCAGGGGCTGCTGGTCCGTGGATCACACCCTGTGAATGACACTCGTCCATCAAGGAAGTCCTCCTTGCTGAGGATTACAGCAAACTCTGACCATCCTTCCTCCCCAGGGAGGACGGTGACTGACCAACACAGGGGCCAAGAGTGAGGCCAACTCATGCTCCCGAGTCCCCATGGGGTGAGGCTGAGACCACAGCCTTGTGGGGCTCCTTTCTCTGCCCCTCGCCTCTTCTGGGAGCATCCCTCCAGTAAACCAGGTGCTCAGAAGCTCTGTTTCAGCCTCTACTGCCAAGGAACCCAATCGAAGACACGTATGTGCATGAATGGAAACACAGAAAGCACAGAGAGCAGTTATCAGCTTCGCCTAGATGGGAATAGAGAGATTTCCTCCTGGAGAAGGTTCGAGCTCTCTAGGAACACAGAAAGCCTATCTTCCTTTGAAGCCCAGAGCACAGAAAAGGATGCATCCGGCACAAGTCTTCAAAGTGGATCTGCAGCATCTCTAGCAAGCCGGTTGTATCAGAGTCTGTGAGTGCTTGGAATCGCTCGATCGCCAAGGTGCGAGGTTGTCATTTCGCATAATGAGACAACCTGTACTTTGCAGGGCCTTCCACAGCGAGACTCGGTAAATTCTGCATCAGGCAGCGCGAGGAAGCATCTCTTAACGACCCCAACAACTACCACGGCACCGGCTGCGATCTGCCAATAGGAGATAATGCTGATTCACGGCCCAGTTTTCTGCCAGCAATGAAACGAGAGAGCGAGCAGGGTTCAAAGGCCGCGGCTACGTTTGGGTTACAAGCCGGGCCGGCGGACGGGGAACGGGATGGATGAGGAGGCCTCCGTGGCCCGTTCCTAGAAATGGCCGGTGGGGTCCCCCCCCGTGGCCAGCACTGTTGAAACAGCATCATCTTGGCAAAGCAGAACGAATGGGCCCAGGCCTCTTCCTGGAGCAGGTGGCACTGCCCCCTTGTGCAGGCTGGCACGCCTGGAGCGGAGGCTGCAGCCATCTGGCCCGCTGTCAGGAGATCCCGTGGATGCTGAGCTTGGACCGCAGGGCAATTAGCAAAGCTCCCCGCAGCAGCTTAGCAAAGGCTGGAGTCCTCCCGTCAGTGCGTTCCTCAGGCCTGCCATGACAGCATCCGCTCGGCTCCCCTGTACTGCAGGGAGGCCATTAACCAGAGCCACCTGGTCTGTGGCTAAAAATAACCAGGTCTCCGCATAGGTAGCTGCCCCAGGCAGATGCAAAAAAGGGAGGTACACTACCTGAGAAGGAGCCCCTTTGCATGTATTTTCCAGCTTACACATTTTTAACAACAGGGGGCGTTAGGCCTCTATGCTGTGGGTGGTTTGTATGGGTGACTGCTCCAACTGCCATTCCTTTCCCGGTTGCACCTGGCAGTTCCATAAGCGAAATGTGCACCCGGGCGCCGTTCCCAGAGCCTTTTACAGTCCTCGAGTGCGTTAAAGAAGGGCGACGCTGGCTGGAAACATCACCAGAGATTTCACGGATACGGCAGTTCCCACCGCACACTGAGAGCCAGAGCAGGCTGGATCCCCGTTTATCTTTCAATAAAGATCCTGAGAGAGGCTATAACAGGAGAAGGAAATGCCTTTCCCCCCGAAGCGTTTCACAGTTCCTTCCCGGGTTTCATTCCTTTCTGAAACTGAGACAGTCTGCGTGGCAACGGGAGGAGGGAATTTCATCTGGAAGTTGATGTAACCCAGCTTCTCACGGTGGCCTCTCTCCCTCTCAGACCTGTTTGTCCAGAGCAGTGGTTCTCAACCTTTCTAATGCCTCGACCCTTTAATACAGTTTCTCATGTTGTGGTGACCCCCAACCATAAAATTATTATTTTTGTTGCTACTTCATAACTGTCATTTTGCAACTGTTATGAATCGTATCTGTGTTTTCCAATGGTCTTAGGCGACCCTTGTGAAGGTGTTGTTTGACCCCCCAGAGGGGTCGGGACCCACAGGTTGAGAACTGCTGGTCCAGAGGCATTTCCTGCTCTGTATCTTCCAAGTACAACATGAGCAGCATCGGATACGTAAATAATATTGATCTCACATCTACGCTGGGGGAAAAAGGAAAATAATTCTAGAGGATGGAAACACGATTAGCTCTGGATCAGAAAAGTAGAGTGGAATATGGTTCCACTATTAAGTCCTGGAGGCATCTGGGCTGTTACTTGAACAGTGAGCTCAGAAAACCCTCAGGAAACACGCGAGGAGGCATGAGGGGCCCACCTTGAAGAGAGCTCTGTATGTGTTAGACATCATTTGTTTATCAGCTCGGCGGCTCATGGGGACTGTGGCCGTGGGAAAAGATGCCTAACAGGCACACTTCTTTTCACACCGGCACGGAAATGACTGATGATTTTTTAAAGAGTGAAAAATGTAATACTGGGGAACCACGCCCTCGTAAGGGCCCCATTAAGGGAGATTAGGTTTCAAAATGCAGTGGTACCTCGAGATATGAGTTTAATTCGTTCTATAACCTTGAGGCGTGGGAAACTATGAGACGCTCGAGTCGTGGTAAACTGGTGGGTCGTGTGCAGCCGGCCGATCCGAGCGATGACTCCTCTCTCAGATGTTGCTCGTATTTCAAAGCAAAAATCGCTCGCTCCACGGCTCGTATCTCAAAAATCTCGTATGTGAGGGCACTCGTATCTCGAGGTACCGCTGTAATTTAACCCAAAGTCTTCTGTGAAAGACAGTTTTGCCTCAAGACTCCTAGCCGCCGAGAGGAAAGGCAGAGCCGCGCTTCTCAGGACACAGCTGCTTTTCCTTCCCCACGGCCCCCCTCAACATCCAGCTCCGGCCTTTCTCCCCATTTCCAGCTGGAGGGAAAGAGACCCCAGAGATGGCGTGACAGGTCTGAGCAGCTTTCTGGCACTCCTCGGTGGGGGTCAGAGCAGTCTGAACACCCCCTGCCTGGACACCGAGAAAGAGGTGATCCCCAAAACTCCTCTCTTTGGAGTAACTTCCATAGAGTCCCCAACTGGAGCACCCCCCAACTGGAGCACCCCGACCTGTGGACCTGTGCCCGGGACCGAAGAAGCAGCTGCCTGCCGGCAACAACTCTTGACTTGTTCCTACCCATGCAATTTTTTTTCTACAAAAACCTTATAGCAGCGGTTCTCAACCTGTGGGTCACGGCCCCTTTAGGGGTCGAACGACCCTTTCACAGGGGTCACCTAAGACCATCGGAAAATGCAGATATTTACATCACGATGCATAACAGTAGCAAAATTTCATGGTTGGGGGTCACCACCACATGAGGAACTGTATGCAAGGGTCACGGCCTTAGGAAGGTTGAGAACCACTGCCTTATAGTCAAGTGTTTTGACTTAATATTTTTTTGTCATTTTTCTCTCAGGTACCTCTTTCAGGTGGCCTGGTCCTGATGAAAACGTTTATCTCAGTAATTCTTTTTGCATCATTGTAGGCGGTTTATAGTGGCTGACTTGTCTTTTATTATATAAGTAGAGGCCCAGTGCACGAAATTCATGCACTTGGAGACAGGTCCCTCAGCTGAGCCTGTGCCCTCTTGTGATCTTGGAGCCCTTGGGGAATGTCTGACTGATGGCCTAAGCCGTCAGCCGGACATCCTTAGCGCTGCTGTGCAGGGGTGAGCGGCTCCCGCCACCACCGCTGCCCTCGCCAGCCGTGAGTGTGACTTCTGGTGGAGCAGCACTGTGGGAGCACGCTGACCACCAGGGGTCAGCTTCTGCACTGAGCATCCGCCCCCTGGTGGTCAGTGCGCGTCATCGCGACCAGTTGTTCCACTATTCAGTTGATTTGCATATTAGCCTTTTATTATATAGAGTTTCAATGTTATGTATCGGTGATGCACCTCACAAATTACAGTCTAATTAAAATTTTTTTTTACACACAGCCACCCGGAGTAATAAACAATAATTTTCTGCCCTCAGAACCAGAAGTGAAATCATTATAAAAAAATCTTACGAAGAAAAGGGGAGAGGCTGCTGGAGATGTCAAAGATCTCCCCTAAGCATCCTCTCTGACACACGTTATGACAGCACGGGCCATGAGCAAGAACATGCAGTTTGCTCTTGGGGGTCCGTGTTGGTGATTTTTCTCTCAATATATATATATTTTTTTCAGGCTCTCTTGATCCTAACGGAGTGCCTTTCCAGAAATGGCCCTTTGTCAACCAGGGGGCACTTCCCTCCCCATATCTGCTAATGGAGGGTCTTGCCATCAGCCTGAAGCCAAGCATGCGGTGATTTGTGGAGGGCAAGGCGGATGGTTTTCACTCGCATCCCTTTCCCGCCTCTGATGGGGCTGGTGAAAAGGACTTGCCATTGTTTTTTTTTGTTTTGTTTTGCTTTTTGTCATTTGCAAGCTTCTCTTCATTGGAAAATAGAGAGCTGGTGAGATTTGTATTAGGGGTGATTCTTCTTCCTCGAGAGGATGATAGCAGGCCTAAAATTATGGAAGCATAAAAGCTGCAGGTTTCCTATAATAGGCACGGCTCCGTGTTATTAATAACTGTGCACAAGGCACTTTTATGTTGGCAAGCGGCCTCAATCATTTTTATCACGCCAGAGCCGTGGACTTCAGTGAGCTCTTCCATCTCTTCTCCAGACTGGGTCGCAGCAACATGGACAGTGTGAGGGCTGGGGCGAAATTTGCAAGGCCCGCCCAAGAAATAGCATTGAATTATTAATGCAAGAAATAGCTTATACACATGCACACACACATGTGCACAAGCACAGGCATGCAGCAGTTTCTGTTCAGAGGGATATTCCCGTGAGATAAACTCAGCCCCCACATTATCTCATTTAATCCTTGCAAAAACCCTCTAAGATAGCAGTTCTCAACCTGTGGGTCGCGATCCCTTTGGGGGTCGAACGACCCTTTCACAGGGGTCGCCTAAGATCATCGGAAAATGCAGATATTTACATCACGATGCATCACAGTAGCAAAATTTCATGGTTGGGGGGTCACCACCACATGAGGAACTGTATGCAAGGGTCGCGGCCTTACGAAGGTTGAGAACCACTGCTCTAAGAAGAATGCTGTGATTGTGTCCTCTGTACAGAGGTGTAGAGAAGTTAAGGAACATATCACAAAGATAGCAAATGGCAGAGCCTGGATCAAATCTAGGTGCCTGGTCTCAAACCTCAAGTCAAAATGGTAGGTCTGTCTGGTAAGAGCACATACAATGGGCCAAGGGATGGCCCGTGCCCTCCCACAAACCCTTCCCCACTGTGTGCAGAGGCCCAGCGTCTATACCGAGGATGGTATTTTGCGTGTAGTGTAAGGTAGTGGTGCAGTTTTATTATTTTGCATGTGGCCATTCAGTTTCCCCAACACCATTTAGTGGAGAGACCGTCCTTTTCCCATTTTATGTCCTCGGCTTCTTTGTTGTAAGTTAATTGACCATCTATGTGTGGATTTATTTCTGGGCTTTCTATTCTGTTTCATCGGCTTTGTGTCTGTGTTTATGCCAATACCATACGATTTTGATTTGTGGGAACCTTGATTCTTAACCATAACCCTAAGTGGCTTTCAGACAAGAACTGCCACAAAGTACAGAATTTTATAAAATAAGCATACTATTGAAGCAATAACCTTACCAATAATGACTCCTAAGAAAATATTTGGGCCATTCTCATTTTCGAACATTGAAACGAACATCTTAAAAATAAAATATTGGCATCTGTATTATAGCAACATGAGTAATACACCCACATCAACTATATTTATTTTAGCAATAGTAGGAAATCTATTTAATTAATAAAGGAGAAAAAAATTCAAATAATATCAATGTCAGAATAGATACATAATTTAACTTCAGTTCTGATTTTTAAAAATTAACCGACTTTCAATGGCAAAATATTAAAGAGGTAAACAAAAAAAAGGATGTATATTCTCTTCTTCATTATGTATATTGTTGTACAAGTCAAACGAAATAAGAAAAAAGATATTTCGATATTTGGAAGTTGCAAGGGAATTGCTATAATTACCTGCAGATTTGCCCTGTGAAAATTCAAGAGAATCGAAGTAACAGTAATGAGAAATGTAAAGAACAATTTGGTAAGTAGGCTGAATAAGAAGGGCTATTAAACAAGTCAATATCTTCCTGGACTTATTACCCACATTTATATTGAGGTCATTTTTATAACAGATTTAGCGATACACTTTGAATAGAAACTTTAGGTTGACCAGCCCTTTAAAAATGTGATGCTGTTTTGCTTTGCCATTCTCTAAGAATCTTGGTTTGTACCCCCATTTGTTATGTATTTTGCTTAAATTACTAGAAACACTTCTCAAGGCCCTGGCAAGTCTAAATGGATTTTGGCAGAAGTAACCATGTGCCCACCGCCAGTTCCTCTTCTGAACCTTTGGCAGACACCATTCCTAAGTCCTGACACCTCTTTCTGCCTCAGAGATGGCCTCCAAGTCTTTCTCAGTAGAGCTTCTACTGACTGATTGGCACGGTTGTAGGAAGTATACACAATTTTTCTTTCCCAGTGAGGGAAATTCGCGTCAGTCCACCCAGTGGATTTCCAGCATTTTCCCTAACCTCTGTCTTGCTACCAGTTCAACTTTGTGGCGTCTTCTCAGGAGCATCAAGGGATGTAGATGTAATTTGTTAGAAAGTAAGCCTTTTTTGGAAATGGGATGATCAGAGGTTGTCACCAGTTGATTCAAAGGGAACATCAAAATTCACTCCTGAATTTTCTGTAACCGATAGCCTTAGAAGAGAGGGCTGGACAGTTTCTTTCTGGCTATCCTGTCAAACAACTTTGCACCAGGTGTCTGTCGTTCATAGTCATGTCTAGCTGGCAACAATACCAAGTGCTCCCGTCAGTCACTAGGGAAGTTCCAAATCTGAGTAGAAACAATTAGAGAAATACCAGTCAGAAAGAGAAAAGGCATATTTTAACACATATTCTCCAATGAGAGTTGGTATAACGATCCAAGAAAATAGCATAGTTATGAGGACGAAGCATATATGTTTCAGAAGACAGATACAGGGTCTCACTCTATGTCAGGAGATAACCATTAAACAACGGATATCCTCAAAGAATTGTATTAGACACTGTGGAATTGAAAGTAAAGATAAAATAGGTATGCATAGGTGTGTCAATCCTCAGTGTTACCTTCTAGAACAGCGGTTCTCAACCTGTGGGTTGCGACCCTTTGGGGGTGGAACGACATTTTCACAGGGGTCGCCTAAGACCATCGGAAAACAGATACTTACATTATGATTCATAATAGTAGCAAAATTACAGTTATGAAGTAGCAATAATTTTATGGTTGGGGGTCACCACAACATGAGGAATTGTATTAAAGGGTCGTGGCATTAGGAAGGTTGAGAACCACTGTTCTAGAAGAATAAATCAAACAACTGGAATTGGGTCCTAGCAGTCACCAGTGGAACCTTGTGAGAGACTTGCATTTGCACTTAAAGGGGAAGTGAACTCTTTAGTACTACAGAATATTGAGTGAGCTAGCCCTGCCTTTTTTCTACCCTGATGTCACTCTTCCACTTCGGTCGTTTACCCAAGGACACCATTGCAGAGCCCTATGGGACTTCATTCACAGAAACAGTCGCACAGTCCATACCCCATCCTTGAAGGACCTTCTTTTAAGTCTTGGAAGACAATCTTTCTCAGCTTCCTTACCTTTGCTCATGCTTTTCCTTCTGCTTAGGAGGTTGTTCCTCCACACTTCCATTCTTTGCGTGGCTGACGTCTTTCCATCTCAGTGTCTTGGTTGACATTTTGCTTTCTCACCGAGGCTGACTCTGAATAATCTCAACCGCGCACCCCCATACGTATCTCTTTATTGTCCCATTGTACTCCATGCTTTCACTTCACAGCACTAGTTAAAATGTGCAATTGCATATTTATTTTGAGTTTTCTTAATGTTTGTTTTCACAACTAAGTTATATGGTGTTGTTTTTTTTTTTGAGAGCAAAGATCATGTTTGTTTTGTTTAATAGATCAGATGTCTAGCAAACTCCTTGCCATTTAGTGACCCAAATTTAATAAAATATTGAATGGATAAATAGGTGAAAGAAGGCGAGTTACCTAAGTACATTAAGAAGTAACACAATTAATGGTGTGGGAGAGACACAGAGTAAGACTGAACCCAGAGAGTGAGAAATCACATCTAACTGGAATGTGGGAAAGGATTTTATGAGTTTGGTGGTATTGGAGATTTAAGTAAAAGAAACAGTTGCATCAGGACATGTATTTAAGTTGGAAGAACAAGAACTCTGCAGTTTAATAGAACTCTAAATTTAAGTAAGTTTGTGAATTTAAGCCACGTAAGCCCACCACGGTTGTTTCATGTGTGAAATAGAGGCTGTGATGATTTAAAGTAAATGAGATAACATTTGGAAACACTTATTCAGTTCCTGCCATAAAGTAGATAATTGATCTGTGATAGTCATTGTCATTATGTAGATGAGATAGGGCTTTCTAAACCAACCAGACAGAATCAATCAAGGAATGAGGTGGAACAATGAAGCAAAAAGATAGGGGGGCCACGGCTTTGGACTTGACTGGAATTATGTGAAAGGAAGGAGAAACAAGTGTGATTTGAAAAGATAGGGATTCAGATTTTTTTACTTGGGGTTGGTGGGGGGCTCATGAAAGGCTTCTGGTTGCAAGGGTGAAATGGTCAGAGTTAGATTTCAGGAGCGTTGATTTGACCTCAAGGTTGGGAGAGTTAGAGAAGGGAAAAAGTCCTTGAGTTGCTATGGTAATCATAGAGGAAATACTCTACAAGTGGCATGAGTTTGTGGGAATTTACAGAAGAGAGAGGCATTTGGACACAGTCTTCTGGATTGCTGGGTGAATTTTGGAAAATTAAATGGGCCCGAGACTTTGAGGACCCAGAGACAAGTCGGATCTTCCTTCAGAGGCAAGTCATGCTGAAGCAGTTTGACATTATCAATTAATATTTATATGAAAAACGTAGGAATTTCTGTTGATGTCTCTCTTTGGTGAAATTTGTGCAAAAGTGATGTTTACATTAGACAACTTACTGTGATATTCAGATATTGATATATCTTTTTGATAAAGAAGAAGGACATGCTTACTATGGAAAGCAGGAATTGGGATGAAAGGGAAATGTGAGACATCAGTACATCCATCATAATGCTGCTGACAGAATTACATCTAAACTTCTATATATCTGTATGTAATTGCAACTGTATCTAAATTTTATCGACATTTTTATATACTTTTGCCATTGCTGTTGAAGTTTAGTTACTAATATCTACAGCACAAATTGGAACAATGCTTTCAGAAAGCAATTTGTCTATACATATGTAACAGATTCTTCAAAATCTTTCTCTAAGACAGGATCCATGGCTGAAGCATTAGATGCCAGCCTTGGGACCACACTCAGCCAGATCCCCAGATAAAAGAGAGTATCTATTAAACAAATAAAGAAATCAATTGCGAAAAGCTTTGAACCTTTAATTCGTGTGAATGAGTAGTTCAAAATATGCAGAAGAAAACTTTAGAATTTAAAATATTTAGGAGCCTTTAATACTAGTTTATAAGAATTCTCACTTGGTAAAAGTATAAAAAATTACCATAAATGAATGGTTAAGTAAATTATGTCGAGTAAGATGAAAACAATACAGGGTGGGGTAAAAGTAGGTTGGCAGTTGTTTGTTTGGAAAATAATATAATAAATAATAATAATAATATAAGAATAAACTCTGTGTTTTGCATACTTACAAACTGTAAACCTACTTTGATACCATGCTGTATAATAGCTTATCTCATAAAAGAGTAATGTGCAAATTAACCATCAATCCACTATACCTGCAAGCCACACTCACCAGCCAATCAGGAATGAGTATGCAAATTAACCCCAACCAAGATAGCTGTGGCCACAGAGCAAGCAGGAGGGAGGCTTGGGTTTCCCCAGCAATGGAGGAAGCCAAACTTTCCACACACCCTGTCAAGCCTAGGCCTCCACTAAAGGCTACAAAGTTTTAATTATAGAAGATAAATAAATCCCAACAACAATGGCAGCAGCCACGGAGCTAGGGAGAGCAGAAGGCTAGGGTTGCCACTGGTGATGGAGAAAGCCAAGCTTCTGCAGCCCTGGCCTGTCTTGGCCTCCACTTAAGGCTACAAGGTTTCAATTATAGAAGATAAGTAAATCCCAACAGAAATGGCAGCAGCCATGGAGTAAGCGGGAGGCTTGGCTCCACTCCAGGCTACAAAGTTTCAATTGTAGAAGATAATATAGATCCCAGGGCCTATGCCTGAGTCGCTGGGGGGCATGGCCGGCCTGCAAACTACCACAGGCCCCTCGCCCAGGCTGCCCCATGCCCCAAGGGAATCCACCCTGATCTGGGACACCCTTCAGGGCAAACCAGCTGGCCCCCACCTGTGCACCAGGCCTCTATCTTATATAATAAAAGAGCAATATGCAGATTGACCGTCATTCCAACACACAAGATGGCTGCCTTGAAGTGGTCAAAGATCCTGTCCCCATATGGGCATAAGATGGCCAGCAGGGGAGGGAAGTTAGGAGGGACCAGGCCTGCAAGTGAGGGCAGTTGGGGGCAATCAAGCGTGCAGGGGAGGGAAGTTAGGGGAAAATAGGCTGGCAGGGGAGTGGTTAGGGTGTGATCAGGCTGGCAGGCAGAAGAGGTTAGGGGCAATCAGGAAGGCAGGCAGGTGAGCAGTTGGGAGCCGGCAGGCCCAGTGAAATTGGGCCTAAATGGGCAGTTGGACATCCCTCATGGGATCCCAGATTGGAGAGGGTGCAAGCTAGGCTGAGGAACACCACCCCCTCCACCATGCACAAATTTCTAGTTTTATAAATAATAAGATCTTATGTGAGAAAGCTGCATACAATATTTTACATGCAGAGAGAGTGTAAGAAAAATGTGGTAATAAAAAACTAAGTGATAGCCAAAACCGGTTTGGCTCAGTGGATGGAGTATTGGCCTGTGGACTGAAAGGTCCCAGGTTCGATTCTGGTCAAGGGCATATATCATGGTTGCAGGCACATCCCCAGTAGGGGGCATGTAGGAGGCAGCTGATAGATGTCTCTCTCATTGATATTTCTAGCTCTCTATCCCTCTCCCTTCCTCCCTGTAAAAGTCAATAAAATATATTTAAAAAAAAGTTAAGTGATAGACAAAATGTGGAAAGTAACCCATCTCATGTCAACAATTTGTTTCGGGGTGAGATAAGTCTTAAGTATAATTGTTATCTTTTAAATCTTCAATTTTCCAAAACTTCAGTAATAACCATGAATTCCTTTATTATAACAAAAAGCATATCTTATTTTAGAATCCAAAATCAACAAAAAAGAACAAATTTCTCAAATTTAAATTAATACCAAGAAAGAGCTTGGTATTGGGTCACTATTCTAATTTCTGGGGGGTATGTTCACATCAAAGTTTTAGGGTGTCTTGTGAGAAAAGCTATCCATGGTAAAAAGTACTGAGAAGTGCTGGGGTAACTAAAGTTTGAGAGCATTCTGTAGTGTAGTACTTGTTCAGAGCATTCAATAAGGTCACGTATATTTTGCAGACTAATTTGACTCTTATCTCTGTGGAAAGCATTTCCAAGTCTTTCTCATCCTAGCCAACCTCCTTGGATGTAATAATTGTAATACAGACCAATGATTGAATCCTTACTACACTATCTACCAGCATAAGAATATTTACATGCATAATCACATTTGGTGCTTGCAACAATTCTCTCATTCCCATTATATAGATGAGAAAACTGAGGTTACAAATTTCCCTAAATCCACAGAGCAAGTAGATTAAGAGACAGATTCTGAACCCCGATATTCTGTTTTTGCACAGTACCAGACCCTGCTTTCCATGTTACGGGAAAATTATCCTGCTGTATTCAAAACACATAAGTACAAATATTCTAGCAATCGCATCCTCAAAAGGAAGATTCCAAAGCTGGTTTTTTTTTCCCCCCTTTCTCTGGGCCCTCCTTATTGCTACACTCTCCAAAAGAACAGAATTCACGTGACTTTCACTCCCAGGAGAGCCAGGCCATATCTTTAATCTTCAAAACAAATGTTGAAGCCAAAGAGTATTTCTGACATTTTAATTTATTATCTGTGTTTGAGATGGGAAAGAGATTTGAGTAGTGTTGGAGATAATTTGATTTTTGCTTTGGATAGCACAGGCAGTATCAATCATGGAAACATTTCCCCATAGCTCTTTTCCAGATATTTGTTGCCAGGATGGGATGAATAAACAAAAGTACAATTTGAATATAACAGCTCTTATTCCACAATGGAAGACATATGGTCTTATGTGGGAGAAAAAAAAAAAAGACATAGTTTACCTTCAAAGCAGCTGAGAGAAAGCTGCCAAGTCTAAACATTTGTCATTTCTATGACACTTCACTTACGGTGTGTATGTCCTTAATCATAACCTGCTGAAGTTGAGCATGGTGTCATGGCAAATTAAAAAAAAGTACTTTCCACTTAAATGAAGATTCATTTTAGCTCCCATAAAACAGTTTGTGCGAAATATACAGGGGGGTGCAAAAGTAGATTTACAGTGTGAGTACACAAAACACAAAGCTCACTATTGTATTACTATTTATTAATTACTGTATTCTTTTCTGTATAAACAACTATAAACCTACTTTTGTCCCATCCATAGACAGGGTTATAAAGAACAAGGCACAAGTTTGAGCCTTCAGACGT
Source organism: Lasiurus cinereus (assembly GCA_011751065.1). Taxonomy (NCBI): domain Eukaryota; kingdom Metazoa; phylum Chordata; class Mammalia; order Chiroptera; family Vespertilionidae; genus Lasiurus; species Lasiurus cinereus. The sequence continues at coordinate 31,329,724 of JAAGEH010000125.1, read as the reverse complement.
TTAGTGAAAGGCATTCTTTATTCTAGGACCTCATCTTTCCAGAGTTCCATGGAAAAGCAATGCAAGTTCAAAATGATTAAAGAATGATGTAAAGTGTTTGACTCATGAGAGTTTGGATATTTGTTTACATAAAGGAATGTGGGTATCAATTTGCTCCTGTGTTTAGATTCTGTTAGATCAGTGGTTCTCAACCTGTGGGTCGCGACCCCTTTGGGAGTCAAATGACCTTTTCATAGGGGTCGTCTAAGACCATTGAAAATGCAGCTATTTACATCACGATGCATAACAGTAGCAAAATTTCATGGTTGAGGGTCACCACCACATGAGGAACTGTATGCAAGGGTCGCGGCCTTAGGAAGGTTGAGAACCACTGTGTTAGATAAACAAAGTTTCCTTTAAAATATCAGTTTTTATGCAAATTAAGTATTTTACAATTATTTAGATTTATCATACAAAATTTTACATGCTATCTCTAAACATGTAACTATTTTTAAGGATAAAAAAGCACAGAGTTTGAAGATCATGGGTACTAATTCCTCACCAACACAGTTAGAAAATGAAAACTAGTTTTGGGGGCTAGCCATCACTGTGATTATGTGAAGTATATTAATATAGCCTATTATGTGTATTAACAATATAAATGCTAAGATAATTAAGACCTGATGCAGAATTTGTCAGTCCCAAATAGATGAGTGGTTATTTTCAGTCATGCTACCTCAAGTATGATACTGCAAGATCGGAAATGTAAAATTAAAAATCATCTCAAAAAAGTGGGCAAAACATGTTGTATGTACATTCCAAAGATTCAAAGTGGTCATTCCGACTTTGTAGTCTATTGAAAACAGTGGAGCAATCAAATGCAGTGTTTTCAAGCTCCACATTAACTATTTGATGCTATTTTCCTGTCAGATTGATTCTCAAACTTCTACTAATAACAACCAACCAAACAAACAAACAAAAAGATGAATCATGGATAATGGAATAATTCTACTAATGACAAACAAACAAACAAAAAGATGAATCATGGATAATGGAATAATTCTCCTTTCAGTGGAAAAAAAAAGGTCTTACTACTTCAAACAACAGCTTGGGAGGTGGAGGGTGATGTTAATCCTTCACCATTTGTCATCACCTCTTCCCAGAAGTAGATTTCTGTTTCTCCCCATCTAAAAGATGGACACATTCCAAGCAGGAAACATGACAAACACAGATCATGCCGAGATGAAACTACAGCCTTTCCCCATGTCGGTTTCAGATCTAACAAGGGAGGTTTGAGTACATAAAGAGGAAGGAGGAAAACGATTTCCAACTATTACCCGTAGTTACAGTGAAGGGACAAATCTTGAACAAACTCATTAGAGGAAACGTTCTAATTTTTCTCCATATACTCGGAATATTTTATCATAAAATATAATGTATTTACTCATGTATTCTGTGAGAAAAATAATATAATGTTAACATAATAATTAACATTATTAATATAAATAATAACGTTAAAATAATAACATTCTCTGTATGTCCAAATTTCCTTTAAGGTGAATCCACTTCTTTCTTCATTTGATTAAGTGGTACCATTGCTTACATTGCTGTGCTGATTCATGGTTTAGAAAGTTCATCATTTATCTTTTCTCAGTGGATCTATACAACACTCATAGACACATGTTAATATTCCTACTTTACATGAAAAAAAAGCAGAAGACCCCCCAAACATTGATTTTCCCAAGGACACACAGCTAGCAAGCTATATACCTAGTCTGTCATGATCAAATTCAGACATTTTCTCTCTAACAGAATAGAGTATCACCTTCCGAATGGAAAAAAAAAGCCAAACTTATAAAAACAAAGTTGAATGGTGGTTTCCAGGGGCTGAGGGAGTTGGAGTTGGGGAGGTGTTTAAGAGTATGGATTTGCAACTAGTAGATGAATAAGTTCTGGAGATCCATTACTTAGCATAGTTATTATGATCAACAGTGATGCATTACAAACATCAATGTTGCTAAGAGACTAGATCTTAATTGTTTTTACCACGAAAATGAAATGCTAATAATGTGACGTGATAGAGGTGTTAACTAGGACTACAGTGGCCACCATATTGCCATATATAAATGCATCAAACCAACACATTGTATACCTTAAAGTTACATTATTATATGTCATTTATACCTCAATACATTTTATAAACATGAAAAATAAAAAGGGAAAACAGAGCTATCGCTCAAGATCCCACTTTCTTCTCAAGGTTTTCCAATCTATTTTTCAGTCTCTCATACTCTGGTTCAATTTTCAAGGGTGTCAATCACGTTAAGGCATCAGGGTAAGAATGTGAAAAGAAAGCGAGATCTCATCTGTAAAGAGATTTTCACAACTAGAGCAATACTCTAAGGGTGACTTCAGCCTTTGTTCAGGCTTTTGAAAGGCAGGTGGAAGTTTGTTATGAAGTCAGTAAATTAGAATAAAACAAGCAAAGTCTTTTAGAAAATTAGTTTGTCTGGTACCCTGTTTTTTATTTTATTTTTATTTTTATTTTATTGATTTTTTACAGAGAGGAAGGGTGAGGGATAGAGAGTTAGAAACACCCATGAGAGAGAGACATCGACCAGCTGCCTCCTGCACACCCCCTACTGGGGATGCGCCTGCAACCAAGATACATGCCCTTGACCAGAATCAAACCTGGGACCCTTCAGTTCACAGACCGACGCTCTATTCACTGAACCAAACTGGTTCTGGCACGTACCCTGTTTTAAAAAATAAAAGTATTCAGCAATAGCCTAGATTTTGTTTTAAGGTCCAGGGCCTCCAATTTTCCTGCTGTTGTTAGTGGCATCACTACCTGAAATACTCAATGATTTATTCATAGTTGCAAGAAAATGGTCATATTTTCTGGTTGGTATTTTAACCCAATGACAGATTCTAGAGTGTTTGCTCACAACCGAGAATGTCGGCTACAGGTAGAGGAGCAGCAATGCCACCCGTTCTGGGCCCTCCTCTCAAATGTCTGCAAAGAAAGCATGTCCTTTTGTTGGGGAACATTTCTAACCTTCCACATACAAGCAATGTTCATCTTCAGAGATTTTCAGGATCATTAAAAGAGAGGCTAATGACTGTTTTCTGTCTTCAGGCTGTGTGGTTCTCAGCTCAGTGCCCAGGACTTCCCGGTGAGCCTCTACCCTCTGCAGCAGGCGGCATAGTGAAACGATTTCCTGCCAGTGGAGTCAGAAAGTGCTAGAAGGTGCTGTTTACTTTTCATGGGATTTTAAAAATAGTCTCGGGTTGTCCCAGTTTTCTCACCTAAAATACGAGGAATAATAATAGTACCAACATCATAGAGTTGGTTTATGGAATCAGAAGAAAATGCATGTGAAGTGCTTTCTATAACGCTAGCAACTAGGACGTTTTCAATGATTAGTTCTCTCCTCTCAAATGCTTAAGACAGAGAAACTGAGCCACACCTAGGAGCTTGAGGTTAGCTGGTGGTGTAAACCATGGAAATCCTGGCAGATTCTGGGTGATCTTGGAAAGCACAAAGCACAATGAATTCAGTTTACACCCAGGGTTTGTTCTACCATCATCATCCGTCCAGCTTAGAGGTTCTCAGCTGTGTTCCATCCTGGTGAGACCTGAGCCTAAGACCCGATCTGAGTTGTTGTTACTATGGAAGGTAGCAATGGTTTTCAAATTTGGGGGGATCTGGACCTCAGTTATGCCGGAGGCTCCACCGGGATCTCTCTGTTCACCCAAGTATTTATGGACTTCTTAGACCAACCAATACGTCTCCAAATGGTTGGAGTGAGATTGAACATAAGTGTGGTGCAGCTGGTACAGAATCAGTCATCTGAAAACCTGTTGTTTATTGGGCCTAAAGGTATTCATTAAATAAGATATAGGCTATCTTATTTAATATTCTTTACAATATTTAAGATAAATGTTATGTCCTCCTTTACACAGAAAGGCTAAATAAGTTACTTCTGTCACAACAAAAATAGATTACCTGGAACCCGAACCCATACCCAGGTCTGGGTCCCAGATACACATTATTTTCACTCTTTGCAACACATTATCTATCATCCTAGCTAAGACATGATTAATTTTCAAAAATCTGAAAATGCATGGATATTATTCTGTACCTATAGGAGAGTTTATGCAAAAATATTTGCAGAGAGCATCTTCAGTTACTACCCAAAATAAAGAATAGAAAATAATCATATGTATTAATATTTTGGTGACCAGTTGTTCCTACTATTTAATAATTGTCAGTGTCAATTAGTAAGGTTAATTGAGACATATTTAACTTGAAGGGAGGCGTATTATATAAAGAATGGGGGGGTTATAAGGAGGAAGAATAGGTATTTTCAGATCATTTGAACAGTTTTGTAATATTCAGAAATATTTTCAAAGACCCATTTAATCCTAATACTTAGCATTTCTTTTAGAGAACTCTGATTGAATCTGGGCTTTTTTTGCCCAGATGTTTGAACAAAAGGATCATTATGTTCCTTCCTTGTACGTCACAATTCCCACATAATGGCTGCTTTGTTTTGAATGAATTGATAAGGTAGCTTTCACAGAAATATCACTAATCTGCTTAAAAGCACCTTCCACAGCATCTGAACAATGCCTCCACTTCAGTTCGCAACTGTCATCCCCACCCCTCTGCACCCCACCTCCTTCAGTTTCCACTGTTATGGTTCCTGGCGGTGGTTTTCTTGAACACTGCCTGTGAACTTCAGGGAAGGGAAATTTGTCAGGCTGTTCTGCTGACACGATGCAGGCCCAGAAGTGGTGCACTCGGCAAAGAGTGCATGAAGCTAAACCAGAGCGGGCTGCTGACATTCTCGAGCTTCCTGAAGCTGAATTGCAACTTCCTGAACCCACTTTACTAAGTTTTGTCAGTCTTCTTCCTCCCAGATGTCACACCAGTTCAGCTAGCTCCTAACATGTGCTCCAGAACAATTCCTACATATTCCAAGCGACTCTGGGCAAATCACAGTCCAAGTTGTCATCAGTGTGTGTGAGGAAGACGTCAGAATTACAGGGGCTGAAATGGTGGTCTTATAATAGTAGATTGTTTGGGGGATCTTGAAAGTAGGGAGGCTTCAATGGTGAGGGAGCAAATGGGAGAATTACATTGCACACTGATTTAATGAGGCCAGAGTTATCTTTAAGGTCTTCAAACCAAAAACACAACTACAAACAATCCTCGACATACACTTAAAGTTTTTAAGTATATGTTTAGATTTGAGACAGCTCTTAAAATAATTATCCATGATAGGAATTTGACTTGAACAATTAGAAAGCTAATCTATTTTATTGAGATCACAATAAAACACAAACATTGCTTTTGTACCTGGACATTTAAAAATTTTTTAAATTATTTTTTATTGATTAAGTTATTACACGTGTGTCCTTATCTCCCCATGTACCTGGACATTTTGAAGACAATGTTATTCTTGAAGACAAGGATAAACAGAAAAGTCCTGGGAGAGAAGAGCAGTTTGGGAAATAGCCCCACCAAATTACAATGCCTCTATAATTAGAACAGTATCGTATTGGCTCAGGGATGGACAAATAGACTCGCTGAACAAAAAGTAAAGTTCTGATTATATTCAAAGGCATATAGAATCCTAACATATGATAAAGATAGCATCTCAAGTTAGCAGGGAATGAATCGACATTTTAATGAATGACATTGGAAAATTGAGTAGCTATCTATGAAAAGCTATTTTTTTTTTTTGTATAGCACACCATACAAAAAATAAATTACTAATAGTTGAGAGATCTAAATGTTTTTTTTTTAAAGGCTATATGGGTACTAGAAAAGAACGAATGGATTTTATTATAAAATAAAGGGATGGTAAGTTTCTCTTATGATTCCAAATTCAGAAGCAGTAAAAGAAAATAATGGTGATTTCAGTTAAATTACAAAGCATTTACAGTTGAAAGAATGGACAAAGCTCCCCAAAAGTAAAATATGAGGAAAATCTATGTGGGATTCTATAACAAAAAAAAAGTTGAAAATCTCTCATATATAAAGAACTTTTAAAAATTAAGAAGAGGAAGATTAAAAGAAAAATGGGCAAAAAAACACAAACAGTTAACAGAAAATTAATTTAGTATGATCTTTAACTTTGTGAAATGACAATCAGTCCAACTGGAGAGAAATTCAGGCTTTAATGTTCTTAATGTGCTTTAGGATGTCTTCTCAGAGCATTACTGTTAATATTAAACAGGAAGGCCTAATCAGTGCCATAGGGAAGAAAAAGAAATACAGAGTAGAGGGAAGAAATAACACCATTTGTACTTAAAGAGAGCCTGAATGTGTATGTAGAAAATCTTAAAGAATCTACAAAAATGTCCCTGGAACTAATAAGATTCATTTGGGTATAGGATACCAGGTCACAAAATAAAAATAAATTGTCCTGTATGCCAGTAATATGAACTGGAACTTGAAATTAGAAAAAGGACAATTGTGGTCACAATAACATGAAAATTACGAAGCATTTAAATACAAACATATCAAAACATTTCCAGAAATTGTATGTTGAAAACAGTGATAAAAAGAAACCAAAGATCTAAATAAATGGAGAGATATATCAAGCTCACAAATTGAATAGTCAATACTGTTAAGAAGCCAGTTTTCTTTAATTTGATCTATAGAGTCAACAAAGTCTCAATTGAAAATCTTAGCAAAATTTTTTGTAGTTACAGGCTGATCTAAAAGTTACATGATAAGGCAAAGGATCCAGAATGGTTAAAGCCATTCTGAAAAAGAAAAAATGATGTTGGTGAAATCAGATGACCTGATTTTAAGACTTATTATCAATTATAGTAATCAAGACAATGTCATACTGGTGAGAGAGCAGGCACATTGATGAGAGAACCAAAGAGAAAGCCACAAAATGTCCCCCAAAATATAATCAACTGAATTTTTGACAGAGGGTTTCAAAGGCAATTTAAGAGAGAAAGGACAATTAAAAAATAGTGCTGATGTCATTGGATGTCCACATACAAAAAAATCTCAAACCTTTACATTTAAATTTCATCTCATTCATAGATAAACAGTGAATCGCAGACTTAACTATGAAACATAAAATTATACAACTTCCAGTAAAAAGGGGGCAAATCTGTGTGACTTTGGATTTGATAATGAATTTTTAGATGTAACATCAAAGACATGATCTCTAAAAGAAAAAATGATAAATTATACTTTTTCAAAATGAAAAACTTGGGCTCTTCAAATGATACTGCAAAGAAAATGAAAAGACAGACTGGAAAAATAATCTGCAAGTCACACATCTTGTAAATATCTTGTATCGAGACTGCATAAAGTCTTACAATCCAATAAACAGAAAACAAACTACCCCATTGGAAAAATGAAAAAAATATCTGAACTGGCACTTCATAACCAAGTGAGCAAAAAACCCAGGAAAACCATTTTTAAGAGTTTTAGGTGGACAAGGAGATTGACTCTGATCTCTTGAGCCAGATGTCGTGTCAGATCCAAAATTGACTCTGGTTTCATTTGAAGATTGAGCATTGTTGCATCTGATGTCTCTATAGTTTTTTTTTAATATGTTTTATTGATTTTTCACAGAGAGGAAGGGAGAGGGATAGAAAGTTAGAAATATCGATGAGAGAGAGACACCCCCTACTAGGGATGTGCCCGCAACCAATGTACGTGCCCTTGACTGGAATCGAACCTGGGACCTTTCAGTCTGCAGGCTGACGTTCTATCCACTGAGCCAAACCGGTTTCGGTTGATGTCTCTATAGTTTTAATAGCTTTGTTTTTGTTTAACTTAGCTAGAGTTGATTTTTTTGTGTGTGCATTCTTTTTAAGCTATTGAAACCATCTAATAAAAATTCAAATGTTGGAAAGAGTATGCTGTGAAAATCTAGTTTTCTTTATATGCTTTTAAGCTCTGCCCAAACCTTAACCCTAACCATAGCTGTAATCCTAACCTCCCAGTTTCTTGTGCAGTGCGTAGTCTTTCAGTAAATCCAAGCAGAATGCTAATACACACACAGTATGTAATACAATGTGCTATTTTGATGAACCATAATATCTTTTACTAGCCCTCATTAGTGAATATCTTTATGGTTTACACTTGATGCTACAAATGATACTGCAATTTAAATTCTTGTATCTTTTCATATACTTCATATACCATGAGATACGAGTGCTCTAACGTAAGAGATTTTTGAGATATAAGCCGTCGAGTAAGCGATTTTTGCTTTGAAATACGAGCAACATTTGAGATAGGAGTCATCGCACTACCTACCAATTTACCGAGACTCGAGCGTCTCATAGTTTCCCACGCCTCAAGGTTACGGAACGAATTAAACTCGTATCTTGAGGTACCACTGTATTTATAGATATATATTTTACTCAAAAATATATATGCTACATTTTATGTTCCTTGGTATTTTGAAAACAACTCATGAACATATAGACTCCAGGATTAAATATATTGCTAGAGATAGTTTTTGAACAGTCCAAAATATTTTAACTAAATTTTGTTTTTTTATCTATTCAGTTTCTTCATATTTACTCAACAATGAGTTCACTTCAATAAACTAAACATGTGATGAGTTCCTCCATGTGCCAAACATTTTACTATATGCTTTAAGCAATACCATATAGAAAAAGACACAAACCCTAGAGTCAACTATCCTGGAATCCAAGAAGAGTGAACATATTAAGAACATATCCAGAGATTATAGAATTTATAATCTCATTAATATCTTTTGAAGTTCCTCTGAAGGTAATGAGGAGGGCATGCTATGTTCAAATGATGTTGGGACATCCAAATGGTGATGACTACATGCAATCAATTAGAAAGAATGGCTAAAGCAGATTGTCATTAGACATCCTGTTTGAGAAATTAGAGCTTTTTCAGTCAATAAAGAGAGAGTACAGGATAAGACAAAAGTAGGTTTACAGTTGTTTGAGGTGGAAAATAATACAATAATTAATAAATATAAGAATAGACTCTGTAACTGTAAGTCTACTTTTGCCCAATACTGTATAGTCAGAGAAAAACAGAGGGTAATGCTGTGGTTTAGAGTTCTGTAATTAAACGGATAGACTGAAAACCCAAGAGAAATAGCAGTTATAAGAAGAGAATCAAGGGGATATAGTCATGGAAAATAACGACTCTCCATGTTACCATCTCGGAACCAGCCCCCTGTGCCAGGTAATTACTGCAGCAGCTAATGAAGCCCACTCCAGGTAGGTCCATGGTGCTGTTGGTTCACTCTGCACCCTCTGCTTCTGGTACTTAGCATCATGCCTGTGAACATGATAAGCACTGAATACCTGTGAGTTGTGTTTCTTCACCCTTCCTCTCCTCTCTACTTCTTCTTCTTCCTCCCACTTTCCTGGGCTGGATCTCAGGTATTAACCCCTCTTTGGTCTCACCCTCTATTTTGTTAACAAATTTAGACTTGCGTCTCAAAATTGTCTGGTATGATTTCTATCCTTGGATTTGCTGCCCCGTCCATGATCTCAATGTCCACTGCAGGATGACCTGAGGTATTTCCTGAGTGAGGCCCTGCAGGTGGGACTTCAGAAATTGCAATTACCCTGTCCCTTCCCAGCCAAGGAGAGAGGATCCAATTGGAGCAGTTATGACCAAACCAAAAAAAAAAAAAAAAAAAAAAGGGAAAAGCTAAGTTGGACATGAATAAATAGGACAGGAAAATAACCTCATGTCACTTTCTCAGCCTCTTTTTGATTTTAAATAGGTGGCTTTTATGAGGCCATTTTCCTTGCAATTTAATTCAATCATTGAATCATATAAAAAATAATTGGTTATTTCTTCATAATATTTAGGCACAAATTAATTTCATATTTTTAACATCCAATATTAAATTTAGATATTTAAATAAAGGGCAATATTTAAAGAAAAAAAATTATCTGAAATGTCAGTCCTTCTCTTCCCATTCAGCCCTGAGCACATACAAATTGGCCCATTCTGCCGATTTGCAAACCAATGATCAGAGATCCGGAATGTTCGAAATGGCTGGCTGGTAATGTTTCCCACTCGAAATCACAGGTGCTTTTAAAGTTTCATGTAGGTGATAATTTTCTGTGCCGAGCGTCAAACACCGCTTTATAATAGAAACGCCCACAAAACCTCTTCAGTTGCATGGGCCTGTTAGCATTTTCTTTTAAACATCATTTTGACAGGTGCATTATGTAGTTATTACATTTTTCTATGCATAGAACATTCTTGACATTCACTTCACTTGCAGCTTTCTGTTAGGAAAAGTTCAGAAAAGAAGATTGTCCTCTTGACTGAATGAAAAAATGAAAGAAAAGTCCATTTTGAGATGACTTGTTTGTTTCATTGACCTGAAGTTATAAGAATCCCAAAACTCATTGAGACAACTTTCATTCATTTGGGTATTCACAAGCTCATTTATTATTTGTGTGTATTATTATTATTATTATTATTATTATTATTATTATTGCTGCTGTTGTTTTCACTATGCATGTGACCTTGTGCTAAGCATCAGGAATCTAAAGATAAAGACCTCATCTGGAACTGCACCCAATTCATCTTATGTGGGAAGCAGTGATGCAGACAGGTAGTGACCACAGAGCAGCTCTAAGATATGCTGGAAACAGACATGGCACAAAGTTGGAGGTGGGGTTTCCTGTATGAACCTGGAAAAGCCAGACCTAACGGGTGTTTTTTCTCAGAAAGGTCATAGTTCACCAGGTCACTGTGGAGAAAAGCAGTTGAGCCTGAGGCTATTGCTTCTGCAAAGACAGAAGAGAAAGAAAGAACCCAGGGAGCTATGTGCATGCGCACTGGGTACCCCTGCAGGAGAGAGTGCGCTATGAGCCAGGGTTGGTATGAGTGGTGTGCAGCTCATCAGAGAGGGCCTGCGAAGCAATTCAGGCTTCAGGGGGGCGGGAGGCGGAAGACAAGGAGGAGGAAGAGAGAGTGATGTTAGCAGGATGATGTCTTTCCGCCTGTATTTACAGCGCCATGTCTCTGCTCTCTAAGGTCTTGCCTTCCATCTCCCCTTTCCTCCCTCACTTGAGCCGCAAAGGCCTGTGCTGTTCTCAGAGGCCACACAGATTCCCCATCTCCCCTTTCCCCAGGCTTTTGCACCCACTTTCTTCTCTGATGGATTTGTTTCCCCCCATCCACATCTTGTTCCCTCATTTTATTCAAATCTCTGCTCCAAAGCACCTCCTCAGAGAGTTTTGCCTGACTATTCCGTGTAAGGAGTCCTCTGAATTGTATTAGATATTATTTATTTGCTCTTGTCCGTATCCCTTACAAAAACGCAAACCACACAGGGCAGAGATTGTGTTTTTGTCGCCACAGCAGAAGTAGCTAAAAGAGCTTCTGGGACTTTGGCGATGGTCAATGAATATTTGCCGAGAGATGAATTCATTAAAGAGATCTATTTCAGCACGCGTGTATACACATGCAGTTGTCAAAACACACATAGAAACACATGTACTCTGTATGGAATGCAAAAGTTGATGAAAGTTGTTCCTGATCTAGTTATTCTCGTTTCTAGTTTTTAAAAATATATTGTATTGATTTTTTACAGAGAGGAAGAAAGAGGGATAGAGAGTCAGAAACATCGATGAGAGAGAAACATTGATCAGTTGCCTCCTGCACACACCCCCACTGGGGATGTGCCACAACCAAGGTACATGCCCTTGACCGGAATCAAACCTGGGACCCTTGAGGAGTCCACAGGCCGATGCTCTATCCACTGAGCCAAACCGGTTAGGGCTTAGTTTCCGTTTTTGAGAGAGCTTAGAGGTGGGCTCCTCACCAATGCCAAGTAACACAACCTTGAGAAAGGGCCTTCTGTGCCTGAGGACCTTCTGTGATGGGACAGTGGCACCTTTTCACACACTATCTTTGCTCAAAGCGTGACAGCCCCCAAATAGGAAAAGATTTGATAAGCGGGTGGTTTGCCAGCTAATTTCTTTCCTGGAGGTACTTTGTTAAGTTTGGCACGAAACTAACAAAAACCCCCGCTATCTGACAATCTTCCTCTGACTACCCTGGAACAGCGCGTACTTCTGTATCACCAGGCGATCTTATCTTTCTCTAATGGCTATAGAAAAATCCTTTGCCCCAATAACATGTCAAATTTACTGTGAGTGCAGATAGCCTTCTTTAATCACATTGTCTATCACAGGAGAAGGGACGGCTGTTCGGGGCCTGGGAAGAAGGGAAAGGAGGATTACCTTCTTGTACACTCTCAGCACACGTTGTACAGCCCCCAGGAATTGTGAATGGTCTCTTTAAGAGCTTCTCAGTATTTCGTGGGTCATCTGGGGTCTGAGTTAGCGGTAGATGGAGGGTAGGAAGAAGTTATGTCAGTTAATAATTGCTTTTGAGGGTGGCAATACAGTGATTCGTATTTCTTTATATAGTTATGGGAATCAAAAATTTCCAGGATATGTATGCATTTTATATGCAGGAAATAAAATAAATACCACCTATGTTTTTTTATGACCCAACAGTTTAAGAATGTAGTCCTGTCACCTCCAAGATTTGTTGATTAAAGTGGTTCTTCATTTGGCCTGAATCTTAGGAGGGATGACTTCGGTTAGCCATGGGCCCTGCCTATCAAGCTTCCCTCAGTAATAGAATTTCAAGGTTTTGCCTGACACCTGGCCACCTAGCCTTAGATTTCTTCTGATGTCCCCAGGAAGTCACTACTGAGAAGGGTCAGTTACCACTCTGCATTGGAAAATAAATAAAATTCCAGCCATTCCCTTCTTCCCTGTTACCACCTTGATCACATGGAGAGAGAAAGACCTTTAGCAAGGTGGTACTGGGTTTATTGTTCTGATCCAAGCTGCATTCATTCCCATTACCTTTTGTGCCCAAACCACAGGATGTGGTGGCCCTGGTCCTTAATGCTACCTTTTTTTTTTTTTTTAAGCTGTGATTGCTCCATGATGAGTTTCCTCTCATCTCTCCAGACTCTAACCCTCTAACTTTAGTGACAAACGGCTCTGCTTCTGTCATTCCCAACATACTGCGTACTTTTTTAAAAAATATATATTTTATTGATTTTTTTTAAGAGAGGAAGGAGAAGCGCTACCTTTTTTTTTTTTTAAGAGAGAGCTAGAAACATCGATGAGAGAGAAACATCCATCAGCTGCCTCCTGCACACCCTCGACTGAGGATGCGCCCACAACCAAAATGCATGCCTTTGACCGGGATCGAACCTGGGACCTTTTAGTCCACAGGCCGACACTCTATCCACTGAGCTGAACCAGTTTCGGCTGCTTACTTTTCTCACTTGTATATTATGTCCTCTTAACGAGGGATGTATTGATAAATATTGCCCTTCAGACTTTGAACTTCTTAGAGGACACTTGTCAAGTGCAACAGATTTCAAGTTCAGCAGTCTGACTTTTACTCCTGGCGCAGCTACCAACCAGTTGTGTGACCCTTGGATGAGTCCTTTTCTATCACCTTGAAAATGAGGAGGGGGTATCTGGAAATGGGTGGGTATCCATAATTCCTACCCGATGGAGTTATTTTGTAGATTGGATGACATAGCACAAGTGAAGTCTTAGGATTTTGCCTGACACAGGGGGAGAACAGAGAGAACATTGGTAGTAATGGCATCACTAGCTCTGTTCACCAAGGTCATTACCGAGGAATACTGGCTGTTGTAAGATAAATAACTACATGGAACTTCTCACCTTGGGACACCTGCCTCGTTTCCGTCCCACTGGGAAGGACTCCACTGCAAACCAGCTGCTCACAGCAATCCCGTGAGGGGCCACCACGTCCCCATTTTGCAAGGTCCACCAAAGGGGAGCCCTCGGATGCCACGTGGCTATATTTTAAGTGGGTCCACTCCACACATCCCCTGAAAGTAAGTCAAAAATTCTCCCATCCCTCTTCGCGCGATGCTGCAACTGAAAAATTCCCATTAATGTGTGTAGAGGCAGATAATAATTTCCTGCATTCCACTCCCATGTGTTCATAGAAGAGCTTGCGGATTCTGAAAATCAGCTTCTACACACTTCCTGTCGTGAACAAAACCTGTGTTGAAATGTACCACAACTTCCTTTTATTGTGCGGAGTAAAGGATGCTTCTAGCAATTCCGGTGGAAGAATGAGAGTCGAGCTGACTTTTTAAACACATGTAAAGAGTGGAAATAAACTGCTGCACAAGAGAAATGGTAGGTAGATGCGGCTTTCTGGGTCCTCTGAATTGGTTCCCATCAAACGCTGAGTATAAAACTCCCATCTGAGAGGAGCTCTTAAACTCACATGCCTCTTTTCACCTAGTTCTGCTTCCTTCCTAGAGGGAGAAAGAGGAGATGAGAGAACTGAGACTCCAATCTGGACTTGTCCATAATTAATAGCCACTCCTATTGTGTCTCCAAACCCTACCTGCTCCCATCCGCTGTCTTCTGTGACACCCAGAGAGGTAAACTTGATGATCCGGGGGAGATGATCCAGGTGCCCCCCATCCTCTGAAAGCCACCAGTGAAGTGAATGATTAATGAGAGCATCGGTGACATTGAGGCTTAATAGCCCAATCGTCTTTGCTGCCGATCTCTGGTTTCCACAGCTTGCTAAATAAAAGTTTATTTGTGTTCCTTAGGGTAAGATAATTTCCACAAATGAGCTTTAATAAAGGGAAAAGAGGTGCAGGGGGAAGCACCACAGGAAACTAATGAAGGCAAAAAATGAAAAATGGAAAAAATCATACATTTTTATTAGGGATCCCTGCCAGGAAACCATCGAGTGTAAGAATAAATCATGCCCACTTCTGAGAGGTATTTCTTCACACTGATGCATTCTCTCTTGAGTAAGGGAGGTGGGTACCCTACCTACGAGACACTTTACAGCAAACCCCAATTATAGCTGTTCATATTTTGTCATTCTACTGTACACTTTGGCTACAAATTGTGCCTCCAAGATAGCATAGGCACACACACACACACACACACACACACACAGAGAGAGAGAGAAAGAGAGAGAGAGAGAGAGAGAGAGAGAGAGGTTCTCAAGTTATTTAAGCCTGGTCCATCAATCACAGATGCTTTGGAGTTGCCTTCTGGACCACCTTTCCACCTACCCTAACCCCAGACTCTCATTCCTTACGCAGAAATCTTTTCTTTGATGTGGCAGAACAGCATTGTGAGTGCTCTGCGCCATGATCCGGATCCAAATCAACATTGAGCATCTCTGATTGGACAAGGCAGAGTCTCTGGTGGAAGGCACAAGAGACCTGAATATGGTGCTGAGAAGGAGGCCATAGGCTGGTTATTGAAAGGAGATAAATATCGGTGACTTGATTTAGCTTTGAAAATATCTGGGACACTATATTGCACAGGCTAGGGGAAAGAGTGAAAACTAGCAAAGGAGCATAAGAAGGAGCGACCAGTGGAGTAGGGAGAAAACTTAGACTGGAGGCCAAGCCATGATTTTGATTCTGGGAGGAGGGAGGGACCAATGGTGTAATAAGATAGGGACTGAGATTTGAACACTGGACTTAATTACACAGACGCTATTTTTAAAAAGTATTTCAATGGAAGAATGGAGAAGATTACTGATTTGTATGGGGATAAGAGAGAATAGAAAGATAAAATGGAGACTGTGCCTAAACCAATACTTCAAAGTACTTTTGATGAGAGGTGAGCAAATAAATGGGTAGGATTTTAAGAAGAAGGTGGGTTTAAGATGGGTTTTTAATATAGAAGAAATAGTAGCATGTTCAGATGCTACTATGAACAATCCATTTGATGGAGAAAATTGGTGATAGTTGAGAGAGGAGAATATTGCTGGAGTCTTATCCTTGTGTAAAAAAGACAGGATTGGGAGGAAATGCTTTTAGAAAGGAAGGCAGATAGTTTTAATTTGTTGTACTGTGAGAGAAGGCAGAACATAGAGATATAAATGTTGTTGGAAATAGAGGTGAATTGTGAGTCATGAGAAATTATATTCTGACTCTTTACATTTCTGATTCCTTCAATTTTTCAGTGAATTTGGGATCAAGATCATCAAGTGAGAGTGATAAATGCTGTGAACCTTAAATTTCTCTATTGAAAAAAAGTGAATATCTAAGCTTCCCATTATGTATCAAAATCCACTCAAAGTGGTTTTAAAAGAAAATATGGGAGAAAGTGTGCAGCATTTGGAATCTGTAGAAAATTGTTAGTCATGATACCAAAAGCATGATCCATTAAAGTAAAAACATACCAGTAAATTGGACTTTATTAAAAATAAAAAGTTTTGCTATGTGAAAGATACTATTAGGAGGATGGAAAAGACTATTTATAAACCATATATCCAACAAAGAACTACTATCTAGAAAATAAAGAACTGCAAAATCCATCAGTTAAAAACACACCCACTAAACAATACAATGTGCAAATGGATAAAAGTGGAGGAGAAATTCACAGGATAGAAAACACTGATAGGAAAATAAGTACATGACAAGATGATCATTATTATCAGGGAAATGTCTTGCCTTCCCACTGGAAGTCTGTGGGAAAGTGCTTGTGACTTTTCATCACCATTTCAGTTACTCAGGTAATCATTACTTAGACCAGTGGCATCAGGAACACCACTGTTCATCAATAACAGAGTGCGGTTGGAAATGCAGAGGTCAAAGAGAAAAGGCAAAAATAACCAGAACCAATGAAATGAAATTGCTGGAAGACAGATGGAAAACATAATTAAAAAAGTAAATGAATCTATGGCAGTGGTTCTCAATCTTCCTAATGCTGCAACCCTTTTAATACAGCTCCTCATGTTGTGGTGACCCCCAACCATAAAATTATTTTTGTTGCTACTTCATAACTGTAATTTTGCTACTGTTAATGTTAATGAATTGTAATGTAAATACCTGTGTTTTTCAATGGTCTTAGGCTCTACAGCAGTGGTTTTCAACTGCTGGCAGGGTCGCCTAAGATTATCGGAAAACACAGATATTTACATTATGATTCATTAATAGTAGCAAAATTACAGTTATGAAGTAGCAATGAAGTCACCCGTAAGTCCCCCCTGCAGGCTTGGTCCCCCCAACTGCCCTTCCCTGCAGGCCCAGTCATCACCAACTTACCTCTTCTGCCAACCTGGTCACCCTTAACTGCCCTCCCCTGCAGGCTTGACTGCCCCCAACTGCCCTCCCTTGCAGGCCTGATCCCTCCCAACTGCCCTCCCCTGCTGACCATCTTGTGGTGGCCATCTTATGTACATATGGGGGCAGCCATCTTGTGTGTTTTGTAGTGATGGCCAATCTGCATATTACTCTTTTATTAGATGGGATAGAGGCCTGGTGCATGGATGGGGGCCAACTGGTTTGTCCTGAAGAGTGTCCTGGATCAGGGTGGAGGTTCCCTTGGGGCATGGAGTGGCCTGGGTGAGGGGCCTGTGGTAGTTTTCAGGCTGGCCACACCCCTGGCTACCCAAGCAGAGGCCCTGGTATCTGGGATTTATTTATCTTCTATAATTGAAACTTTATGGCCTTGTGTGAAGGCCTGGGCTGGTCACATTGTGTGGAAAGCTTGGCTTCCTTCATTGCTGGGGAAACCCAAACCTCCTGCTTACTCCGTGGCCCCAGCCATCTGGGTTGGATTAATTTGCATGCTCATTCCTGATTGGCTGGTGGGCATGGCTTGTGGGTGTAGTGGAGTGATGGTTGATTTGCATACTACTCTTTTATTAGATAGGATATCGCTATTTATTTTACCTATTTATTTTTTGAGAAATTTTAAAAATTCTTAGAATAAACCATTTATCCCATTCTGTCCTAAGTATTTGAAACATGCTTCTAACAAATTGACCAGAGACCTCATGAAAAAAAAGAAATAGCAAGTATGGGATGCACACTGTTATAGATATAGATCTGGCTGATAGTTTGTACTAGTACAGTTGTAGTGGTTGTTAAAATATTGAAACACTTCTGATCTAATTCTTGAACTTTCCCCCATATTCCTGATCCTTGATGCCTGGGCTCTTCCCCATAGATTCCCTGGACTGGGACCATCTGATAGTCCAGCAACTAAAGACAATGTCTAAACCATTAGGAGGCCTCTGGCTTTATAACTGGTTGTCATAGCTATGCTCATCATATAATTCTCCTACTCTTTTGTGCTTCTTTAAATATATGTTCCTTTTTCTATTCTCTCTCCCTTTCGCTCTCTCCCTCCCTCCCTCTCCACTTTCCCTCCATTCAGTTCCATTCAATATGAGTTAATCTGTTTTTGCAGCCTTCTTAAATAAACAGTGCTTGCATAATATAACTGGAATTGGTTTGTGTGCTTGCCAACAGAGATTTCTAATTGATATGCCCATAATTTCATCACCAATAAATGAGCCCTGCTGCTCTGCTGATTTATTTGATTCTAGATATAGAGGCGGATAAACATAGACACAGAGATATCACAAATAAAATCAGATTTTCTAATGTGCAAACTACATTTGCATTTACTAACAAACACTAAACATATTTAAGTTCAATAAATGTTAAAATACTCCATAATTCTTCTCATACAGTGATGTAATTTATTCTGCTACTCTTCTACTTTTCAATATTTCATTTTCTATTAGTGTTTTTTTTATTATAAACACAGTTGTGAGTATACTTAAATTATTTTCTTAGGGCCATTTCTTACAAGTGGAATTTCTGAGTCAACTATAAGCATAATTTTAAGTTATTTGATATGCACAGCCACTTCCCTAATAAACCAGATCCCTTGATAATTCAATTAAGAATGTCTTAAAAATTAAGTGCACAATTCCTTCATTTATTAGCAAATGATCTGTTTAATAATGGGTAATATTTTTTCTTTTGCCTATTTAAAATAGTATCACATTACCTTAATTTGAATTTCTTGAGTTGCAAGTCTTAAAAAGATATTCTGCCAGTAGAAATAATTACCTATATTATTTTCCCTTTGTTTTAAAATGATCATTTTCTCTAAACTAAATTATGTGCAGGGTAGGGCCAAACTAGATTTACAGTTGTGAGTACAGGAAACGCAGAGCTTATTCTTATAACACTATTTATTAATTATATACTAGAGGCCCGATGCATGAAATTCATGCACTGGAGGAGAGGGGTCCCTCAGTGGGGCCTGCACCCTCTTGCAGTTCAGGGGCCCTCAGGGGATGTCTGTCTGCCAGCTTAGGCCCTGAGGAGTGGGCAGTCAGACATCCTTTGCGTGGCTGCAGAGGTGGGAGAGGCTACCGCCACCACCACTGTGCTCGCCAGTCATGAGCCTGGCTTCTGGCTGAGTGGCACTCCCACTATAGGAGGGGGCAGATCCTGCATTGAGTGTCTGCCCCTGGTGGTCAGAGCACATCATAGCAAGCAGTTGAACTGCCTTAGCATATCATTAGTATATTATGCTTTGATTGGTTGAATGGACAGCCGGACGATTGGACACTTAGCACATTAGGCTTTTGTTATATAGGATTTTCTTCAGATTCATTTGATATCCAGACATCTAGATTGGGATGTTGCTTTTGAATTGTTATATGTGTTTTTGAGTTATATAAATCCTTTACAGCTTTATTTAGATTAAATTATTTACTATAAACATTAACCACTGTAAATGTTCAATTCAAGTAGTTGCAGCAAATTTATGGAGTGACTTTATAATTTAATTTCTAGAGTTAGTTTCAGTAAATTTATGCAGTCAAGACCCCAGAATATTTCCTTCCCCTCAGAAAACCTCCTGGATCCTGTTTGCCATCGACCCCTTTGTGTGTGCAGGCTCTCTTGCAGGTGCACAACCTCCGGTTAACCTGAGAAAGGAACAGCTTTCAAGCCAGTGTGGCTGGTTGACCTCCCAGAACTCTCTGTAAGTGGCGAGGCCGCTAATCCATTGCCTGTCCCAAACAGGACTCTAGGTTAGTGGAGCTGCTGGTTTTGTTTCCTGGACACTGAGGTCACTCTTTACCTTAAGGGAACCCCAGCCAGCCGTCAGTAGTGGAAGGAAAGCTGCTGGTGGTCACCAGCTGCCCTGTCCTGGCTGAAAGACCACAGGAAGTGAGGAGTGGGGAGTGCAGGACAAGGATGCTCTGTCTCATGTGTATGCACTGTCTCCGACAAGAGAATTGTCAGGGATCCTGGTTATATTTGAATCTTAAATAAATAAGAAATACTTTATTGGTAGATGTAGACCCTAAATATTGCACAGCACATACTTATGCTGAAATATGATTTGTTTTTTTAAACCTGAGATTTTGATTTTATTGGGATTCTTATATATTTACTTACTAAATCTGGCAACCTTACTTGTAGTATGTAGTAGTTGTTCACTCATTCACGTGATTTCCAGACTTTTCCTAATCTTGTCATCTTCCTCTAAAACAGCGGTTCTCAACCTGTGGGTCGCCACCCCTTTGGAGGTCAAATGACCCTTTCACAGGGGTCGCCTAAGACCATCGGAAATGCAGATATTTACATCATGATGCATAACAGTAGCAAAATTTCATGGTTGGGGGTCACCACCACATGAGGAACTGTATGCAAGGGTCTCGGCCTTAGGAAAGTTGAGAACCACTGCTCTAGAAGTTCCCACATCTGTCAATGATCTTCTTAAAATGGCTTACAAGTGAACACAGGTGTCCTGGGGTCCAGATGCCTTGACATCATGGTGGCATCTTCTGGGCGTGTGGCCCTTTATAAGAGGTGAAGGAGCAAGAGCTGAACCAACAGTGCAGAGATGAGTCTTTCTGCCCTCATCTGGAAACTATAGGAATCAGCCCCTAGGCATTATTGGTTGTACTCACCTCTTTATTTAAGTACTACCCCAGAAAGAAATAGCTATATATTTCCTTGAGGGAACAAATATTTTTCCAGTTCTTGCTGTGTACGAGGCACTATTCCAAACACTATTTCTGCAGTATCTCATTTAAGCATCACAGCAGTCCTATATGATGACACTTTGAAGAAGATATTATTAATCTTCTTTTTGTAGTTTCAGCATTATTAAGTAGCTTGTACAGGTTATAGGGGTGTTATAGACTGAATGTATCCCCGAAATTCTTGTTGAGGCTCCCAACCCCCAAAATGTGAGCGAATTATGATGTGAAGTCATGAGATTGTAGTCCTCACGATGGGATTAGTGCTATATAGGGAGAGACACTAGAAAAAATAAAAATAAAATTTTAAAAAGGAGTAGAGATTCTACATTGGATCTCAGGTTTCCTTCCTCATTCCTTATTCCCAGAGTTCCCTTGTTCTGCCTAGCATCCACCTTAGAATTTATGACTCAGGGGGCCTGTCTGCCTTGATACCGTTTCCTCTCTCTTGCATTCATGCTTCTGACATAGCTTCCAGAACTCTGGACACGTCTGAAATCTCAAGGCATCCATGGAGTTCGTGGTGCAGCACATTGTGCTCTTGTTTGGGAGGGGAGAATCAGAGGAGGGTAGAAAGAGAAGTCAAGGTTTAGAATCCGGGATGAAGTTGGTGGTGGGGAGAAGGAATTAGGAGTTGGCTTATTGGTTGGCTATAAAGAAAGAAACTGGATGAATCTTAGAAGGAACAGAAGAGTGGACTTTTTGTTTTGTTTTGTTGTTCTTGGTGTTATTTTAAAAACAAAAGAGATTGTATGGGTGTAATAGCTAAAGGCGCCCATGGAAAGATGATGCCTGACCTTATAGTCCCTGCAAAGACTATCTGATTAACCTGCCAAATGGAAGGGGCTAGATATCTTTGCTGCATTTTATATAATAACCTTGAGCCAAGGCAACACTGGTATCACAAAAATTATTACTTTTTCTTACCTCCAAATGATAAAGACAGTCACAATGCTTATTTTCATTTGAGACTTCAGGGACAAATTCAGTGAGGAAAGCCCACGGATGCAGGATAAGATAACACTGGTAGGCTGATCCTTGTTGTTGCCAAGAAATCCGCTGTGTGTGCCACCTCGGATTCGCCAAAACACCATAGAAAGCCTACATTGATTCAGTAATTTCACTTTCTGGTTTGCCATTTGCCTTCAGCTCAATCTCGTGTTTTCTTCTTTCAGAGAATCTAGGGAGCCTCTGTGTCTGCAGAGTCTCTGCCTCCGGTGAGATTCGCCAACTGATGTCAGCACCGTGGTCAGCCCCAGTGCTGAAAGCAAACAGCCGCACATCATTCTAAGGTCATTGGGTGATAAATGCCCTATTAATGGGTCAGGAAGACAAATGGCGTCAAACTGCGAATCCGCGTGATTTCATGAGAGTTTATTGTCAGGGGGAGGTTAGTTCAGTTTCAGCATGATGTACAGAGAGCATAATTTTTATGACATAGACATTTGTACACCATACAATTGAGTTGCAGTCACAGGCACCCAGGGGTAATGAGGTGAGCCTCCCATTTTGTGAGCTGAAGCTTTAGAGCTAATGTCTCTCTCTTGCTGCCGCTGCTGTCACTTCTCCTACAGGGCGTGGCCTTCTGTCTGAGACGGAGTTCCTGGGAAAACGAGAAAACGCACACTGGCCATTTGTTTCCTGTAGTAAATTCTCTGGCTACAGCGGTGGCTTTCCAATCCCATGGTTTGTTCTTGTCCTTTCTATGGAATTTATTGGAGTGACACTGGTTAACATAATGGTACAGGTTTCAGGTGCACAGTTGTAGAACACATCATCTGTACCTTGCATTGTGTATTCATCACCCCCAGTCAAGTCTCTGTTCGTTACCATTGATACCCCCTATGTCCTCTCCTCTACCTCTCCCTGACAATAAACTCTCATGAAATCCATATCCATGAATTCCTTACCTTATTTTTTCTTTTTTACTCATCTACCTCCCTTCCCCAAAGCTGTCAGCCTGCTCTCTGTCTATAAGTCTGTCTCTGTTTGCTTATTAGTTCATTTTGTTCATTAGATTCCACATATGAGTGAAATCATATGATACTCTGACGGGCTTATTTCACTTAGCGTTGTCCTATAAGCACCATTAGTCCAAGGCATGTTTTAAGGCACCTTTTTTTAATGAAGAAAAGAAGGTAGGTCTTCTGATTTATGCTTTAATTTAAAAATGGATTCCACTAATTTAAAAATGTTTGAAAGCTGCTGATTTGTGGTTTAATTAGATTTTGAGCAGAAAATCCACTGTTAATTAGTGGATGATCATATAAGGATAAGAGAATAAAGCAATAGACACATTGTCTTGGGCCCACAGATAACAATCGACCCGTACTCTTTGTGTAGTTCTCCTAACGACAAACTGCGTTTTCGTTTGTTTGTTTTTGCATTTGATAACTCCAAAGGGAACCGTAGAAAGATCAGCCTAATAAATGGGTTTTGGATTCAGGAGGCCTTGAGTCACTCATTTAGCTTGACTCTCCATTTCCTAGTTTTAAAGGGGCCATTCATGCCTACCTCATAGGGGTGACAGAAGAATAGAAGATGGAACAGGTGTGAGCAGAGTGTCACAAAAAGAGTAGTCCCCCCCCCACACTTTTATTTATTCCTGTTCTCATCTAATTATCACCTCAAGACCGATTTCTCCTGATTGGCTAACAAGTCAAGTTTCCAGGCCTTCATCTATCCAGTTCATTACAGAAAGAAGGGAAGAGGTTTTTGAGCCCAGTCTCAACATGGTCATCATCAAAACAAGGGTTTATGAGCAAAGGAGATGTGCATGGTGCTGGCTGCCAGAATTCCTCATTCGTCGCCTGAGGGCTCACCCCAGGTTGCCTGGTGATATAAGTATGCCCAGAAAAAAGGTCTGTGCCCCAGCCCAATTCCCGCAGACCCACAGCACCCAAGTTTTCCATGTGCTGTGCTGAGAGGCTGGCATTTCTTAGAACTGCCCTCAATCATTGGTGCCTTACCTCAGACCTCCTAATATCCCAGCCTAAATGTTAATGCACCCATGCAATGTTGCTCTCATATTTGTTGCATGAAATGGAAGAGTCTAGGGCCCTTGGCTGGAGCATATAATCACATGGTACTCAGCTACCCACAAGCCCAATGATGTCTCTCCATAAGATGCTGAGCAAGTAGGGGCCATGATCATCATTAGCCTTTTGTTCCAAGTTCAGACAGAACCCAGTGACCTTGATTGGTGTTTGCCCTGAGCAATATACTAAAAAACTTAGCTGTAATAATAATGCTAAAACCTTCCCTAGCTTCAAAGAGCTTCCATTCTAAAATAGGAGCTGTAACAAGTATTTTCTCAACACTAAGTCTATATTCATTGACTAAAATGTACCTTGTAGTGTGTGACACTCTTAAGGTAATTAAATGCCCTAACAGACATCCTTTTGATTGGAATTGGTAAAATTTGAGTCAAAATATTTGAATTTGTACTTAATTTTTTTGTGGTTTTTAGTTTAAAACCACTTGGTAAGTCAAATGAAAACACCAATCATACATTGAGACATGTTTGATCTAGCTAATTAGATGGCAATGCTATAAATACTTTAGCAAAAATTTACACATGAATAAAAATGTTAAATTATTGTATCCATTAAACATAACCTATCAAATCTATAACTTTAAAATAAACAGAACTTCATAACAGTCTATCATTCAGAGATTGAAAAAAAATCAAAACATGCCTTTTCTCTCATGAGTTTAATAAAATTTTCCCAAATCGTGATTTTTCATGAAGACACATACTTTTGAGTAAGGCATTTAATGCAGAAAATGACGTCAGCTTGGCAGTTTGTAATTAGGTTCTCAATATACATTTATTGTGAGAAATAATATTTATAGTAGTAATATTTCTTTAAATGTTATATTCATTTATATCATTATTATATTTTAGCCAGCCTGATGTCTTCCAATAAGTAGTGAATAGCTGCTAAGTTCCACATAAGTCCAGCCAATTTCCATGCAAAGCAAAAGATCAGTCATTGCTCCTGACCTGCCAGAGTGTTAAGTCCCAACAGGACAGGCAAAAATCATACAACTGCTCATTCACTTCGAATGTGATGTCTGTGAGAGAAAGATTAACATGCGATAAGATAGAATGTCACAGGGAGTCTTCACCTGTGTAGGACTCACCTTTAATGATGGTTTACAGGCTGAGGCCCAGGAGATGGATGGAAGAAATGCACCAGGAGTAAAGGAAGGACCACGGATTGCAGAATAGGGATCTGCGAGGAGGAGGAGAGGAGGCAGGATTAGAGGGAAGAAGTAGTTATGCCAAGAGAGCTTGGGGAAAGGAAAATAAAAATACATAATAAACTTGTTGAAAGAGGGCAACTAGGAAAACCAATTTGAAACAGAGGATGAGAGAGGACACAGATGTCTGGTTAAGAAAGTAAAAGGAATTCCTGGCAGGGAAACTGCTTGAATAAAGGCAGGGAGGAAGGGATCTGCGGAAATGAACCTCTGGGAACACAGGAAACGCTACCGCAGCCCGGGGGCCGGGGGCCGGGGGGGGAGTTAAGAGCCAGAGGAAGGAAGGATTGCTTGGAACCAGATGCTGGCAGGCTGCGTATTCCACACGGAGGGATCTGAATGCTGTCCCCACGGCACTGGGGAGCCGCAGATGATCAGATGCATTTTAGAGAGGCTGTTCTCTCAATGTGGGTTGGAGGTTAGAAGAAGAGTCAGCAGGGAGTATCGGTCACACTCCAGAGTGTAAATGAGAAGGGCGTGTACTGGAACACTGGAAGATACAGAGGTATCTCGAGATACGAGTGCCCTAACATACAAGATTTTTGAGATACGAGCTGTTGAGCGAGCAATTTTTGCTTTGAAATACGAGCAACAGTTGAGATAGGAGTAATCTTGCAATCAGCCCACTGCATACGACCCACCAGTTTACCAAGACTCGAGTGTCTCATAGTTTCCCACGCCTCAAAGTTATGGAATGAATTAAACTCGTATCTTGAGGTACCACTGTAAATGGGCAACAATAGACTTGAGAGCAATTTTAATGCATAGATTGCCAAAACTGGATCACAACTTGTGCTGAAAGGAAGGATGAAGTTGTTTTAGCTTTGCCTTGTACTGTTTTGCTTCCTGGGAGATGTTGACTTGGCAAAAGGAAAGCTTTTTCCAGAGTTAGCCTCTCTGTCCTCCTACAGGGTCAGTCTGGAGAGGTAGAGCTAGTTGGTTCTCATCTGCTGTGACACTTGCCAGCCTTTGTGTGCTCACATTTCAGGATCAGAATGCTGGAGAACATTCTGGAACTGGGTGAAGCCAAGTTGCGGATGCTATGGGTAACTGACCTGGCTTGGGTCATGTGTCAGGGACAACTGAGCACGGGAATTGCAACATAGATGGCGGTCAAGGACAGAGGCGCTACTTACTCCTGGGAGCTTCTGACATCCGGCCACAGGATCACAGGTAGGCAAGAACGACTCAACAGCCTGGGGATTCCTCTCTGAGCGTCGATGGGCCCACGGCTGTGCCTTCAGATTCTAGTCCAGGTTCTCTCCCCGTTGTAGCTACTGAATGCCCTGAATGTCAGAAGGAGAAGCGGTGGTTTTTTCCAGGCATCCACATCCCTAGCTTCTTGCAGTCCTTTTATTCCATTTCCTCCGAGAAGACCTGTCTTTTGTTGGTTTGTTTGCAGCAAAACGCCAAGGAGCCTGTGCTCTGTGGGAGCTATGGCAAGGATGATGGGGTGGCTGGCTACTGCTCAGCAAAGGGTCTGCACACGTGATCGTTGGTACAGCTTTGCTAACCTGTCATCTTTTTTTTTTTTTTAAATACATTTTATTGATTTTTTACAGAGAGGAAGGGAGAGGGATAGAAAGTCAGAAACATCGATGAGAGAGAGACATCGATCAGCCGCCTCCTGCACGCCCCACACTGGAGATGTGCTCGCAAGCAAGGTACATGCCCCCGACCAGAATCGAACCCGGGACCCTTCAGTCCGCAGGCCGACGCTCTATCCACTGAGCCAAACCGGTTTCGGCTGTACCTGTCATCTTTAAGCCCAAAGCTCCTCTGGGATTTCTGCAGCAGGTACATCCGTCCTGACACATGGCAGGCTGTGCTTACTTGGCCTATTGTATATGTCAACAGCCCAACTGTTGTTAATCTGTAAACCTTTTATTGTAATTGCTTACACATTGGAGGCCTCTCCCATCCTCCTTTCCCTTGGCTACTATTGTTGACTCTAGTTTATTTCTGTACTTCTTTTCCCATGGGGCCTTCAGAAGAAATGGGAAACCATGTATGTTCCGGCATTCTTCTTGAACCTGGAGTCCTTGTGAGATTTCCTGTTATTGGAGTTGTAAAGTGAATCCCCGCGACTGTGGTGGGAAGCGAGGCTCTTTGTTCCTATGCCCAGTCCTTATGGTAACGTCCTCAGGTTGAATGTGTACCCACCCCTCTCACTTAGGGCCTCCATTGCCACCTTGGCATTTTACATGGAGAGAGTGGCCCTAGCCATGTACATCTGATTTTATTTCCTCCAAGTGCATATGGTTGAGCCTCCTGATAGTTGTTTCCCTGTGTTATCAAATAAATCCTTTGTAGGGTTCAATGGTCTTCAGGAGAGTGTTCTGGGAAGTGTGGTAGACTGGCTTCAAAGAGCCCACCAAGCTCTATGCTCTATAACTACCGTATTTTCTGGCATATAAGATGACTTTTTTAACCCAGGAAAATCTTTTCAAAAGTTGGGTGTCGTCTTATATTCCCAGTCATTTTATATGCCAGAAATATGGTATGCAGGTTAAACAAAATAAACAATAAAAGAATAAAACCAGAAAAAAAGAATAAGTCTGATAAACAAATCTTGACTCTGCCATTTTGAGGAGCAAATAACCTCAAGAGATTCTATTTCCCATCTTTGTTAAAAAGTGAGGATGCTGAACCTATTCAGTCCAAGTGAAATTTATATAAAAACTAGAGGCCCAGTGCACAGATTCTACCAGGGCATGTCCAGCCCATCTCACCCAGTCCAGATTGGGGCTGATCAGGGCCGGCCAGCCAGGGAGGGACCACGGGAAGTTGGCTGGCTGGGGAGGGACCATAGGAGGGTTCCAGGGCATGCCTGCCCCATCTCGCCCAGTTCTGATCGCCCAGACCACAGCAGCAAGCTAACTTACTGGTTAGAGCATCTGCCCCCTGGTGGTCAGTGCTCAGCACTGACAGTTGAATGAATGGTCAGACACTTAGCATATGAGGCTTTTATTATATAGGATCATGATGAAAAATGTCTTTAACACTCAGAGGCATCCTGGCACTTGAGAATTTTTCCTTGTATCTATAATCATGCCCAACTTGGGTTGAAAGGTTAGGTAGCAAATCTTGTAAATATTGTTTCCTGTATTTATTTATTGAATCCTCAGAAAAACACTGAAATGGATGTACTAATATGATTTCTATCTTGAGAATAAAAAAACAAAAACAAGAAATAGGAACATGAAATAATTTGATTATGGTCATGTAACTAGAAGAGTGACCAAGAAGGGATGTCACCATAGGGCCCTGTCCCAAACCTATTTTTCTTAACTAGTACACTGCCAGGGTTCTTGTCCCAGCATTATGAAGGGGTTCAGTGATCTGGAGAAAGGCCATGCATAGATTCAATAAGGAGTCCAAAGATGAAAGATAGTTTTGAAAGGCATTGGGGGTCAGAGGAATTTCAGCTAAAGGTGATAAAGACTCCCATTCTTAGTTCTTCATTCTCTCTGGATCCTGTGCTTTTTATTAACACAAATTGTCTTAAGGCAAGGGTGGAGACATACATTTCAAAAGGTAGGGTTTCAAAGGGTAGGGTTTATAGAAGCATCTTCATATTGGGGAATAGTCTATAGCTGTATTGGCCAACAGGAGGCAATAACATGTAGATTAAGGTGCCCTGAGCTGTCTGGCAGCAAACCATTATTTTATTCAGGTTTGGGGAAGATGCTTTTTAGCCATTCCAACAGGTAATTACATATGTGGCTCATCCCTTGTTGAGCCCCCAAGCTTCATTAACCTTTTGATAAAACTCTTGTAATTATGACATGCTGAAATTGGTTCCAGGCACTACACCACGTGGGCCTCTAGTACCACCCCACCCAGAATCCCAGAAAGGGCCAGGCTTGGCAATAGGAACCCATATTTAATAGTAACAGACAAGTAGGAATGAAAACTAAGATATTCATATGCAGTTATTGGTAAAAGACTTAACCAGGACAGCTTAGACTCCCTTTTTTGGTTATATTTGTCACAGTAAAAGGAGACAAGGAGGAATGAAATAAAATAGGTGACTATGGTCTGGATGCTGAGCTTGCTAGAAATGTAAAATCTTAGACTCCTCCCCAGAACTGCTGAGTCAGAGTCAGCAGGGATGGTGCCCTGAAATAGGTGTTTCACAGGCTCTCTGGATGATTCTGATGCACTGTGAATGGCGTTTGATAAGACTGCTTTACATGTTTTGGATATTCCCATGTAAATTGTAAGAATTTTGCCTCCATCTTCTGAAGTAGAGATGCTTGAACCATTTTCCAATGGAATAAAAGAGGATACAGAGACCTGTATAAGGTAAAAGTCCTTTTCATTGACCCTTACCCAGAATCCTCTCACCTGTACCTACCTAGTTATGTGGAATTCCCATTCCCATGTTTCAATTTCCTCTCATGGTTATAAGATTTTCGTTTGTTTACTTTCTGGTAGGGAGAGTATAACAAGGAATCGGATGAGAAAATAGAATCAGTTAGTTGGGGGATGGAAGAGGGATAGCTCTATAAGAATATTGTTTAGATGGAGCATAATGGTTCTTCATAGCCCAAGACCAGCTGCCAGGAACTTGCTCACATCCCTCCTGATCCCCAAAGCAACTATTTTTGTGTATGTTAGAAACTTTGGATTAACCATATTTCTGCTAGAATAATTAAAAATAAACAAACCAACAAGTTTTAGGAAATTCCCCTCTGTGTCAGCTCCTTTGAGATGCCTAAATATGGAGACGGGCCAGTTGAGTTATCTATCTGTGTGTTGCTGAATTGCAAATAATTTGTGCAAAGACCAGCACATTTGCCACTTTGGCCTACTTTAGAAAGATGTAACTCCTTAAAAAAAAAAAAAGCTTGCTAGGAAAATGAGCTAATCCCACAGTTGTATTAAAAGGCAAGAGGAGTGAATGCTTAGCATTCAAACAATGCCACCGAGTTTGTGTTTCCTGCAGAGAACTGAGCTGGAAGAATGCAGGCAGAGGGTCAGCAATCTTATAATCAAGGCTGTCAGCAGAGGTCACTGGATTCAGTGACGCATTCCCAAATCAGGACTTAAACATCTATCTCCTCATATCATGGTAATATTAAAAGCAAACATATTGAGGGCTGGCTGCAGGCCACATGGTCTGAGCTTGGCATGCATGTCACGATTCTGTGATTCTCTGTGGCTCCTTGGTAAGTTGACAGCCTACCAAGGGCACGCACGTGGTAAAGGTTGGTCTAGCATTTGTATCCTTTTGGTCTGAGTCCAGATCCCATGTGAACGAACACGCTTGCAGGAGTTCGCGAATCTCGATGGGCAGTTTAGACTTTAAACTCGCCCTCGGGGGAGTTTTCATCATCTCAGTATCATTCCTTTAAACCAGTGCTGCCCAGACTTTACCGCGCCTCTGCACCACGTGGGATCTGGCAAATTCTGTTCAGCTGGTCTGGGGAGGGGCCTAAGAACCTGCATCTTAACCTCCCTGGCCATGCCGATGCTGCTGATGCAGGCCCGAGCTTCCAGAAGGTAGCCAGAGCAAACCACAATAAATCCTGTTCAATCCAGCCGCATTCCAGCAGGTGGAGTCTACCTCTACTTGCTTTGATTGGCTGGAAACTTCCAGATGCTGCCTATTACCCTTCAGGGGTCAGCTCCCTTAACTAATGAGCTGCATACGGCTGTTTTCATCCACTTGCTCCCGGCGGATGGAGTTATAAGAAGGAATCTCATTGTCTCTCTCCCTGATTTCTTTCCTGCGCTGGAGCGGCCCGTGAAATAGGTCATTTGAGCCAGCGGTTACAGATTACAGCATTGATTTAGCTAACTGAGCGCAATTATCAGACCTCAGAGGGGGGGCAAACAGGTTTCGAGGTCTGCGGGAGGCTGAGCATCTCTGCCCACATGCAGCCATTAGGCAGGCCTTGGTGGTCTCCTTATGCGACCCCAGGTAGAAAAGCAATCAATCCTCGTGATATTCATTTCCAATCTGGTGTCCTCTCCCAAGGCTTTCGGCCTCTTTCAGGTTTTATTTCGGAGCTCACAGGAGAAAGCTTAATGATGTAATTAATTCAACAAGCTGCACTTGGCAGAGAGGCTATACCACCCCTGCCTACCTCCTTCACCCCGGGTGCGACTGCGGATGAAGACACGGTCTTTTCCCCGGGCTGTCTGGGCCGCTGCTTCTCTGAATTCATTCTCTGGTAAGCCCTCCCAGCATTTCTGTTGTCCCGATGAGGATTGGAAAAGGGAAAGGAGGGGAGTGTCAGCGGATCCCGCCCGGGACATGCTCTCTCTCTCTCCAGGCGAGGCTCTGGGAGTGACACCACTGGACAGATCCCCCCCGTGGTGTCCTGGCTGGCCACCGCAGCGGGACAGAACAACAGCAAGGCTTGTCTGTGGCGTGGAGACGAGCAATGGGGCATGCTGGGTTATTCTGCAGGCTCAGAGGATGGGCGGAGGTTATCTTTCAGAGGAAGAAGGCAGGATGGGATACAGGCCCGCGATGGGCCTGGGCCAGGGAGGGACTCTGCAGCCTAAACATCATTAGCTCTGCGGTCCGTTTACTTTGGCCTGTGTGCCCACTCTTGGATTTACCCTCAGCGTCAAGGTCTTCTTTCTTCATTATCCTCCTGCCACTCACGGTGTCAGTCCAATATACTTGTCCCGTCACCTCATCAGCCCTCGCCTGCCCCGTGGCTTTTCAGACCACTGTCCTCTGTCTCACCCACAGTGACTTTCTGAGGTTTCCCGCGGCTCCAGAGACATCTCAGAGGCTTCGTTACCTCTTTTCATACACTTACTCTTCTGCCAATATTTTTTTTTCTTCCCACCAGTCCCCATTTTCCTTCACAAGGCTAGAAATCGAAGGGAAATACAGTGGTACCTCGAGATACGAGTTTAATTCGTTCTGTAACTTTGAGGCGTGGGAAACTATGAGATGCTAGAGTCGCGGTAAACTGGTGGGTCCTGTGCAGCTGGCCGATCCGTGTGATGACTCCTATCTCAAATGTTGCTCATATTTCAAAGCAAAAATAGCTTGTTTGACGGCTCGTATCTCAAAAATCTCGTATGTTAGGGCACTCGTATCTCGAGGTACCACTGTATTTTACTTCTAAAAAGGAATAGAGTGGAGCAGTATTTAATTCAGTAGCTTCAATTGTTTACAAACACCACCTTGCATCTGGTCAGCTTTCCTCCCACTAGCTAACGGGTGTGGTCCCTAGTAGGTGAAAGGTACAGTATTTTCCGCCATATACGATGATACTATATCAAGCACATGATGTGAAACATCTCAATTGTTATATTTGGACACAACTCGCCGTTACTCATGCTGATCTTCTTATACATGTTCTGTGTGGACCTGAACTAGAGTTTCTTGGTGTGTATCCAGGAGTGGAATTGTGTCCTAGAGTTCAGAATCCTCGGGCCCAGTGAACATCACCAGCTGTTTATTTCCCCCGAGAATATCGGCACTGGGCCATATTCCCACCAGCAGTGCAGGAAGCGGCCCATTTCCTTCCAACCTGATAGCATTTGACATTAGGTGTCTAATCTTGGTCAATCTGTCAGGGAATAAATTGGTATCTCTCTCCTTCAACATTATTCTACTGCTTTTCCTTCTCAATTCCTTTAATTTTGTACTGAAAAATAAGCAGACAGGGAAATAACCATACAGCTAAATTTGTAGGAATAAAACACATCCTATGTAACCAGCTCAGGTTGACAAAGTCTCGTTTTTTTTTTTTGTTTTATTTTGCATTTCTGACTATTATTAAATTTCTCTATTCTCAGTAACCATTTGGATTCTTGATTCATATCCTTTCCCCACTGTTCTGTTACATTTATTTCTTAAAATCATTGGGATGTACAAGAGTTTCTTTTGCATTCTAGAAGTCAGTCCCTTGTTTTTGCACATTACAAATGTTTCCTGCTGGCCTGCCTTGGGTCCTTAGGTGTTTTTAATATTCATTCGGGCTGTACTACATGGAAAAATGGGAAACATTTGTGTTTCAAAAGTAGCATGTGCCAGTAAGCAGCCCAGGGCCTGGTCTTTAAAGCAGAAAATGCTTCATCCCATCATATCTCCACAGTGCAGATACCAGGTAGCATATGGAAATTACAGAGGCCCTTAGTCATAAAAGTAAAACAATAAAAGGCCATCTCTGTGAATTTTTTCCAAAAAATCTGTAGAGAAAAAAGCATCTTCACATGAAAAAACACAAACTTCAGCTGGTCTAATTTAACAACGATTGGTGTTGCTGTTCCTTTTCATGCAATAAAGCCATATGCTTGGCAAATATAATTGCTTTGCTTTGATCCTATTGCTTTGCCCATCTTCTGACTCAGAGGTCTCTGATTGACAGCTTGATGGTACTAAATGGGTTTTGTTAGAATTAGATCCAAGTCAGTCCACTAAATTAATTGAAAGGGCTGTGTATTTTAGACCACCTGTTCTTCAGCTTAGACCTTCAAGCATATCAGAGTCTACTGGGTTTAATTTACCCTATTTTTTTGAAGCCAAACAATCAATCAAATTTCTAGAATATAAACTGGAAATACAGCATTTAGCTGGAAACTGAACAAAGACAAATCTCTTGGATTCCAGTGTAACTTTTACTCTGATGCTTCCAGTAAGCCTCCACCCAATAAAAAGCAGTATCTGAGGAATTCGAAAGCTGAGAATGAGCAGAATGACCTCTGGGAGAAGGGAGAAATGCTTTCCCAGGCTTGAAGGAGCAGTGCTCATAGAGCAAGAAAGCGTTTCTTATTCAAAGATGGCAGTGCATTGGTGCAGGCGGCACCAGATGCCAACAGGTGCTGGAATTTCTAGGAAGTAAAAGGAGTTGCTGTTATTCTGGTCTGTGGAGGTCCCTGGACTAGGCTCCCATTTTTCTTTTTTAAAGCATATTTTTATTGATTTCAGAGTGGGGGGAGAGAGAGAGGGAGAGGAGAGAAACGTTAATGATGAGGAGAATCATCTATGGGTTGCCTCCCACAGCCCCGCACCCCACAACAAGGATCGAGCCTGAAACTGGGGTTATGTGCCTTGATCAGGAATTGAACCATGACCTTCTGGTTCATGGGTGGATGCTCAACCACTGAGCCATACCGGCTGGTCTTAGCTCCCATTTCTTTAAGACACACCCATAACAGAACTGGCACACCTGCCTTCAGAAGTGCCAGCAACATAGGGCTCCAAGAGGTAAAGGGAATTGGGACAATTAGATAATCTGCATGAGAAAGAACAGAATTTCAAGGGACCTTGGTTGCCAGAGGTTAATTTCCTGACACTGCAAGAAGACAGCAATGTCCAAATGATACTTGACAAGAAAGTAAATAAGGCCAAGACTGGTTTGACTCAGTGAATAGAGCGTCGGCTTGTGGACTGAAGGGTCCCAGGTTCAATTCCGGTTGGGGGCATGTACCTTGCTTGCGGGCACATCTCCACTGTGGGGCATGCAGGAGGCGGCTGATCGATGTCTCTCTCTCATTGAAGTTTCTGACTCTATCTCACCCTTCCTCTCTGTAAAAAATCAGTAAAAATATATTTAAAAAATAAAAAGTAAGTAAGGGTTCTCCCCTTCCTCAGACATCTTCATTCCACGGAGGCAGAATTAACCTCTTAAGGGAAATAGCAGATGATATATTACTGGCAAAAATAAATGTTTGTTAAAGAGGATATTTCAATAAAGTTTCGATATGCAAGTACAGCAGATCCTCAAATAACATCCTATCACTCAATATAATTTGTTTATAACATTGATGATCATAGGAACTTCACTCATTTACATCAATTAGCCTATGATAAAATTGATTTCATGATATGTTGTTTCACGGAAAGTCAAGGAACTTAAATGAGGACTTACTGTAATAGATTCAGAAAATACGCTCTATTGATAGGCAGGTTGATAAAGCCTGAAACCAAAAGGTTTCTTCTGTCCATTGCCTTCCCTGTGTACCACTCGCTATTTGCTGTGACTCTTGGCAAGTTCTAGTGCTAAAAGTTGAACAGAAAATTTTGCAAAGGATGAGAATTCCTTTGCAAGGTGAGAGTTACCTGGCTTTCTGAATTTGGAATTTGGAAAGAATATTACTCGAAAAAATAACAATTATAATTTGATCATTTCTTACTCGAATAGCCCGGTACTGTGACCATCTTTGTGTTTTGTTATCTCTTTGAACTCTTCAAATAGGAGGTTGTTGAGATAATTGTAGAGCCAGTGTGGTTTCTGTGGTAACCAAGGATGTACACTCATTCTGGTGAGAGAATCCTGCTCTCATCTACTGAAGGGCCTCCATTCCCATTCAAGATGGACTTGTGCAGGAATCCAGACTCTCTAGTGGAAAACGGATAGAAAAAGAAGTTAAGGAGGACTTCAATTTTTTGTGCTAAAATACATGTGACATCAACTGGCCATTGTAACCATTTTGCAGTATACAATTCAGTAACATTACATTCTCAGTTTTGGGCAACCATCACCCAAATAGACACTCTGTACCCCATTGAGCAATGCCTCCATTTACCCTCCTCCCTGCCCCTGGAAACCTCTTATATACTCTTGGTCTCTGAATATTATTATTCTAGATAGTTTATTATTCTAGATAGTTTATATAAGTTGGAGTCATATATTTGTCCTTTTGTGGCTGGCTTCTGGGAGTCTGGGAGTTTATGTATCCCTGAGGCAAGATCATAAAGGCGGACTGTTCCTTTTTTTTTTTCCTGTAATCCTTACTCGATATTTTTTCCTTTTTTTTTTTTAATATGAAAGGGGGGGAAAGGGAGATAGAGGAGGGGGAGAGAGGGAACCATTGACGAGAAAGAGACACATCAACTGGTTGCCTCCCGCAGGTGCCTGGATTATTTATTACTTTTGCTACATTTTCTGTTTATCAATAGAGAGAAAAGAAAAGAAAGCATGTTCCTGATCAGTCCTCACACACCAAGTACCGGGGCCATGTTGATTTGCGTAAGAGGATACATTTCTAGAACAGCCGTAGTAACTGCAATCAACTTATGATTAACTGTTCACCCACCTCTGTTCTCCAAGATCCTATTGCTAACCCATTCGAAACTTCGATGCCCCTAATAAATCCCTGAAGGATATCATTCTTACCTACAACTAATTCTGGCGGCAAATGCTGCATTAGCCAGAGCTCAGTCGCAGATGAAAGAAGCACCTCTGGGAGACATGGGATGTAATTCACGGGATTAAAGGCTTAGCAAATTGTTGGAAGAGCCAGGGCAGCGGGCCCCAGCCGTGGCCTCTGGGGATAACTCCCCGAACAATGCACAGCTCCGGCTCAGAGAGAAAGCTGCCCAGCCTCAGCCTGGGAGCTGGGGGTCGCCAAGCAACTGTGCCAATTTGCAGGGACCAACTTCCGTTTAAAATCTCTGCAACAGAAAGCTCTTACCACTGCTTTTAGAAAGAGATCACCTTATTTGTGATCCAGTTAGCAGAAATTGCAACAAAATGTGTTACCTTCTGGGCCAGGAGAGTCCCATTGTAACGTGTCCCTGCAGTTTCTGAATTCCTTTCAGAGGGAATTGGTCTGTACAGTAGCCACCGATTTTGGTATGTCCATGTTGAACTGGAACCTCTAAATAAATGTACTTTCACTGAAACCAGTTTGGCTCAGTGGATAGAGCATTAGTCTGTGGACTGAAAGGTCCCAGGTTCAAGGCAGGTCAAGGGCATGTTCCTTGGTTTCTGGCACATCTCAGGGGGGTGTGCAGGAGGCAGCTGATGGATGTTTCTCTCTCTCATCGATGTTTCTCTCTATCCCTCTCTCTCCCTCTCTGTAGAAAATCAATAAAATATATTTAAAAAATAAATGTTCTTTGGTTTTGTTTTCTTGGCTTCATCAACATGTGTTTGTGGAAGACTTTACTATATATTTCAAGATCTTTACTTATTTCATCATAAAACAAGGGCTAAAAGCACTACAGAGAGGCGA
The DNA here is from genome assembly GCA_011751065.1 of Lasiurus cinereus. Lineage (NCBI taxonomy): Eukaryota > Metazoa > Chordata > Mammalia > Chiroptera > Vespertilionidae > Lasiurus > Lasiurus cinereus. Next base: position 31,292,688 of record JAAGEH010000125.1, on the reverse strand, counting down.
GTTGAATTATTTGAGGGGAAAAGTGTGACAATAATAAGTTCAGATGAAGCCAGGGAAGATTTATCCATGTGAAGGTGATTTGCCTCTTGAATAATCTTTGAAAATCATCTGATTGTGTGTTTCAAAGCTTAGATATTTTATAGGAAACTGGAACTGAAGGCTGAAAAAAACCAAAACACCCCCAATCCAGTTTAGGCAAATGAAAGAGAAACAAAGAAAGAATATCTATAACTCGAAACAATAACAATTATAATTTGATCATTTCTTACTCAAATATCCAGCTTAAAGCTATCGTTATAATATTGAAGAACATAAACTCAATTAAGTGTGTTAATGTTCATAATGAATTATCTGCATATTACTTACCAACTAAATATCTTTTTCTTGTCTACTAATAAGCTGGGTTATAACTGTTACATGAGTGACTTGAAAAGAAAATGGCACCAAATAGACTTGCTGGATGCAGGATTGCCACAAACCTTCAACTTGGGGTGGGCGGGGGAGAAAGTAAATAATTTCTTTCTCTCTTATGAACAGTATTTTACTTGTAATTATTTTAATCAGTCAGTTTTTTTTTCCATATTTACTACTTTCTTTGCTTTTTATTCCCCTTTGTATCTTCTACCTCAGATCATACCCTTTCTACACTCTCAGTATTTTATTTCTAGAAGTATTTAGTACAGGTATAACATACATGTGCTCCTTTTTTCATATTTTCAACCCTCTCAGTGAATTTCTTGAAAAATATTAAACATTTTATTTTTGAGCTGGATCATCCCAGTATCTGTAATATTTAGGCTCTGATTGTGATGTATTTTATTTTTCTGGTGACTACCTTAAGTGTTGTGTTTTCTGTGTATTTTATGATGTTTTCCCCTGTGAGCTACTATTTTATATATATGCAGGATAATTTTTTGAGGCCTGGATTAATGTGGGCTTTTCAATACAGAACTTTTCATCTGTTTCAGCAAGGTGCCTTGTGGGACCATATATCAGAAAATGATTAGAAATTAAATATTTGGTTTAAATATGTTTGGATCACTCAGACAACTCATTTGCATTTCCTCTTCGGTAAAGTGTCTGCTAAAGTCCTTTATCCATTTTCTTACTGGATTTATTATCTCATTCATATTGCCATTCTAACTATTTTAGATAAGATTATCATATTGGGTGAATATGGTACAAATATTTTTCCCAGTATGTCATATATCCATTTTCTCTTCATTACTTTTCCAGAAATAGAGGTTATTCACATTAACATTTTCAAATGTATTTAGTATTTCTCTATTTTCTGTAAGGACTATATCTCTTATCTTATAAAAATAATTCTTATTTTTTTAAATGTTTATAATTTCCCCCTACACATTTAAGTGGTTACCCACAAATATTTGTGTATAAGGTAGAAATTACAATTTAATTTTCCCTATATGTATAACAGGTACAGATAGCACTATTCATTGCAGATAAGTGGATGGCTAGATTACTCAATGTTGGTGTTGACAAGCACTAAATTTCTCTATTGTCATCAGTCTATTACTTTTACTCTGTTCCAATGGTCTAGTTATTTATAACCAAGTCAAATTCACACTGTTTTAATCAATAGCCTTTAAAATTAGTCTTTCTATCTTGTCAATAAATCTTTGTCTTATTCCCCATCTTATTTTCCTTCAGTATTTTGCCTTTTTTTTCACTTTGGTTTACACTTTTTCATCAATTTTAAACTCACACTGTCAAGTTCTGTTAATCACCTATTGGCTTTCTCCTAGAATTAGATCAAATCTTGGGGTGATGTTGAGAAACGTCTGATGTCTCCTCCCTCCTTCCTAAAATTGCTACATTTAATTTTTTTAATGTATTACATGTGTACTTATCTTCTCATTGCCCTCCTCACCCCAACCCATACATGCCCTCACCCCCTAGTGTCTTATGTCCATTAGTTGTGCTTATATGTGTGCATACAAGTCCTTCGGTTGATCTCTTATCTATACCCACCTCTCCCTAACTTTCCCACTGTAATTTGACAATCAGTTTAATGCTTTACTGCCTCTGTATCTATCATTTTGTTCATCAGGTTATAATGTTCTTTATTATCCATAAATGATGAGTGAGATCATGTGGTATTTTTCTTCCATTGACTGGCTTATTTCACTTAGCATTATGCTCCCCAGTTCCATCCAGGTTGCTGCAAATGGTAAGAATTCCTTTCTTAAGGCAGCATAGCATTCCATTGTGTAGATGCACCACAGTTTTCTAATCCACTCATAGGCTGTTTCCAAATCTTAGCTATTATTAATTGTGCTATTATGAACAGCTTTTGTAAATTGTGCTGTTATGAACATAGGGGTGCATATATCCTTTCGGATTGGTATTTCTAGTTTCTTAGGATATATTCCTAGGAGTGGGATTACTGGCTCAAATGGTAGTTCCATTTTCAGTTTTCTGAGGAAACTATATACTGTTCTCCACAGTGACTGCACCAGTCTGCATTCCCACAAGCAGTGCACGAGGGTTCCTTTTTCTCTGCATCCTCGCCAACACTTGTCGTTTGTTGATTTGTTGATGATAGCCATTCTGACAGGTGTGAGATGGTATGGCATTGTCATTTTGATTTGCATCTCTGGGATAATTAGTGACTTTGAGCATGTTTTCATGTGCCTCTTGGCCTACCTTCTGTCTTCATTTGCAAAGATTATATTTAGGCCCATTGCCCATTTTTTTTATTGGATTGTTTATCTTCCTTTTATTAAGTTGTATAAGTTGCCTATCGATGTTGGAGATTAAAACTTTATCAATGATAACATTGGCAAATATGTTTTCCATACAGTGGGCTTTCTTGTTGTTTTGTTGATGATGGTTTCTTTTGCCGTGAAAAAGCTTTTTATTTTGATGTAGTCCCATTTGTTTATTTTCTCTTTAGCTTCCATTGCCCTAGGAGCAGTATCAGTGAAGAAGCTCCTTCGGCATATGTCTGAGATTTTGCTGCCTATGGATTCCTCTAGTATTTTTATGGTTTCTCGTCTTATGTTTAACTTCTGTATCCATTTGGAGTTTATTTTTGTGTATGGGTGTAAGTTGGTGGTCTAGTTTCATTTTTTTGCATGTCTCTGTCCAATATTTCCAATACCATTTATTGAAGAGACTGTATTGACTCCATTGTATGTTCATGCCTCCTTTGTCAAATATTAATTGAGCATAGTGGTTTGGGTCGATAATCTGGATTCTTATTCTATTCCATTGGTCTATATGTCTGTTCTTCTGCCAGTATCGAGCTGTTTTGAGAACAGTGGCTTTGTAATACAGCTTGAAATCTGGTATTGAGATCCCATCTACTTTATTCTTCTTTCTCAGGATTGCTGTGGTAATTCGGGGTCCTTTTTTATTCCAGATGAATTTTTGGAGAGTTCTTTCTAGGTCTGTGAAATATGCCATTGGTATTTTAATGAGGGAGTGCATTGAATCTGTAGATTGCTTTGGGTAGTATGGACATTTTAATGATGTTGATTTGTTGGTATGTTCTTCCATCTGTTTATGTCTTCCTCTACCTCTTTTTTTTCAGTGTCTTGTGGTTTTCTGTGTATAGTTTTTTTTTTTATCTTCTTAAGTTAATTCCTAGATATCTTAATTTTTTTGATGCAATGATGCAATGGTAAATGGGATTGCTTTTTTAGTCTCCATAGATTTCTTGGCATTAATTTTGTATCCTGCTACATTGCCAAATTCATTTATTAAGTCTATTCATTTATTGGAGTCTTTCAAGTTTTTATGTTCAATATTATGTCATCTGCAAATAAGGACAGCTTTACTTCTTTTCCAATTTGGATGCCTTTTATTTCTTCTTGTCTAATTGCAATGGCTAATACTTCCAGTACTATGTCAAAGAGGAGTAGTGAGAGTGGGCATCCCTGTCTTGTTCCTGTTCTTAGGGAAAATAGTTTTAGTTTTTACCCATTGAGTATGATATTAGTTGTGGGTTTATCATCTATAGCTTTTATTATGTTGAGGTATGATCCTTCTATTCCCACCTTGTTGAGAGTTTTTATCAAGAAAGGGTGTTGGATTTTGTCAAAGCTTTTCTGCCTCAATAGGTGTGATTATGTGATTTTTTTCTCTCAATTTGTTTGTGATATATCACATTTATTGACTTGTTGATATTGTACCATGCTTGTAATCCTGGGATAAATCCTATTTGGTCATAGGTGTGATCTTTCTGATAAACTGCTGGATCCGATTTGCTAGAATTTTGTTGAAGATTTTGGCATCTATGTTCATGTGGGATTTGGCCTTAATTCTCTTTCATTGTGTTGTCTTTTTCTGGTTTTCATATTGGGGTGATGCTGGCTTCATAGAAGGAGCTTGGAAGTATTCCTTCTTGAATTTTTGGGAATAATCTGAAGAGGATAGGATTTAATTCTTCCTTGAATATTGATAAAACTCCCCTATGAAGCCTTCTGGCCTGGGCTTTTGTTTGCTGGAAGCTTTTTAATGACTGCTTCAATTTCTTCCATAGTTATTGGTCTATTGAGATGTTTAGATTCTTCCTGATTGAGTTTTGGAAGGTTATATTTTTCTAGGAATATGTCCTTTTCCTCCAGGTTCTCCAGTTTGTTGGAATAGAGCTGTTCATAGTATTTTTTAACAATACTTTATATTTTTGTGGGATCTGTTGTTGTTTTATCTCTTTCAATTCTGATGTTGTTTATTTGGGTCCTCTCCCTTTGCTTCTTGGTGAGCCTGGCTAGCAATTCATCAATCTTGTTTATTCTTTCAAAGAACCAGTCTTGGTTTTGTTGATCTTTTAAGTTGTTTCTTTGGTCTCTATGTCATTTATCTCCACTCTGATCTTTATTATTTCCTCCCTTCTGCTTACACTGGGCCTTTCTTGTTACTCTCTTTCTAACTCTTTGAATTGTAAGGTTAGGTAATTTATTACCATTGTTTCTTTCTTTTTGTGCAGTAGGCTTGTAGAGTTAAGAACTTCCCTCTCAAGACTGCTTTCGCTGTGTTTCATAGATTTTGGATTGTTGTGTTTTCATTGTCATTTTTTGCCATGATGGTTTTCATATCTTCCTTGATCTTTCTGGTAACCTAGTCATTGTTTAATAGCATGCTGTTTAGTCTCCATGTGTTGAATTTCTTTGGATTATTTTTATTGTAGTTGATTTCCAGTTTTATGCCACTGTGATCTGAGAAATTGCTTGATATGATTTCTATTTTCTTGAATGTGAAGAGACTTTGCCTATGACCCAACATATGGTTTATCTTTGAAAATGACCCATGTGTACTTGAGAAGAATGTATATTCTGTGGCTTTGGGTGAAATGTTCTGAAGATGTCAATTAATTCCATCTGGTCTAGTGAGTTATTTAGGATTGATATTTCTTTTCTGACTTTTTGTTTAGAGGATTATCCAATGCTGATAGTGGGGTATTAAAGTCTCCTACTAGATTGTATTGCTGTCAGTTTCTCCCTTGATATCCTCAAGGAGTTTTTTTTTATGTATTTTGGTGCTCCTGTATTAGGTGCGTATATGTTTACCAGAGTTCTTTATTCTTGTTGGATTGTTCCCTTTAATATTATAAAGTGGCCTTTCTTATCTCTTGTTATGCCCTTCACTTTGAGATCTAATTTGTCTCATATACGTATTGCTTCCTGAACTTTTTTTTTTTCATTTCCATTCACCTAAAAAACCTTTTTCTATCCCTTCATCCTCAGTCTGTGTGACTTTTTTTCTGAGGTGGGTTTCTTGTAGACAGCAGATATATGGGTCATGTTTTCTTAGCCAATTCATTACCCTGTGTCTTTTGATGGGGGCATTTAATCCATTTAAATTTAAAGTTATTATTGATAGGTACTTATTTTTTGCCATTTTTATTCTTTACCCCTGTGTTCCTTCTTTGCTTCCTATTTCTTTTATTTTTACAGCAGACCCTTTAGCATTTCTTGCATTGCTGGCTTGGTGATAACAAATTCCATTAGTTCTTTTTTGTTTGTGAAACTTCTGATTTCACCTTCAATTTTGATTGATAGCCTTGCTGGTCCAGTATTCTTGGATTCAGACTCTTCCTTTGCATTACAGTGGTACCTCGAGATACAAGTTTAATTTGTTCCGTAACCTTGAGGCGTGGGAAACTATGAGACGCTCGAGTCGCGGTAAACTGGTGGGTCGTGTGCAGCTGGCCGATCCACTCGATTACTCCTATCTCAAATGTTGCTCGTATTTCAAAGCAAAAATCGCTCACTCGGCTCATATCTCAAAAATCTCGTATGTTAGGGCACTCGTATCTCGAGGTACCACTGTACTTTGTATATTTCATTCCATTCCCTTCTGGCCTGATGGGTTTCTGTTGAGAAATTAGTCACTAGTCTGATGGAGGTTCCTATGTAGGTAACTTTCTTTCTCTCTCTGGCTGCTTTTAAGATTCTAACTTTGTCAGTGGTGTTTGTCAAGTTAATTATAACGCACCTTAGCATTGGTCTTTTGAGGTTCATTTTTCTTTAGACTCTGTGAGCTTCTTGAATTTGTGTGGGATTTTTCTTCCCTGTATCAAAGTTTTCTGTCATTATTTCTGTAATGGTTTTCTACTCCTTGCTCAGTTTTCTCTCCTTCTGGAATCCCTATTATACAGATGTTGTTCTCTTGCATGTTGTCTCAAAGTTCCCTTAGGCTCTCCTCCTGCTTTATAATTTCTTTTTATAGAAGCTGCTCCACTTGGGTATTTTTTCCTACCTTGTCTTCTAGCTCACTGATGCGATCTTCTGCTGCTTCTCTTCTACTCTTGATGCTTTCTATTGAGTTCTTTATAGCAGTGATGCCATTTTTCATTTTTTCTTGGTTATTCTTCATTTGCTCTTGGTTCTTACTCATATTGTCAAATTTGTCTTCCATTCTTTTTAGCCACCTTATGGCCATTTCTCTGAATTCTTTCTCTGGCAGGTTGCTTGCCTCCATTTCGTTTACTTATTTTTCTGGTGATGCCTGCTTTTCTTTCATATGTGGCTGTTTCTTTGTCTTCCCATGTTCTCTCTTCTATGGGTATCTGGTTATGTAATTCTCTCTCTCCTTATCCCAAGCAAAATCCAACCTTTCTGTGGTGGAATGTACAGCTCCTCTGAATTCAAGTGTTTGCGCCAATTGGGGACCAGTGTTCTCGGGTTGCAGCTGTTCAGTGGGTGCCATAATTGTAGATTTTCAGGCTTCCCATAACATCTATTTTCCCCTTCAAGATGGTGTGGTCTCTAAGTCTGAGCTGGTGACTCCGGGAGGAAACCCAGCAGCAGTGGGGGCTGCTTGGTCAGGAGAGCCCTGTCCAGCAGTCCCCCACCTTCTCCTGGAGCATAAAAGTCCCTTACCTTGCCAACATGTGACCCTTGGCTGTTCCTTTGGTCTTCTCTGTCTTCTCTGGGATAAGGCTTGGGACAAGTCTTGTCTATTCTGCAGCTACTTTTCCACCCATTTGATCTTAAATTATTGAAATTTATGGCTAAACCTGCTAAGTCCATTGGATCTTGTGGACGCTTTTCAGCAAGCATTTAAAAATAAAACTTTAAAGTAGGAATGGAAATGTGATTATGTATGGTTTGCTTAAATTAAAGGAGTCTCCTCTAGGAAACCTTAGGAGACTTAACCATTTCTCTCAGACTGAGTCTTGCTAAAAATAAATCTCAATTTATTATTTCCAGTCCTGGTTTCCCTGATGCTACATTAAGTATTAGAGGGCTCATAAGAGCCTAAAACCAATCTAATAGTTTCTGCTGCAGGAATTTAGAGTAGGGAAAAACAGTGTGAAGACAAAAATAATGTGAAGACATTCAGCAAATATTTAGTCATTTGAGGGATTAAAGGAAACATTCCCAAGAAAACTTAACTTTAGATTGAAAATGTTCAACTTCCCTCAGTAGCTTCAGTTCATCCTAGAACACCAATTTTCCCTATTCTATATGTAACATCAACATAGCTCAGCAAATCTTTGAGGAAAACCTAAACCAGAAGTAATTCTATCTTTTCCTCTTTCTGCTTTACAAACATAATATGAATTTAGGCTGTCACTTTCAGAAGTCAAATGTATTGATTTTTTTATACTAAATAGTCCTATTTTAATGTTATATTTCTAGCCATATTTTAATCTATATTTACTGAGTGCTTGATCTACATCAAGCCCTTCATTAGATGATATAATTAGAAAGAACAGTCAGACATACTTTTCTACACTTAAGAGGGTGCAGTATACTAGATGAAGAAACATTCAACTTTTGATCCTTAAATATTCAGAATTAAGGGAGAATTATCTCTTGGCATTAGCAAACAGTGACAACTTATGAGATGGTAAACTCAGCATGCAACTAAAATTGTTTTAAATATTCTTGAGTAAATAAACCTAGCTATCATGTGTTAGAATCTGAAGTCACATGGAGATTCAGTCATAGCCCAAATTATACTAGGAAAGATGAATATCTAAAGAGATTATTGTAAGATAATGGTTAATGAAAGCCCTTAACAGATTAGGATGAGCCAAGCAGGAAGACAGAATAGATATCATTTGTACTGAGAATATGAAAGCATTTAATGAATTCAGTGAAGGCAAAATTTTCCATGTGAGCACCTCATGGGAGAGCAGAAGTGGGGAGGGAGGTTAGCTGCTAAGGCCACATGGGCCAGACCCAAGTTTTCTGAAAAAGTACATGAGATTCTACTGAATGATGAAGAGTAGTTGCTTAGAATACTCTTTAAAAATATATATACTTTATTTTTTTTACAGAGAGTAAGGGAGAGGGATAAAAGGATAGAGAGTTAGAAACATTGAGAGAAAAACATCAATCAGCTGCCTCCTGCACACCTCCTACTGGGGATGTGCCTGCAACCAAGATACATGTCCTTGACTGGAATCGAACCTGGGACCCTTGAGTCCGCAGGCTGATGGCTCTATCCACTGAGCCAAACCAGTTTTGGCTAGAATAAGCATTTTTACAAGGGATGTTTTATAAGAACGTTTTTCTCCATGGATGAATACTTCAAACAGCATTTGACTCACGTCAATATACTAGAACATTCTCTCTGTGTTGAAGAAGAAACAGACTTTTAAACTGTGTTTAGTGTCAAAGAACATTCGGTAGCTGTCTGCTAGTGTGTATGAGCTGTCAGCTCTCATTCCTGTTCTAGCTCCTTGGGGTCTCCTTTAGATTCTATAACCAGTAGACTTCTCCTGAGCAGCACTAAGTCATGTGCTGGCTGGAGAATCTGTGGGTCCCTTGCTGTCACTTTCCTATTGATTTTACCAAATACAGGCTTTCTCGTCCAAGGCAGAAGGCTTTGATTGCTTGAAGTCCTCAAAGAGACTAAAAATGGCACTGAAGTTGCTTTGGTATAGAGATGACATAATGGTCCTGGTCATAAATAGTACCGCTGGAGTATTAAACTAGTTTCTGGGTTAGCCATGGAGGCCTTACACTGTCCCTGACACCTCACTTTATGAATTACCTGGAAAATGAAACAATAGAGACAAGAAAGACTAGTCAGAATGTAAGGAGCAAAATAAGGGTTTAGAAGAGACTTCCCAATATGACATCTGAGGGGAAAGGTCACACTGATTGAGCATGGATGAATTGAGAAGACTAAACAGAACCAATTTGTAGCATGCCTTTCACAGGCTAAGTTCAGACTTTTTCCCCACTGAAATTATTGGCATCGTCTTGCACAGTTGTCAGGGATGACAATTACCATTATATTGATCAAGCAAAAATTCAGCATTTCAAAATGATGAACTCGTTCAACACAGAGAATCTTCTATATACCAGGCAGAGCTTCAAAGACCAGTGGAACAAAATGAAACATATCAACATAATGTAATGGGAGTCCCAGAAAGAGAAAGGAGAGAAAGGGGAGAGAAACAAGTATTTTAAAAAAGCAAACTGAAAATTCCCACAACTTATGAAAAAACATCGACAGTACTAAGACGTTTGATAAACCCTAAGAAGCATGCATTAAAAAATATTTACAGCTAGCCAGATCATAGCCAAACTGTTGAAAGGCCAAAAAAGAGAGCATTTTGAAGGCAGAAAGAGAAAAAGACTTATGAGACAGAAAAACAGATGACTCGTGGCTGGTTTACATTAGGAACAATGGAGTTCATAAGATAGTATTGTGACATACTCAAAGCTCTGAAAGAGAAAAATGCACTTCAATAGTGACAAAATAAATGCTCCCAGATAAACAAAGATGGAAACGATAGTTGCTAGAAGACCTGACCTAAAAAATAGTAGAAAAAGTTATTTGGCTAAAAGTGACACCAGATGGTAATTTGTATCTATAGGTAATAATGAAAAGAGCTAGAAAATTAGAAAATTGAATGTATGTGAATGATTATAACAGCCTACCTAAAATAATTTATCACTTTTCTTTCATTAAAAAGGAGACATTAGATAGTATAAAGCAATAATTATAACATTGTATTGTTAGTGTATAGAACATATAAATTTAACACATGGCAATGAAAGGACAAAATGTGAGAAAGAAAAGGAGAAACACAATATCTGGGTTTTTGAAGTCAATTGTAATGAATTATAATTCATTTTGTATTCCCTAGAGCAGTGGTCGGCAAACTGCGGCTCGAGAGCCACATGTGACTCATGAGCTGCGGTTTGCCGCTCTGTTGAGTAATGAGTTTGCCGACCACTGCCCTAGAGCAACCATTAAGAAAATAGGTATAAATAACATACTAAAAGTCAACAAAGAAATGTGTCACACTAAAATATCTATAACAATAAAAGGGCCATAAAAAGACATGAGACAAAAGGCCAAATGGTAAAATGGCAATCGTAAATCCAACCATTGTAACAAATGTATTAAATGTAAATGCCGTAAACATGCTACTCAAAAGGGATTGTTACATGGAATAAAAATAGCAAGTCCCAAATAGATGCTGTCTAAAAGCACACACCTTATATTTAAAAACATAAATAGTTTGGTGGGAAAGATATATCATGAAAAGTAACTGTTAGAGAGTTGGAGTGGCTAGACTAACATCACCATTCCAAGATCTATGCATCAGAAATGCATGCATGTATTTACCAGGATATGAATATGAAATGTTTACAGCAGCTAAACATTTTTCCTAGTACCTCAGAAAAAAATAAAGAAACAAAAAAAGGGAAGAAAAGGAAGGCAGACAGACATCCACCAACAAAAGAATGAGGAAGCAATTTAATTGTGAAAGGTCAGTCCAGTGCTGTACAATGTACAGTCCATGTACAGCTACTTGCTACAACAATGATAAATCCCATGAACATAATATT